>CM066985.1:23107682-23427682 GCA_033977485.1 Hydrangea macrophylla
TATGTTGCGGAGAACCGGGAATATAAATCTGTTATATTCCAAAAAACGGGGGTAAACGCCAAATATGTTGAAAGAACCGGGAATATAAATCTGTTATATTCCAAAAACGAGGGTAAACGCAAATATGTTGCGAGAACTGGGAATATAAATCTGTTACATTCCAAAAACGAGGTTAAACGCAAATATGTTGCGAGAACCGGGAATATAAATCTGTACATTCAAAAACGAGGGTAAACGCAAATATGTTGCGAGAACTGGGAATATAAATATGTTATACTCAAAAAACGAGGGGTAAACACAAATATGTTGCGAGAACCGGGAATATAAATCTGTTATATTCCAAAAACGAGGGAAAACGCAAATATGTTGAGAGAACCGGGAATATAAATCTATTATATTCCAAAAACGAGGGTAAACGCAAATATGTTGCGAGAACCGGGAATATAAATCTGTTATATTCCAAAAAATGGGGGTAACGCAAATGTGTTGCGAGAACCGGGAATATAAATCTGTTACATTCCCAAAATGAGGGTAAACAGAAATATGTTGCGAGAACCGGGAATATAAATCTATTATATTCCAAAAAACGGGGGTAAACGCATATATGTTGCGAGAACAGGGAATATAAATCTGTCATATTCCAAAAACGAGGGTAAACGCAAATATGTTGCGAGAACCGGGAATATAAATCTGTTATACTTCAAAAACGAGGGTAAACACAAATATGTTGCGAGAACCGGGAATATAAATCTGTTATATTCCAAAAACGAGGGTAAACGCAAATGTGTTGCGAGAACCGGGAATATAAATCTGTTATATTCCAAAAAATGGGGTAAACGCAAATTTGTTGCGAGAACCGAGAATATAAATCTGTTATATTCCAAAAAAACGGGGGTAAACGCAAATATGTTGCGAGAACCGGGAATATAAATATGTTATATTCCAAAAATGAGGGTAAACGCAAATATGTTGCGAGAACCGGGAATATGTTGCGAGAACCGGGAATGTAAATCTGTATATTCCAAAAAATGGGGGGTAAACGTAAAGATGTTGCGAGACCGGGAATGTAATCTGTTATATTCCAAAAACGAGGGTAAACGCAAATATGTTGGGAGAACTGGAATATAAATCTGTTATATTCCAAAAACGAGGGTAAACGCAAATAGGTTGCGAGAACCGGGAATATAAATCTGTTATATTCCAAAAAACTGTGGTAAACGCAAATATGTTGCGAGAACAGGGAATATAAATCTGTTATATTCCAAAAACGAGGGTAAACGCAAATATGTTGCGAGAACCGGGAATAAAATCTGTTATATTCCAAAAAACGGGGGTAAACGCAAAATATGTTGCGAGAACCGGGAATATAAATCTGTTATATTCCAAAAACGCGGGGTAAACGCAAATACGTTGCGAGAACCGGGGAATATAAATCTGTTATATTCCAAAAAACGAGGGGTAAACGCAAATATGTTGAAAGAACCGGGAAATAAATCTGTTATATTCCAAAAAACGAGGGTAAACGCAAATATGTTGCGAGAACCGGGGAATATAAATATGTTATATTCCAAAAACGAGGGTAAACGCAAATATGTTGCGAGAATCGGGAATATAAATCTGTTACATTCCAAAAACGAGGGTAATATGTTGAGAGAACCGGGAATATAAATCTGTTATATTCCAAAAACGAGGGTAAAAGCAAATATGTTGCGAGAACCGGGAATATAAATCTGTTTGTATTCCAAAAAACAGGGGTAAACGCAAATGTGTTGCGAGAACTGGGAATATAAATCTGGTATATTCCAAAAAAAACGGGGGTAAACGTAAATATGTTGCGAGAACCGGGAATATAAATTTGTTATAATTCCAAAAACGAGGGTAAACGCAAATGTGTTGCGAGAACCGGGAATATAAATCTGTTATATTCCCAAAAACGAGGTTAAATGCAAATATGTTGCGAGAACCGGGAATATAAATCTGTTACATTCCAAAAACGAGGTTAAACGCAAATACGTTGCCGAGAACCGGGAATATAAATCTGTTATATTCCAAAAACGAGGGTAAACGCAAATATGTTGAGAGAACCGGGAATATAAATCTGTTATATTCCAAAAATAAGGGGTAAACGCAAATATGTTGCAAGAACCGGGAATATGTTGCGAGAACCGGGAATGTAAATCTGTTATATTCCAAAAAATGGGGGTAAACGCAAATATGTTGCGAGAACAGGGAATATAAATCTGTTATATTCTAAAACGAGGGTAAACGCAAATATGTTGCGAGAACCGGGAATATAAATCTGTTACATTCCCAAAATGAGGGTAAACAGAAATATGTTGCGAGAACCGGGAATATAAATCTATTATATTCCAAAAAACGGGGGTAAACGCATATATGTTGCGAGAACAGGGAATGTAAATCTGTTATATTCCAAAAACGAGGGTAAACGCAAATATGTTGCGAGAACGGGAATATAAATCTGTTATACTTCAAAACCGAGGGTAAACACAAATATGTTGCGAGAACCGGGAATATAAATCTGTTATATTCCAAAAACGAGGGTAAACGCAAATGTGTTGCGAGAACCGGGAATATAAATCTGTTATATTCAAAAAACCGGTGGTAAACGCAAATTTGTTGCGAGAACCGAGAATATAAATCTGTTATATTCCAACAAACGGTGGTAAACGCAAATGTGTTGCGAGAACCGGGAATATAAATCTGTTATATTCCAAAAATGCGGGTAAACGCAAATGTGTTGCGAGAACCGGGAATATAAATCTGTTATATCCAAAAACGAGGGTAAACGCAAATATGTTGCGAGAACTGGGAATATAAATCTGTTACATTCCCAAAAACGAGGTTAAACGCAAATATGTTGCGAGAACCGGGAATATAATCTGTTACATTCCAAAAACGAGGGTAAACGCAAATATGTTGCGAGAACTGGGAATATAAATATGTTATACTCAAAAACGAGGGTAAACACAAATATGTTGCGAGATCCGGGAATATCTATCTGTTATATTCCACAAACGAGGGAAAACGCAAATATGTTGAGAGAACCGGGAATAGAAATCTATTATATTCCAAAAACGAGGGTAAACGCAAATATGTTGCGAGAACCGGGAATATAAATCTGTTAATATTCCAAAAAATGGGGGTAAACGCAAATGTGTTGCGAGAACTGGGAATATAAATCTGTTACATTCCCAAAATGAGGGTAAACAGAAATATGTTGCCGAGAACCGGGAATATAAATCTATTATATTCCAAAAAACGGGGGTAAACGCATATATGTTGCGAGAACAGGGAATATAAATCTGTCATATTCCAAAAACGAGGGTAAACGCAAATATGTTGCGAGAACCGGGAATATAAATCTGTTATACTTCAAAAACGAGGGTAAACACAAATATGTTGCGAGAACCGGGAATATAAATCTGTTATATTCCAAAAACGAGGGTAAACGCAAATGTGTTGGCGAGAACCGGGAATATAAATCTGTTATATCCAAAAAAATTGGGGTAAACGCAAATTTGTTGCGAGAACCGAGAATATAAATCTGTTATATTCCAAAAAAACGGGGGTAAACGCAAATATGTTGCGAGAACCGGGAATATAAATATGTTATATTCCAAAATGAGGGTAAACGCAAATATGTTGCGAGAACCGGGAATATGTTGCGAGAACCGGGAATGTAAATCTGTATATTCCAAAAACATGGGGGTAAACGTAAAGATGTTGCGAGAACCGGAATGTAATCTGTTATATTCCAAAACGAGGGTAAACGCAAATATGTTGGGAGAACTGGGAATATAAATCTGTTATATTCCAAAAACGAGGGTAAACGCAAATAGGTTGCGAGAACCGGGAATATAAATCTGTTATATACCAAAAAACGGTGGTAAACCGCAAATATGTTGCGAGAACAGGAATATAAATCTGTTATATTCCAAAAACCGAGGGTAAACGCAAATATGTTGCGAGAACCGGGAATATAAATCTGTTATATTCCAAAAAACGGGGGTAAACGCAAATATGTTGCGAGAACCGGGAATATAAATCTGTTATATTCCAAAAACGCGGGGTAACGCAAATACGTTGCGAGAACCCCGGGAATATAAATCTGTTATATTCCAAAAACGAGGGTAAACGCAAATATGTTGAAAGAACCGGGAAAATAAATCTGTTATATTCCAAAAAACGAGGGTAAACGCAAATATGTTGCGAGAACCGGGAATATAAATATGTTATATTCCAAAAACGAGGGTACACGCAAATATGTTGCGAGAATCGGGAATATAAATCTGTTACATTCCAAAAACGAGGGTAATATGTTGAGAGAACCGGGAATATAAATCTGTTATATTCCAAAAACGAGGGTAAAAGCAAATATGTTGCGAGAACCGGGAATATAAATCTGTTGTATTCCAAAAAACGGGGGTAAACGCAAAATGTGTTGCGAGAACTGGGAATATAAATCTGGTATATTCCAAAAAAAAACGGGGGTAAACGTAAATATGTTGCGAGAACCGGGAATATAAATTTGTTATATTCCAAAAACGAGGGTAAACGCAAATGTGTTGCGAGAACCGGGAATATAAATCTGTTATATTCCAAAAACGAGGTTAAATGCAAATATGTTGCGAGAACCGGGAATATAAATCTGTTACATTCCAAAAACGAGGTTAAACGCAAATACGTTGCGAGAACCGGGAATATAAATCTGTTATATTCCAAAAACGAGGGTAAACGCAAATATGTTGAGAGAACCGGGAATATAAATCTGTTATATTCCAAAAATAAGGGTAAACGCAAATATGTTGCAAGAACCGGGAATATGTTGCGAGAACCGGGAATGTAAATCTGTTATATTCCAAAAAATGGGGGTAAACGCAAATGTGTTGCGAGAACTGGGAATATAAATCTGTTACATTCCCAAAATGAGGGTAAACAGAAATATGTTGCGAGAACCGGGAATATAAATCTATTATATTCCAAAAAACGGGGGTAAACGCATATATGTTGCGAGAACAGGGAATATAAATCTGTCATATTCCAAAAACGAGGGTAAACGCAAATATGTTGCGAGAACCGGGAATATAAATCTGTTATACTTCAAAACCGAGGGTAAACACAAATATGTTGCGAGAACCGGGAATATAAATCTGTTATATTCCAAAAACGAGGGTAAACGCAAATGTGTTGCGAGAACCGGGAATATAAATCTGTTATATTCCAAAAAAACGGTGGTAAACGCAAATTTGTTGCGAGAACCGAGAATATAAATCTGTTATATTCCAACAAACGGTGGTAAACGCAAATGTGTTGCGAGAACCGGGAATATAAATCTGTTATATTCCAAAAATGCGGGTAAACGCAAATGTGTTGCGAGAACCGGGAATATAAATCTGTTATATTCCAAAAACGAGGGTAAACGCAAATATGTTGCGAGAACTGGGAATATAAATCTGTTACATTCCAAAAACGAGGTTAAACGCAAATATGTTGCGAGAACCGGGAATATAAATCTGTTACATTCCAAAAACGAGGGTAAACGCAAATATGTTGCGAGAACTGGGAATATAAATATGTTATACTCAAAAACGAGGGTAAACACAAATATGTTGCGAGAACCGGGAATATAAATCTGTTATATTCCAAAAACGAGGGAAAACGCAAATATGTTGAGAGAACCGGGAATATAAATCTATTATATTCCAAAAACGAGGGTAAACGCAAATATGTTGCGAGAACCGGGAATATAAATCTGTTATATTCCAAAAAATGGGGGTAAACGCAAATGTGTTGCGAGAACCGGGAATATAAATCTGTTACATTCCCAAAATGAGGGTAAACAGAAATATGTTGCGAGAACCGGGAATATAAATCTATTATATTCCAAAAAACGGGGGTAAACGCATATATGTTGCGAGAACAGGGAATATAAATCTGTCATATTCCAAAAACGAGGGTAAACGCAAATATGTTGCGAGAACCGGGAATATAAATCTGTTATACTTCAAAAACGAGGGTAAACACAAATATGTTGCGAGAACCGGGAATATAAATCTGTTATATTCCAAAAACGAGGGTAAACGCAAATGTGTTGCGAGAACCGGGAATATAAATCTGTTATATTCCAAAAAATGGGGTAAACGCAAATTTGTTGCGAGAACCGAGAATATAAATCTGTTATATTCCAAAAAAACGGGGGTAAACGCAAATATGTTGCGAGAACCGGGAATATAAATATGTTATATTCCAAAAATGAGGGTAAACGCAAATATGTTGCGAGAACCGGGAATATGTTGCGAGAACCGGGAATGTAAATCTGTATATTCCAAAAAATGGGGGTAAACGTAAAGATGTTGCGAGAACCGGGAATGTTAATCTGTTATATTCCAAAAACGAGGGTAAACGCAAATATGTTGGGAGAACTGGGAATATAAATCTGTTATATTCCAAAAACGAGGGTAAACGCAAATAGGTTGCGAGAACCGGGAATATAAATCTGTTATATTCCAAAAAACGGTGGTAAACGCAAATATGTTGCGAGAACAGGGAATATAAATCTGTTATATTCCAAAAACGAGGGTAAACGCAAATATGTTGCGAGAACCGGGAATATAAATCTGTTATATTCCAAAAAACGGGGGTAAACGCAAATATGTTGCGAGAACCGGGAATATAAATCTGTTATATTCCAAAAACGCGGGTAAACGCAAATACGTTGCGAGAACCGGGAATATAAATCTGTTATATTCCAAAAACGAGGGTAAACGCAAATATGTTGAAAGAACCGGGAAAATAAATCTGTTATATTCCAAAAACGAGGGTAAACGCAAATATGTTGCGAGAACCGGGAATATAAATATGTTATATTCCAAAAACGAGGGTAAACGCAAATATGTTGCGAGAATCGGGAATATAAATCTGTTACATTCCAAAAACGAGGGTAATATGTTGAGAGAACCGGGAATATAAATCTGTTATATTCCAAAAACGAGGGTAAAAGCAAATATGTTGCGAGAACCGGGAATATAAATCTGTTGTATTCCAAAAAACGGGGGTAAACGCAAATGTGTTGCGAGAACTGGGAATATAAATCTGGTATATTCCAAAAAAAACGGGGGTAAACGCAAATATGTTGCGAGAACCGGGAATATAAATTTGTTATATTCCAAAAACGAGGGTAAACGCAAATGTGTTGCGAGAACCGGGAATATAAATCTGTTATATTCCAAAAACGAGGTTAAATGCAAATATGTTGCGAGAACCGGGAATATAAATCTGTTACATTCCAAAAACGAGGTTAAACGCAAATACGTTGCGAGAACCGGGAATATAAATCTGTTATATTCCAAAAACGAGGGTAAACGCAAATATGTTGAGAGAACCGGGAATATAAATCTGTTATATTCCAAAAATAAGGGTAAACGCAAATATGTTGCAAGAACCGGGAATATGTTGCGAGAACCGAGAATGTAAATCTGTTATATTCCAAAAAACGGGGGTAAACGCAAATATGTTGCGAGAACCGGGAATATAAATATGTTATATTCCAAAAATGAGGGTAAACGCAAATATGTTGCGAGAACCGGGAATATGTTGCGAGAACCGGGAATGTAAATCTGTATATTCCAAAAAATGGGGGTAAACGTAAAGATGTTGCGAGAACCGGGAATGTTAATCTGTTATATTCCAAAAACGAGGGTAAACGCAAATATGTTGGGAGAACTGGGAATATAAATCTGTTATATTCCAAAAACGAGGGTAAACGCAAATAGGTTGCGAGAACCGGGAATATAAATCTGTTATATTCCAAAAAACGGTGGTAAACGCAAATATGTTGCGAGAACAGGGAATATAAATCTGTTATATTCCAAAAACGAGGGTAAACGCAAATATGTTGCGAGAACCGGGAATATAAATCTGTTATATTCCAAAAAACGGGGGTAAACGCAAATATGTTGCGAGAACCGGGAATATAAATCTGTTATATTCCTAAAACGCGGGTAAACGCAAATACGTTGCGAGAACCGGGAATATAAATCTGTTATATTCCAAAAACGAGGGTAAACGCAAATATGTTGAAAGAACCGGGAAAATAAATCTGTTATATTCCAAAAACGAGGGTAAACGCAAATATGTTGCGAGAACCGGGAATATAAATATGTTATATTCCAAAAACGAGGGTAAACGCAAATATGTTGCGAGAATCGGGAATATAAATCTGTTACATTCCAAAAACGAGGGTAATATGTTGAGAGAACAGGGAATATAAATCTGTTATATTCCAAAAACGAGGGTAAAAGCAAATATGTTGCGAGAACCGGGAATATAAATCTGTTGTATTCCAAAAAACGGGGGTAAACGCAAATGTGTTGCGAGAACTGGGAATATAAATCTGGTATATTCCAAAAAAAACGGGGGTAAACGCAAATATGTTGCGAGAACCGGGAATATAAATTTGTTATATTCCAAAAACGAGGGTAAACGCAAATGTGTTGCGAGAACCGGGAATATAAATCTGTTATATTCCAAAAACGAGGTTAAATGCAAATATGTTGCGAGAACCGGGAATATAAATCTGTTACATTCCAAAAACGAGGTTAAACGCAAATACGTTGCGAGAACCGGGAATATAAATCTGTTATATTCCAAAAACGAGGGTAAACGCAAATATGTTGAGAGAACCGGGAATATAAATCTGTTATATTCCAAAAATAAGGGTAAACGCAAATATGTTGCAAGAACCGGGAATATGTTGCGAGAACCGAGAATGTAAATCTGTTATATTCCAAAAAATGGGGGTAAACGCAAATATGTTGCGAGAACAGGGAATATAAATCTGTTATATTCTAAAAACGAGGGTAAACGCAAATATGTTGCGAGAACCGGGAATATAAATCTGTTACATTCCCAAAATGAGGGTAAACAGAAATATGTTGCGAGAACCGGGAATATAAATCTATTATATTCCAAAAAACGGGGGTAAACGCATATATGTTGCGAGAACAGGGAATATAAATCTGTCATATTCCAAAAACGAGGGTAAACGCAAATATGTTGCGAGAACCGGGAATTTAAATCTGTTATACTTCAAAAACGAGGGTAAACACAAATATGTTGCGAGAACCGGGAATATAAATCTGTTATATTCCAAAAACGAGGGTAAACGCAAATGTGTTGCGAGAACCGGGAATATAAATCTGTTATATTCCAAAAAATGGGGTAAACGCAAATTTGTTGCGAGAACCGAGAATATAAATCTGTTATATTCCAAAAAACGGGGGTAAACGCAAATATGTTGCGAGAACCGGGAATATAAATATGTTATATTCCAAAAATGAGGGTAAACGCAAATATGTTGCGAGAACCGGGAATATGTTGCGAGAACCGGGAATGTAAATCTGTATATTCCAAAAAATGGGGGTAAACGTAAAGATGTTGCGAGAACCGGGAATGTTAATCTGTTATATTCCAAAAACGAGGGTAAACGCAAATATGTTGGGAGAACTGGGAATATAAATCTGTTATATTCCAAAAACGAGGGTAAACGCAAATAGGTTGCGAGAACCGGGAATATAAATCTGTTATATTCCAAAAAACGGTGGTAAACGCAAATATGTTGCGAGAACAGGGAATATAAATCTGTTATATTCCAAAAACGAGGGTAAACGCAAATATGTTGCGAGAACCGGGAATATAAATCTGTTATATTCCAAAAAACGGGGGTAAACGCAAATATGTTGCGAGAACCGGGAATATAAATCTGTTATATTCCAAAAACGCGGGTAAACGCAAATACGTTGCGAGAACCGGGAATATAAATCTGTTATATTCCAAAAACGAGGGTAAACGCAAATATGTTGAAAGAACCGGGAAAATAAATCTGTTATATTCCAAAAACGAGGGTAAACGCAAATATGTTGCGAGAACCGGGAATATAAATATGTTATATTCCAAAAACGAGGGTAAACGCAAATATGTTGCGAGAATCGGGAATATAAATCTGTTACATTCCAAAAACGAGGGTAATATGTTGAGAGAACAGGGAATATAAATCTGTTATATTCCAAAAACGAGGGTAAAAGCAAATATGTTGCGAGAACCGGGAATATAAATCTGTTGTATTCCAAAAAACGGGGGTAAACGCAAATGTGTTGCGAGAACTGGGAATATAAATCTGGTATATTCCAAAAAAAACGGGGGTAAACGCAAATATGTTGCGAGAACCGGGAATATAAATTTGTTATATTCCAAAAACGAGGGTAAACGCAAATGTGTTGCGAGAACCGGGAATATAAATCTGTTATATTCCAAAAACGAGGTTAAATGCAAATATGTTGCGAGAACCGGGAATATAAATCTGTTACATTCCAAAAACGAGGTTAAACGCAAATACGTTGCGAGAACCGGGAATATAAATCTGTTATATTCCAAAAACGAGGGTAAACGCAAATATGTTGAGAGAACCGGGAATATAAATCTGTTATATTCCAAAAATAAGGGTAAACGCAAATATGTTGCAAGAACCGGGAATATGTTGCGAGAACCGAGAATGTAAATCTGTTATATTCCAAAAAATGGGGGTAAACGCAAATATGTTGCGAGAACAGGGAATATAAATCTGTTATATTCTAAAAACGAGGGTAAACGCAAATATGTTGCGAGAACCGGGAATATAAATCTGTTACATTCCCAAAATGAGGGTAAACAGAAATATGTTGCGAGAACCGGGAATATAAATCTATTATATTCCAAAAAACGGGGGTAAACGCATATATGTTGCGAGAACAGGGAATATAAATCTGTCATATTCCAAAAACGAGGGTAAACGCAAATATGTTGCGAGAACCGGGAATTTAAATCTGTTATACTTCAAAAACGAGGGTAAACACAAATATGTTGCGAGAACCGGGAATATAAATCTGTTATATTCCAAAAACGAGGGTAAACGCAAATGTGTTGCGAGAACCGGGAATATAAATCTGTTATATTCCAAAAAATGGGGTAAACGCAAATTTGTTGCGAGAACCGAGAATATAAATCTGTTATATTCCAAAAAACGGGGGTAAACGCAAATATGTTGCGAGAACCGGGAATATAAATATGTTATATTCCAAAAATGAGGGTAAACGCAAATATGTTGCGAGAACCGGGAATATGTTGCGAGAACCGGGAATGTAAATCTGTATATTCCAAAAAATGGGGGTAAACGTAAAGATGTTGCGAGAACCGGGAATGTTAATCTGTTATATTCCAAAAACGAGGGTAAACGCAAATATGTTGGGAGAACTGGGAATATAAATCTGTTATATTCCAAAAACGAGGGTAAACGCAAATAGGTTGCGAGAACCGGGAATATAAATCTGTTAT
The DNA here is from genome assembly GCA_033977485.1 of Hydrangea macrophylla. Lineage (NCBI taxonomy): Eukaryota > Viridiplantae > Streptophyta > Magnoliopsida > Cornales > Hydrangeaceae > Hydrangea > Hydrangea macrophylla. Next base: position 23,119,071 of record CM066985.1, read on the forward strand.
ATTCCAAAAAACGGTGGTAAACGCAAATATGTTGCGAGAACAGGGAATATAAATCTGTTATATTCCAAAAACGAGGGTAAACGCAAATATGTTGCGAGAACCGGGAATATAAATCTGTTATATTCCAAAAAACGGGGGTAAACGCAAATATGTTGCGAGAACCGGGAATATAAATCTGTTATATTCCAAAAACGCGGGTAAACGCAAATACGTTGCGAGAACCGGGAATATAAATCTGTTATATTCCAAAAACGAGGGTAAACGCAAATATGTTGAAAGAACCGGGAAAATAAATCTGTTATATTCCAAAAACGAGGGTAAACGCAAATATGTTGCGAGAACCGGGAATATAAATATGTTATATTCCAAAAACGAGGGTAAACGCAAATATGTTGCGAGAATCGGGAATATAAATCTGTTACATTCCAAAAACGAGGGTAATATGTTGAGAGAACCGGGAATATAAATCTGTTATATTCCAAAAACGAGGGTAAAAGCAAATATGTTGCGAGAACCGGGAATATAAATCTGTTGTATTCCAAAAAACGGGGGTAAACGCAAATGTGTTGCGAGAACTGGGAATATAAATCTGGTATATTCCAAAAAAAACGGGGGTAAACGCAAATATGTTGCGAGAACCGGGAATATAAATTTGTTATATTCCAAAAACGAGGGTAAACGCAAATGTGTTGCGAGAACCGGGAATATAAATCTGTTATATTCCAAAAACGAGGTTAAATGCAAATATGTTGCGAGAACCGGGAATATAAATCTGTTACATTCCAAAAACGAGGTTAAACGCAAATACGTTGCGAGAACCGGGAATATAAATCTGTTATATTCCAAAAACGAGGGTAAACGCAAATATGTTGAGAGAACCGGGAATATAAATCTGTTATATTCCAAAAATAAGGGTAAACGCAAATATGTTGCAAGAACCGGGAATATGTTGCGAGAACCGAGAATGTAAATCTGTTATATTCCAAAAAATGGGGGTAAACGCAAATATGTTGCGAGAACAGGGAATATAAATCTGTTATATTCTAAAAACGAGGGTAAACGCAAATATGTTGCGAGAACCGGGAATATAAATCTGTTACATTCCCAAAATGAGGGTAAACAGAAATATGTTGCGAGAACCGGGAATATAAATCTATTATATTCCAAAAAACGGGGGTAAACGCATATATGTTGCGAGAACAGGGAATATAAATCTGTCATATTCCAAAAACGAGGGTAAACGCAAATATGTTGCGAGAACCGGGAATATAAATCTGTTATACTTCAAAAACGAGGGTAAACACAAATATGTTGCGAGAACCGGGAATATAAATCTGTTATATTCCAAAAACGAGGGTAAACGCAAATGTGTTGCGAGAACCGGGAATATAAATCTGTTATATTCCAAAAAATGGGGGTAAACGCAAATTTGTTGCGAGAACCGAGAATATAAATCTGTTATATTCCAAAAAACGGGGGTAAACGCAAATATGTTGCGAGAACCTGGAATATAAATATGTTATATTCCAAAAATGAGGGTAAACGCAATTATGTTGCGAGAACCGGGAATATATTGCGAGAACCGGGAATGTAAATCTGTATATTCCAAAAAATGGGGGTAAACGTAAAGATGTTGCGAGAACCGGGAATGTTAATCTGTTATATTCCAAAAACGAGGGTAAACGCAAATATGTTGTGAGAACTGGGAATATAAATCTGTTATATTCCAAAAACGAGGGTAAACGCAAATAGGTTGCGAGAACCGGGAATATAAATCTGTTATATTCCAAAAAACGGTGGTAAACGCAAATATGTTGCGAGAACAGGGAATATAAATCTGTTATATTCCAAAAACGAGGGTAAACGCAAATATGTTGCGAGAACCGGGAATATAAATCTGTTATATTCCAAAAAACGGGGGTAAACGCAAATATGTTGCGAGAACCGGGAATATAAATCTGTTATATTCCAAAAACGCGGGTAAACGCAAATACGTTGCGAGAACCGGGAATATAAATCTGTTATATTCCAAAAACGAGGGTAAACGCAAATATGTTGAAAGAACCGGGAATATAAATCTGTTATATTCCAAAAACGAGGGTAAACGCAAATATGTTGCGAGAACCGGGAATATAAATCTGTTATATTCCAAAAACGAGGGTAAACGCAAATATGTTGCGAGAACCGGGAATATAAATCTGTTACATTCCAAAAACGAGGGTAAACGCAAAAATGTTGCGAGAACCGGAAATATAAATCTGTTATATTCCAAAAAATGAGGGTAAACGCAAATATGTTGCGAGAACCGGGAATATAAATCTGTTATATTCCAAAAAATGGGGGTAAACGCAAATATGTTGCGAGAACCGGGAATATAGATCTGTTATATTCCAACTGTACTAGCTTCAATCACAACATCACTAGTTTTTATTTTATTTAACTAGTGTTTAATACATTTTGATTCATCCAAGGGGTTTATATGCTAAGTCTGTGATTGATTTATCTTTATGTTCTTGCCTCTTGCTTTGCTTAGATGTAACTTGTTTCACAGTATTTGTTCTTTTTTTAGAAGTAAATGGAGAGTGCAGGGTCAAGTCATTACTCATCTACTTCAAGTCAACAAGTATTGTGCTTTTGCAACTATAAAGCTCCACTAAGGACTTCAAACACACCTAATAATCCAGGCCGACGTTTTAATGGGTGTCGAAATTATAGGTCCAACACGCATTGCGACTTCTTTCAATGGTTTGATCCACCTGTATATCCAACAGGAGAAGAACTTGGCATTATGTTAAGGCGATTGATGGAAATGCAATCGAGGGGAGACGAGTTAGAGAGAATTAATGTGGAACTATGATAAAAAAATGAAGAGCCGAAGACCCTAAATTGCTACTACATAGGAAGAGAGTGGAAGTGGAAATTGATCCTTAGTATAGTTCTTGTTGCATGCTTTGCTGTTTGGTTAAAGGGGCCTAGTTGTTGACAATATGAACTTGTTCTTAAGTAATGAAATTCAGTTGTTCATGCTATATGCTCATATTTCTTGTTGGGTTAAATTCATATGTTCATGCTATATTCAATCTGTCACATTTACCAAAGACAACATCACAGTTGCACCATAAATAAGATCACTCTCCATAAACAACATCACTTGTAGCCTAAAAACAAAATCACTCTTCATAAACATCACTTGTAGCATAAACAACATAATTGTAGCATAAACAAAAACACACTTTTCACAAACATACCCAAATTGTTACTAAAACATAAAAGTTTTGTCAAATGTTTTTAAAACATACAAGCATGATCTAATACATTTAAACTCCATCTTCATCACCAACTTCTCTGTCTTCATCACCAACTTCTCTGCTATCATTATCTGTAGGGCCTAATCCTCTGTTTGAAGTTGATGGATGCGTATTTGTGAAATCATAACCCGTCCTACAAAATGAATTTTAATAACCCTACACAAATGAAAACATTAAAACAATTTTTTTCAATTGGAAAGTAGTAAAGGCTACAACATGGAAAAAAACCCAAAGTTTATACCTGAAATTGTATACCATCCATCTCTCCAAGTCCAAAACTTGGAGGTCTAGCAATACCGAAATTTGGTTGAAATGGAAAGTTTCCTGCGACACCAAAACTTGGTTGAAATGGAAAGCTTCCCTATGTACCATGCACGTCATATCCCTACAAGACAATATACAAATTAAAAATTAATTGTCATTAAAAGATTGATGACTTTTACATATTAGGGGTATAATTTATTAAAAAATAGCAATTATTGTCCAACCTGTAGAGTATTTGGTGTACTTGTCTTCTTTTTTGCTCCTGATTTTTTCTTAACTGCATTCTCAACATTGCCAACTTTCCTTTTACTTGGCGGCCTCCCTTTACTACGAGTAACCAATGGATCAAGTATATTCGTACTCCCTTTAGATATCCCAATACCATCACCATTTGATGTTGAATCCTTTTGCGTATTAGTAGGACCCCAAATTTTGCTTCCATCAATTTCAGTCTTTTCTTTGTACCTCTCTTTCATTTCAAGTGCCTGTGCCATTACCTCATCAAATAAAGATTCAGAATATACTACCATATAACAAACCTCAGAGAATACATTGGACAATTTATCATACCGATGTGCTTCAGGTCTATCCGACCAATTATCATAACTGATCTGAATTTTTGTATGTCCCCTTTTGACATTCTTACTCCATCTTTTTAGGATGTACTTAGCAGGTACCTCATCTCTAATATGTCTTTTGATGCCTACACATGATTCCTCTAAACTCAAACAACCGACAATTACAGTTAACTTAGAATCCTCATGCAAAATTACATTAAAAGTTACATCCCGATGTGCTTCTCCAAGTCGCAAACGCTCATGTACTTCATATTCACTAATTGAGCCAAGGCTTATTAAAGACAAATGACACAAAATCTTTCCAAACATCTCATTCTGAAACTCTTTAAATTTTGCCCGCGTGTAAACTCCTTGAAAAAGCATCTCTATCCCTAATTGAGTTGCACATGGGTAGCATGAGTTGTATGAATTGAACTCTTCTAGCTTTTCATTTTTAACTTTTTTAGCCAAGGCAATCTCATATTGCTCCATAAATTGTTTTAAAGTGGTCTTTGAGTTGATGTAGCCATCAAAGAAAGCATGCATGCTGTCACTTCATTGGGTTGTTGACATTCCTGCCCAAAAAGTGTCCTTAACAAAAGTAGGTACCCACCGATTCCTCTCCTCATACAACCCAAGTAACAAATCATTGTCTTGTAGTTGATACTTATCAATGAACTTGTCCCAAGCATCTTCAAATTCAACTATTGTCAATGAATCATACACAATATTTTGCATATTAGATTTGATTGATTCATATTGACTGTACCCTTTAAGCTTTTCAGGCAGCTTTTCATAATATGCCATAAGCACCATCGATGTCGTGCATTAGGAAAAACATATTCTATTTCCTTTTGCATAGCTCTGTCTTGATCAGTAATTATTGCATTGGGCAGACATTCAGACATACATTTAATCCAAGACTGAAATAACCAAGTAAAGGTAGCAGTGTCTTCACTTGATATCAATCCACACCTTCGCAAAACTGACTGCCCATGATGGTTTACTCCTACAAAAGGCGCAACAGGCATATCATATTTGTTAAGCAAGTATGTTGTGTCAAATGTAACAACGTCACCAAATTCTTTGAATGCTGCCTTACTCCTTGCATTTGCCCAAAAAACATTCTTCAGGCGGCCCTCTTCATCTAAATCCATAAGGTAGAAGAAATTAGAATTGTTAGACTGCATTTTCAAAAAGTAGTTGTACATTGCATTCACATCACCTTCTCCAAGTTCTAAATGCCTAACTTTGTTGATATAGTTTCTGACATCGTTTTCTACAAAAGACAAATTCTCATGCTCCCCTGTCTCAACCACTAATGAATCATGCCAGCACAAGTACACTCCACAACTACATATGTCAAGATCCCTTCCACTTTTTTAGAGCTTCTTTTAGCCACGGCGAAGCCTTTTTCCTTGGCATATCTTGTTGTGGATATCGCAATTTTTTCCTTACCCACAGCTTTTCTTTTAAAATCTTTTTAAATTTTAAATTCCAAACAAATGAGTCGCCACTTAATTTTTTTAAAGGAAAAATTAAGAAACCTATTTTATTAAAGCAACTGATCTTTTTGCGAAACCAAAGATTAAATTAGGTCCGAGGATTATGGAACGAGAAGGGAAGGAGTCCATCGGACTTAAACACCCCTTCTCGTCCTATCTCGCGATAGGCCTCTACTTAACATCCTTTTAATCGAAGTATTAATTTAAATGTGCCCTCAACTAATACATATGTACAAATATATATTACAAAAGCATGTCTAAAGGGTGTAAGATTGCAAGTGATAAAATATCATTCAAAAACCACATAATTCAAGTAGCAAGCAATATGATATGCAATAGGGAACAAGAGAACTTACCCGGGATCCAGCCGCGATATAAAACGTGCAATGTATACAAATGAAAGAAAATCCTAGAAAAGAGTCTCTAATCACATGTATTCACATAAGGCAAGATCCTAATTCTAATGTGTCGCGCATGAGGTCATAAAATCGATAAAATCAAAGAAAAGTTAAGTTAAGGGAGAGTCAAAAAGTCATACCTCATCAGCGCTACAAAACAAGGGTTAGTCCACATGATTTACAACATGTAAAATTGAATAATGATCCTAGGCCTCTAACCTAAATCTATCAAATGTAATTAACCTAAAGCAAAAGAATCCTAATTATGAACGTCAAGTCACATGGATGAATGTAAACATAAACAAGAAGAAATCGTGAAGTACTTATTGATTTAGATCACTTAAACTTTAAATTCAAAATTAACTAATCATTATTGAAATATGGTTTGAACCTTAACTCATGAAAACTTCATCTAAGCGATTATTTATAAGATTGATCAAAATTGTTATAGAATTCTGAAAATTGCTGAGAGCGGATCAGAATTTCAAAGAAATAAAAAGCATGGTTCCCGTGGTTTGATCTTGATGAATTTTGGATACAAGATGCCTCTGTGTGTCTAGGTTTTAACCCAAAAATAAAATCAAAGTTTCAACTGTTAGATCTCCGAGAATTGGACAAAAACCAGACATCACTCAGGATTCTACAACCCTCTGTCCAGAGTTCTTGCACGATTTTCTAAAAATGGTAAAAAAATTAGAAATGATTTGTTCTTTTTAGGGTAGCTTTCTAACACATAAGCCTATTTAGAAAAATTTATTTTGGGTCAAAAGTGCTTGATTAAGGTTCTGATTTGCTTATTTCAAAAGAGTGTTACAGTTCTGAAACTCTGGACAGATTATGGTTGTTCCGTAAACCCTTTATCAAACAGCTCAAAACATTAAACTACCTTAAAACAAAAATTACAGTGGTAGAACTTTGAGTTATAAACACTTTCCCGTTGGTTTCATTCCTTTCCAACGGTTCTATATTCAATTAAAAATCTATGATCAAAAACGGATTGTGAACTCACTGCACATTGGGTTTATTCACTTTATTCTCATCAACTTAGACAAATAAGCCATGGAATTGAGCTTGTCTAAAGCTAACTCTCCTACCATTTTATGGTCATTGGAGATTAAAGATATTCATATTAGTAAATTTCAAAGAAGTATGGACTTCATGAAACTTAGTCATAATAAACCTCAAACCATGAAGGTAGGTTTGGGTCCACTAGCTAGATATTATAGTACCAACCTTAATCCCCTAATGAATCACAAGATTACAAAGAGATTAAAGGATTTCAAAACAAGAGATTCAAGTAAGGCATTGAAAGCCTTATGAATCCAAGGGATGAACACAACAAATAAAAAAAAAAGAAATTAAAGAAACCAATGCATACCATAAATTATAAACAAAGATTAATTATTCTAGAGTTTTACCTCCAAAGTATCCCCAACTTGGTGATTTTGGAGAACTTCCAAAGACTAATCAAGCTCTTCCACTCTAATTCTACTTAAATACCCCTTAAACCTTCTCAAAACCTACTTCTAATTGTATTTTAAAAAAGCCCTTTTGAAGTTAAAAAGAAGAGAGCACTAACATAAACCTCTAGATTCAAAGAAAATTCCACCCTTTGCAAGAGGATATTCATCCTCTATTTATAGACAATTTTAGAGGGGTATTTCAATTATTTCAGAGCAGAAAACCCTAATTCAGGCGTCCTTTTGATAGTACAAAACATGCTGTATTACAGTTGTCTGTTACAAAAATGCGGCACTCAATGGAGATGGAAGCAACACTCACTGAATGCCGGAACGACACTCAGTGATTGTCGTTGCGGCATTCACTGAATGCCGATGAGATACTTAATGAATGCCGCGAACAACTCCAGGGACTGCCCTTTTTTTTGTAAAAATTCATTTTTTGCGGCACTTGCTGAAATTCGCAGCATTCCCAGAATGCTGTCTGGTAGTCTAGAGACTGCCGCAGCGGCAGCCCGTGATTGCCGTAAATTTACTCAAGTGCCGTTCTGCCTCTTTTTTCTTTTTTTCTTTCATCATCATTTTTTTTTTCTGCTTTTTGTTTAGGTTGGAGAGTCTTTCAAAGAGCTTGAATCATCTTTGGAAGTCCTAGATTAGCTGGACATTGTCATCATCGGATCTTTGAGGTATCACTCCCCTTAACTCGACGTTTGGTCAAAATTGGGGTGTCTACAATTTGCCCCTCTTCGACGGAGCTTGTGGAGCAACGTAATCCACAAGTGAACATCAAAGCCTGTGTGAAGACAAGCCTTTGACCAAACAGTCGGGTTCGGGTAAAAACAAAATGCATTGCAAAAAGAAAGCCATCGCACAACAAAATTCCAATTGGTCGTGCTCCATGATGAGCTGCCTACATATCCTATCAGGAATCAGACCAAGACGTAGTTCGGGCAGGAGTCAGGCATACACAAGCGCAAGTAATCATACGGATGAATGCTCCTATCCTGTCGTGATGCACATGCTCATGCAATGGTACTTTTCAAATAAACTCGACCGAGCAAGTGTCATGTCTTCTCTATATGTGACGCACATTCCATGATGCGCTTAGCCAGAGAAGATTTATCAAATGTTGACTGATGCAAAGATTCATTTGTAAGGGTCGAGAAAATGCATTTCCAAATTCCCAAAATGAAGGTTAATGCAAATTTGTTGCGAGAATCGAGAATGCAAATCCGTTACACTCTCAAACAAAGGATCAACGTAAATCTGTTATGAGGATCAAGAATATAAATCCGTTATATTCCCAAAATGAGGGTTAATGCAAATTCGTTGCAAGAACCGAGAATGCAAAGCCGTTACACTCTCAAACAAAGGATCAACGTAAATTTGTTATGAGGATCGAGAATATAAATCCGTTATATTCCCAGAATGAGGGTTAACACAAATTCGTTGCGAGAACCGAGAATGCAAATCCGTTACACTCTCAAACAAAGGATCAACGTAAATCTATTATGAGGATCGAGAATATAAATTCGTTATATTCCCAGAACGAGGGTTAATGCAAATCTGTTGCGAGAACCGAAAATGCAAATTCGTTACACTCTCAAACAAAGGATCAACGTAAATCTGTTACGAGGATTGAGAATAAAAATCCGTTATATTCTCAGAACGAGGGTTAACGCAAATCCGTTGCGAGAACCGAGAATACAAATCTGTTACACTCTCAAGGATCAACGTAAATCTGTTACATAAATCAGGCCACAGGCTTAAAATCATTTCAATTTTCAAAATTTTGGAGCCCACGAACTCAAAATCATTTCAATTTTTAAAATTTTGGAGCCCACAGACTCAAAATCATTTCAATTTTTAAAATTTTGGAGCCCACAGACTCAAAATCATTTCAATTTTCAAAATTTTGGAGCCCACGGACTCAAAATTATTTTAATTTTCAAAATTTTGGAGCCCACGGACTCAAATTTATTTCAACTTCACAAAATTGAGGACCAGTTTGATCCTGAAAACCAATGAGGGTAAAATTTGGGGGTTCAAATTCAATTTTCGGGACCCAATTTGAATTTTGGGGGAAAAATGAAGGGTCTAGTAACCGCCTTAATCGCGGCACACGCTAGAATTTGCAGTAGTCCGTGACTGCCGTACGGCACTCACGGAATGCCGCTGCGGCATTCAGCGAGTGCCGCACGGCACTTCCCTGACTGCCGCGCACGAAAACCGAGTGCCGCGTTTGAGCGGCAGTGGCTTATACCGAGAGTTTTATTTCATATTCATTTCATTCTCTCATCTCTTCTCTCGTGGATTCCACAGGAGAATTTTTTTCCCTTTTCTTTCTTGCTTATATTGATCTAGCCAGGACTTATCAGGTTAGTTCTACTCGATCAAAACTCGAATTATTCTCATTATTTTGTTGTTTTTTTGAATTTTTCACGAATCTAACATGCGAATTCCCTTTTTATTTGACAGATCATGGCGAGCGGCTCTGGCAGTCAGAAGAAGGCCAAGTATCGGGCCACTCCTCATCCCGACCCTACGTTCTTACTCCGGGATCCGGACGAGCATTTATCTGCCCGCGCGTTCAAGCGCGAGGTAAACGCCCTTTTCTTTTCTCTCTTTCAATTCTTTTCTTCTCTCCTTTTTTGAACTTCATGAATGCTATGCACGATCAATACAATTTTTGTGCCTCCTTATGCTTGTAGAGTTTTCGGGTGTTTCAATTGCATCTGTGCTTACCCATTTATTTCATTAGATCGTCCCTTGACCCTTTTTTATTATTATTTTTATATATCTTTTCAAAACTCATGAACGCAAACCATTTTAATTGAATTTTTTTTCACATTTCCTCATGAATACAACCACTATGCTTATGAACTTTTCTGAGCGTTCCAAGCTCCCCTTTTTTATTCATTCAAATTTGATTCGAATACTTTTAAACCTAAATTCCTTTTGACCCTTCACTTTTATTATTATTTTTCAAGAATGTGAATACTCTTTTATCTCCCTTTTCTTTTCTTTTGGAATCTATTGCTTGCCTCTCTTTTCTTTATTATCACATATATTTTTACTGCTTTTTCTCTCTTATCCATTTACTGATCCTGAATCTTCATTTTTTTTGAAGCTCCCGAAGGATGTGCTAAAAGGGCAGGGCAGTTTGGCTCACAGATTTGCTTGGTATGGAGAGCTGAGCTAGCCGGTGAAGGGCTTTGTTATCGTGGCTGGTTTTAGAGACTTCGTCAAACTTTTGACGAAGAGCTCCAATGACTTGAGATAGATCCATGCCCTTGCTGAGTAGTGGTGGGACACCACCAGCACATTTCACTTCCCGTTCGGCGAGATGACGATGACGTCGCTAGATTTCTCTATGATCACCGGGATCCCTTTTGGGGGGGAGTGCCTTTGCTACCTGGACACAATGAAAGAGTGGGACCTGGTCGAGCCGCTGCTAGGAGTCATCCCAGAGGATCCCTTGGTCATGGCCAAGTGGTTCATGGACATCTTCAGAGGCCAGCAGGGGTTCACTGATGAGCAGATGGCTCGGGGTTTCTTGATGTACATGCTGGGGTGCTCTTTGCTGAGCACCAAGGGAGACCGGATCTCCTGACGCTGCTGGGGTCCTTAGAGCGTATGGATCAGATATACTAGTATGACTGGGCCAGGGTAGGACTAGCCATCCTTTATCAGCACATGGGAGAGATATTCCGGGATCGCCCAGCCTCTACTGGCAGCTTTTGGAGGGCTTGGGAGGTATACTTCTCTTCTTTTATTAATTTCCTGAGCCTGAATTAAACTTTGCATTCTTATTTCAAATTTCTTTATTCATGCTCCTCAAAACTTATGCTCTTCTCTCTTTCTTGCAGACTTGGTCCCATGAGTACTTGCATATGATGTCGCCAGATACGCGGCCGGCGGATGCCTTTATCATGCCCCAGGGGCTGAAGTGGGCGAAGGATTGGGTCGGGCGGAAGACCGGCGCTCACGATTTCATCTCGTTCAGGAACTTCCTGATGAACCTATGAGAGCAGCACGTCCGGTGGTAGCCCTGGATTGACGTGTTTTCTGAGGTCTCCCAGGGGATACGGGAGTCCATTGGGTATGACCCACAGAGGATCTTGATAGACGGACCAGAGGCTCAGGCATGGTACCTGGGAGAGAGGGTGACCAGATAGTTATTGGCGGCCGAGTCTTTCTTCGTGCCATATCCCCCGCCTGAGTCCATGAGAGCTACGGATACCCTCCAGGGTTCCGCGGTCATGATTGCCCTAGCTGGTTTGTCTCTTCAGGGTTTTGTGGAGCCTCCAGTGGGATACGCAGCTTTCCGTGCTGCGAAGCTAATGGGGAACTTCCCTCTGATGGAGGTGACCCGGGTGAGTTTCTTTCAGTCTCTTGAAACTTTATCTTAACTTTTAAAGCATGCGTGTTTATCTCATTATTGGATTCATTCTTCTTTGCAGCCCGTTCCTGCTACAGCTCGGGCTCCGACTTTACCGCCTTGGAATTGAAGCCTCAGGACGGTCTCTTACGGTGAGCAGACCACTACTATGGTCCCCAGATATCAGGCAGGTGCTCCTACCATTTTGCTCCAGTGTGATCATGTCCCACGGGACTATGCGGAGGAGAGCTTGCTCTATGCTCACAGTGTGAGAGAGTGGATTTATGGCAGGGAGTGGAGGGAAATTTCTAAATTTTTCTTTTTTGTTTTAAAACTATAATTTTATCCTGATATTCTAACCTTTCTCCCTTTGACTCAGGCTGACGGGGCGCGGGCAGCTGCTGAGGTTCACACGAGAGCTCTGGTAAAACAAATGTTCCTTTTATTTTGCTTTTAGCTTTCCAATCAATTCTATTACAACCTGGTAATTTGATTTGTTCCATCCATTCAGGAGGAACAGGTTGGGGCTCTGTCCCGGCAGGTGGGAGTGCTCGAGCAGTGGCTTCAGCAGTTTTGCATCCCTCTCAGCGATGCCTCTGGAGGTAGCGGCGCTAAACGTGGTAAAGGCGGTGGAATGGGCACTAGTAGTGGCAGAGGCGGAGGCAGAGGAGGAGGCGGTTGTGGCGGGAGCGGCACGGAGTCAGAGGAGGAGCCTTTCAGACCCGTCACTCGCCAAACTCGAGGCCGGGGCTGGGGCTGATCACTTTCTTTTTCTTGTGCTTTGAGTGCTTCTGGAGAGGACTCATACTTATATTTGGATGATTATATTATTCTAGATGACGGCTTCAAGATAAACGGTAGGATAGGCACTTGCATTACCTTTATTATTATTATTATTATTTTTTGCTTTTCATTGCTGCTCACCGTATGTGTGACCATAGCTTGGTCCGTTTATTTGCACTGAACTCTTACCGTATGTGGGACCATAGCTTGGTTCCCCCTTTATTTTAATTTTGAATGCTTTTATTCTTATTTATTTACTTTGAAATGAATGAATGAATGGATGAATGGATGAATGTATGTGACCATGGCCTGGTCTTGCTGGTACGTGCTGCATGATGCACACGTTTTATTCTTCTGTATTTAGTTTTCTTATTTGCAGGTGGGCTGAAAATGTTTCAAACAGACCCTAGCCAAAATAAAACTCAGAATGGCACTCGGTTAGGTCTCAGCGGCACTCAACGATTGCCGCTGCAGCAGTCATTGAATGCTGCAACGGCATTCACGAACTGCCTTTTGCTTTATCGAGTGCTGCGGGTAGGTAGGCAGCTTTATTCCCTTATTTATACCCCTTTCATCCCCCAATATTCTGCGAAAACATTCTTCTCTCCTCTTCACTTCTTCTCCAATGGCCCCTATTAGTTCCCAAATACTCTTCCCATGGATGGATACCTTCTCTGGCATCGACAGGCTCAACTTTGAGTGTTTCAGACTAAATGATCTCTTCTCTTTCCGCTAAATGATTTTGAATGAAGGCTTGATTCGAGCTGCGATTCAGTGTTGGGATCCCTCCTTTCATGTCTTTCGTTTTGGTTCCCATGAGGTCTGCCCTTTATTTGAGGAGTTCAGCGCTATCCTCTAAACAAACCCTTTTGCGGATCTAATAGTTCCCGCGGTGCAAGTAGGGTATGTTCACGATTTGGCCATTCTACTCCACACATCTTGTAATGCTGCGAGCTCTTTCATATGTGACCGGCTGATTGACTTTGAGCGACTTTCTTCCGTGTATGCCCCCATGGGGGATCCTTATGACGGCAGATATCAAATTATCCTAACAATAAAATAAAAGGCAGGAAAATCGGTGCGACTTTCTTTTTTGCAGGAATGAAGTCGCAGCGACCTTTACATATGCCTTAAACCAAACCAAAATGAATACAACATACACCAAATTCAAATATTCAAAAAATAAAATTTAAATGGTCTTGGTGCCATAGGAGATAGTGGACTAATCTTGTTGCAAAAAGGATCCACGCGTATACGATACATATAAGTAATTGTTGGAACCCCTAATTGATTCACACAATACATAAACTCTTTACATACTAAATTAGAACTTAAAACAACATCTCAGTTCTCTATAACACTTCGATCAATCGACAGAGGTTCGATCGCTCAAACCTTTGACTTCAATCGATTGAACTTTCAATTTCACAGAATGATTTGAAAAATTTACAAGATAGTCTAAAATTAAAGTAAATAATTTTAAATTCTTTTCAAACTATGAACAGAACACCTAGACAGAGAATCAATCTCGATTAATCGATGCCCAATCAATAGACCGAACATGACATAGTTCGATCGATCGAAACTAGTTCGATCGCTTGAGAACTGAGAGGTTCAATCGATCGAAGATACTTTGATTGATCGAACCCACCATGCATCCAATGCAATCATAGATTTGTATTCTGCTACGAGACTGCTACAGAAATAGATCAGTGACGATGTAGTTTTCAAAATAGTTCTAAAATCAAAATGCAAATCAAAACTAGTGTTCCAAAATGCATCGATAGATCCAAACAAGGTTGGCTCGGATGCCAATTGAAGGAAAATTAGGTTTAAAATTTGTTTTACACACGAAACGAAAGATTAAGTTACAAAAACTTATTGGTATCCCGGATCTACTGCTCGTTAATTATATAGATGCGTACAAGTGAGGGATAAGAATTATACCTCACGGTCTTGAACCCAATTCTAAAATCTCTAACTTCCAGCAACCTCCACTAGATGGTCTTCACTCTAATGACTCCTAAGGATGCTCTCGGAGAGGCTAGGGTTAGTGGGAACCCTAATAGGGAGGATAGAGTAGGTTTGGGAACCCTAAAATAGTTTTTGCAGCTTTTGGTATAATAAAATGACAAACTCTGATTTTTGGATGTAGCTGCCCTATTTATAGATTCCCAGAACCAACCTTACGTTCAATTGATCGAAGTGGCTTCGATCGATCGAACCGTCGATCGATTGAACCATGTTCGATCGTTTGAACCTGCCAAGACATCAATTGATCAAGACTCCTTCGATCGATTGAACCTATCTTGACAAGATCCTCGTGTGCCTTTCCAAGCATCCTAACAGAGCTAAGAGTGGGACCTCTTAGGCTCTTTATTGTTGGCTCAAACCAATTGTTAATTCCCATGACAAAACTCTTTGATTAGCAAATGAACCTACTGGTCAGTTAACGTTTACTCCACTACAAACGATAATTGAACTCCAACACAAAAGAACATATCTGAAGTGATAACTAGACTTGTATGGTGTACTAATGTCCCTCTACCGTCAACATTCGTAATCATATTCAGGTAGTCGGATAACTGTTACTGTCAACCTGAATCATGATTACTTCTTGTATTCCTTGAGTCCCATTCACCACTCATGATTACCAAACATGTTGATAACTATTTATCAAGAAGACTGCAGTTCTCAGTAATCAACTTGGTGACATTCTCAAGGGAATGCATACACTATATCAGAGGGTAGATTATATCTTGCCAATATATGTTCACAACCCTATAAAAATGACATACCCAAGATACCCAGGTGTTGATCTTTTATAGACCTCACTGATTGGTAAGTCAAAGCAGCCACATCCTCAGTCTATGTTCATAATTGTCTCAAGATTAAGAACACGTACCTTATATAAGTTATAAGTTCTTTGCTTTGGTCCCGGGCGGGACTAACCACTGTGAATATACCTCTCCCTTGTATTGCATGTGCATTCGATTTTTGCTTGATTTAATATATTGACATGATTTCCTTAGATGTTCCTTTTTGAATTTATATATTATCTAGTATGTTTGAGGAAACAAGACCAAATACGAATTAAAAACAAGGATATTTGAATCAAGGCCTATTGTTCGGTAGGGTGAGAAGGGGGTACTTTAGTCCTGCTTGGGCTCCTTCCCCTCTTGTACCAAGACCCCCAACCTAGTTTCTGGTAATGAAGGGCGAGTAACCTTATTCAATTTTCGGCGAGTCAAACTTGGGTTGCCTAATTCATGATAAAAATTAGGTGGTGACTCTTTGTCTCTAGGATCGCGTGAGGAAGTCCTAGTTCTCCCTGAAGTGTGCTCCTTGGGTCTGTCCCGGGACACTGTCAAGGGAGAACGCCAGGACCCTTGCACTCCCCATGGTCCATAATTATATGTTCATAGGATTTTTTATAATAAAATCAAACTTCTATTGATTAAATCGTTACTTTGAAAGTTTATTCTTGTCTTAGATCTATTTTGAATGTGATATGCTCAATGACCTATATTTGATGTGCTTTTATGGATTATTTACATTAATGGTGCTTAATTGAATTGTGATATCAAGTAGTCGAATAGTTCATGCCTAGGGAAGACAGAGTGTGCCGCAACCCTAGTTTAGTGAGAGACACTCCATGCCAATCGAAGATGAATTATGTTGATGCTTGAATCATAGTTATCTTCTTGATAGAGGAATTAGGCTTGTAGCTATGATTCCCCATTATCATCCAATGTAATAAGCTAATTGAATGCATAAATACCCATATTATGAAGCTAGTGGTGGATTTGCAATGCTAGGTTCAATTCCCATATTTATCCAAACAACTTTTAATTGCTTTCATAGTTTAGATTTATTTTCACTGTTCTTAGTTTAATTAAAATCAAAATTAAAATTCCATTTTCTTAATTAACTAGACTAATGGTTTTTAAAATGAAAGTTCTTTAGTAATTCAATCTCTTTGGTTTCGACCTTTACTTTCACACTATAAATCCTTAGAAAGTACAACATACTTTGATATCTTGATTTTGACAAGATCCATTTTTGGCGCCGTTGCCGGGGATTGAAATATTTTTGCCACTATTTTTAGAATCTTAATTTAGTTAGTAAATATTAGGTTAGATTCTATTTCCTTTATTTTCTAGTTGAATTCTTCGAGTCACTTAAATTATCCTTTGTTTGCAGCTCTCAAGTTGTCAAATCATAAGCGAATTGGAGTGGAGTAGCAGTGCATATCAACAGATCTTACGCGAACCTAAAATAAAAAATTGCAATAAATTCAAAAGTATCAAGTAAATCGCTTCCTTTAAAATTTACTTTAAACCACTGTAAGTCAGGGAGTTGAGACGCACTATTTGCATTAGTTTAGGGGTGATTTACATGTGCATTAGCTAGGAAACCTGGGGCACTGGGCTTTGACGCGAATCACTGAATAACATGATAATTGCATGCATCATAGTAATGTTGTGTGCCTAGTTTCTTTATTTGCGTTGTTTCTTAACTTATTGGCTTGAGTCAGTCGTAGTTTTGAGTAGTTCTCATAGTGTCATTTTATTTAGTTTATGTTTGGTATGCGTTCAAGTAAACCCAAATTACAATCTATCGACCCTGAACTTGAATGTACCATAAGAGTCCTTAGGTCATCAACCTAAGCTTCTAGAGCTTGGTTGTTGTTAGACGACGAATCAACTCCGAAATCGTCGTCGTTTCAGGCCAAAATTCAAAGCACCCCTTAAACATTTAAGAAAAACTCGAACTATTAATATCGAACATATTCCAATGGCCGACTTTGGAAACAACGGGAACAACATAAATAATAGAAATAATCCTAATATACCTCAATCGCCTCCCTTACAAGAATATTTCATTCCTACGGCCTACACGACACAAGCATGTATCGAATTACCGAAGGTGATGGCATATCACTTTGAGATAAAGTCATCTACCAGCGCGTTACTTCCTTCTTTCAATGGTCGTGTTAAAGAAGATCTGTATCACCACTTAGGAGAGTTCCAAGACATAAGCTCTACATTGAAAATCCAAAATCTAACTGATGATGAATTAAGATTATTTCTCTTCCCATTCTCCTTAAAAGATAAAGCTAAGTATTGGCTCCAATCTCTTGAGCCAGACACTATTAGAACATGGGAAGCATTAGATACTACATTTTTACAAAAGTTTTTCCCCATCACAAGAACTAATCAAATAAGAAAATTTTTAATGAACTTTGTGATGCAAGATGGGGAAACACTTTGTGACACTTGGGAACAATTTAAAGAATTATTGCACTCTTGCCCACATCATCAAATTCCCAAGTGGCAATTGGTGCAGATCTTCTATGAGGGACTTGTTCCCTTCGTTCGTAATACTGTCGATGCCATTTGTGCGGGTACCTTCCTATACAAAAGTGCCGACGAGGCATGGAAAATTTTTGAAACATTAAGTGAAAATTTGATGCATCAAGCCGTGTCAGTACGTCCTAAGGAGTGCCTTCCCCCTGAAACTAAGCGAGAGGAGCGATTCGAGTCAAGTCACTCAATTGAATAGCAAGAACTATCTAAAAAACTTCACCGATTTATGATGATGAACCAAACGTCGGGCTCACCCTGTTGTGAAATTTGTCAAATATGTTTTGATCCTTTGCATTCTACACTTGCATGCCTATCCGCATCTCAATTTTTGGAATTCGTGGAACAACATATACACTATGTTCAATAATTCCCACGAAATAGTTATAATCCAATGACGACTAATTTTTGTAATACTTACCGACCCCAATTAACAAAAGTCAATACCAACACCCCCTCTTAAACCTAACCCTCCAAGGGATAGTGTTTTTCAGGAGAAGGTGTTTGCATCCGTTAAGAATATCGAAATGCAAGTGCAAGCATAAGCCAAATAATGCATTCTCACACACAATCCATTCCGAAGCTTGAGTCCCAAATGGGACAACTAGCTAATGCGGTGAGTCATAGAAACAAGGGTAAGTTGCCTACTCAAACTATTCAAAACCCTAAAGGGCAATATGAGATTAAGGGTATAAGTGAGCAAGTAAATGCCGTCTCGACTAGGATGACTATACGAGAGGAAGAAGCTATAGAGATTTTGAGAGATGATTTAAAGGATGGGAACATTAATTCGAATCAAGAGAAGGGTGAGGACATAAGTCGAATTAGGAAAGAAAATAAACCGGTCCCAACTAATTATGTTCCGAAAATGCCTTTCCCACCAAACATTGAGGAACTGTCACATCTTTCAAAGAAAGATCAAAAACTGAAGTTATACTCGAGGTGTTTAAACAAGTGAAAATAAATATTCCATTCCTTGATGCTATAAAACAAATTCCCGCTTATGCTAAGTGTCTTGAACACCTATGCACTCAAAAGCTCAAGTTATGCAGTCATGTTCCAAAGAAGGTCTTCCTCACTGAAAAAGTAATTTCGATCTTCCAACACACTCCTCTGAAGTATAAGGATCCTGGAACGCCTATCATTTCTTGTCATATAGGTGACACTTTAATCCATCGGGCCCTCCTTGACCTAGGTGCGAGTGTGAATCTGCTACCATACATTGTTTAAAAACAACTAGGATTGAGTGAACTTAAACCCACGGCCGCTACCATATAATTAGCGGATCGTTCTGTTAAAATCCCTAGAGGAATCGTCGATGACAGTTTGGTAAAAGTTGATAAATGTTATTATCCTGTTGATTTCATGATCCTTGACACTGAATCCGTGCTAGATGCTAGGAAACACACTCCTGTCATTCTTGGTCATCTATTCTTAGCCACCGCTAATGCGCGTGTAGACTGTCGAACGAGGGTAATGAAAGTGTCATTTGGGAATATGAACCTTAAATTAAATACTTTTAACTCTGTTGATCAACCTCCCAAGAATGACGATTACCCATGTGTGGCAGAGAACGAGGTTAGACAAGCTAATGGACCCAATAACATAATAAACATAAGTAAAGGGAAGGAGATTATGCACAATGAAGAGAAAAATCCTAGTAACCAGGATCCTAATGAATGATTTACTCAAAAGGTCAAGAATCGATTCGAAACCGAAAAAGAAAAACTGTCAAATGAGTTAACACATAACGGCATTATTTCTGTTTTTAACTGGAGTATCCCTAATGTCTTCAAGAGTACAATGTCTGCGTTTTGACCTCCATGAGTCTTAAGCTAGAATGGTCTAGCTGAAGACGTAAAAGACAGCACTTCTTGGGAGGCAACCCAAGCTTTTATCGTTCTGTTTTCTCATTTTTGTACACATTTTGGGTCATTTTGAGTCAGCTTTTTGTTTTCTGGATAGGTTTGGGGGCCGAGGTCAATTTATTTTGAACTTATTCACAAAGAAAAAAAAAGAAAAGAGAGAGAGAACATGTCGTGCGCGTAACTTGCTCTTACGACGTGTCACTCGCGCGAGTTTTTGTCTTAGGAAAAAAATTCTTGAACTTTGTTAGAGAAGACCTCAGTATATCCTCGTGCCTTGAATCAAGGCCCGAGGGCCTATCGCCCAAGCGGCCCGCTCGCGCAATATTTTGACTTAGAAAATATTTTTTATGAACCTTAAAAGCAGCCTCAAATCTACATCGCAGAGGGACTCGTACGCGCGGCCCGCTCACGCGAAGGGTATTTTTGCATTTTTTCTCTTTTTGGCGAAATTGAAATTTATCGCCACATTCATATACATTCACCTGGTTTGTGATTGTCATTCCTTCCTTACGTACTCTCCTTTTTTTCATTTATTATTTCATTCAAGAAAATGAAAGGGTTAGGTTTGGGGGTATGCACTCACATGCACATTATTATTCACCAAATTTTTTGAAACATTTCGATACTTGTACTTAAATAAACGATGTTACCGATGTTTTTGCAATCTCGAGTCGATACTTCTTGTTACGTAACTTAGATTGTTATAGAATGGTAAACATGAGAAGATGTGGTTAAACATTTGCTGAAGTCATGATGTAACATTTAGGATATGTATCGTTCAAATTGTAGTTTTATATCATAGATTTGCACACAAATCTTTGCACTGCACATAGTAACTTGAATACATGTTTGATGTGAACTATAATATGATTCGGATTTCTAGATAACACATGGTGTGGAGACTAATCTTGGTGAGCTTTTGAGCCTATCTTTTCTTTTTAGAGGGTTATAAATACATTTTGTGTTTGTCGAATTTCATTGAAATAAGCGCATTAACTCGCTGTTTAGTCTCATTATTCTTGTTTTGGTTGATAGTCAAGTTAAAATACTGATTACCATGCTAAATAATCTTCCGTTGTAAACATTGAAGTTCCATATGACCATAGGAAATGATGGTAGGCCTTCTTTGTTTACCAACGACCAAAAAATGATAAAAATTCCTTACTTTGCTCCTTTGAACCGTTAAAATGCCCTTTTTCTTTAATCATCATTATCCTTTTTTTTTACTCCAACTTGGCCAACTTGGAGTTTACCACTGAAAGATTAATCAACCTTTAGTGGTGATGAGGCGATGTGTTGATTGAGAAGAAGAAGAAAACAAGATGATGTTTGGGGTAGTTGCCTTGGTATTCAATGAATATTCATTGCAAAAGCAATGAAAAGGAAAACGAAAAAGGTTAAAAGAAGAAAAGAAAAAAATAGAAGAGGACAGAAATTAAAAAAATATAAATAGAAGAGAATGAAAAGATGAAAGTTGGTAGAAGAATGAATGAAAGAAATTGAACATGCCTTACAATGCCATTTTGAAGATTACTTGATAAACCCATTCTATTCTTTTTCATTGCCTGAGCCACGTTACAACCTTTGAAAAGTTCTATTTGATCCTAGAAAATATGGTTTGGATATGTAAGCGAAGGGAGGGAGATTAAAATATGGTAATAATTAATTTTTCTTGATTGTTGGCATCCTATCCATGAGACTACTGTTATTTTGTGTTATGCGTCTTTTTTGAGTTATATGTGAGTATTTATCGTTTTGAAAACATATTTTGTTGGCTCACATATAATTGAGAAATTACACCTATTTCTGAGTGTTTCATTTGAGAGTGTAATTAACATTGTGAGATTCGTAGTCGAAGCATAGTTGAATGGATATCCGAGTTATATTACAAGATTATGACATGCGCGTGTTCATTTGACTACCACATCACACATGTGCAATTTTGTGTGAAACTCTATTGATTTATATGATGCATGTGCTCGGGATTGTTTTTCATGAAGTAGGTGGACGTTTGGTTCCGTTTCTTCTTATTCGTTATTCTATTTCAAATCATTGATGAGTATTGAATAATTTTTTTTCTTTTCAATAAAACTTTTTAAATGTATAATGAAATAAAGGTGGTTATGGGTGACTTGTAGACGAGAACACTCACGAGACTTCACTCGTCCGACTAGGGACACCTAGAGGTTTAAAAGGCTTGTTGCATATGCTAAATGCAATCGCGTTGCCTGCGACAGTGAGTTAGGATTTTTAAGTATAGTAGTATTTATTTTTATGTTTTTCTTTGCTCGAGGACAAGCAAAGTGTAGGTTTGGGGGTGTGATCGGCGACGAATAGTTCCCGTTTATAGTCCTTGTAAATGTGTGGATTCACCATATATTGAATGAATAAAAAGAAGATTACAAGAGCCTATATATAGGCTTCCAACACCTAGACTAAATCACTAACTAAGCGATGTGGGACAACACATATACAGTAATACACACTATTAACACTCCTCCTCAAGCTGGAGCATACATGTCATATGCACCAAGCTTGTTACAAATATATTTCACTCGAGTCCCTCCTAATGCTTTAGTAAATAAATCGACTAACTGATCGGCAGACTTCACATGCACTGTATGAATAACATTTTCCAAAAGCTTCTCTCGAACAAAGTGACAATCGACTTCAATGTGCTTTGTCCTTTCATGAAAAACGGGATTAGAAGCAATATGAACTGCAGCTTGATTATCACAAAATAAACTCATTGGGGTAGTTTGAGTAAACCCAAGTTCCTCTAATAAATGCTTCATCCATACTAGCTCACAAGTAGTGTGGGCCATTGCTCTGTACTCCGATTCTGCGCTAGACCGAGCTACCACGGTTTGTTTCTTTCTTTTCCATGAAACAAGGTTGCCCCCCAATGATAACACAATAGCCAGTAGTGGATCTCTTATCACCAGGAGAACCTGCCCAATCTGCATCAGTGTAACCTTCAACTCGTATGTGACCATGGTCTTTGGTTAACAAACCACGTCCTGGAGCACCCTTGAGATATCTCAAAATGTGCATCACTGCATCCCAATGGGTTATTCGAGGACAATCCATAAACTGGCTAATTACACTCACAGCGAATGCAATATCAGGTCTAGTTACTGTTAGATAATTAAGCTTCCCTACTAGACGTCTGTACTGTCCGGGGTCATCAATGAGCTCTCCCTGATCTGGTAACAACTTAATATTAGGATCCATAGGAGAATCCAAGGGCTTGGATCCTAACATGCCTGTTTCAGAGAGGAGATCAAGAACATACTTTCTTTGAGAGAGACAAATCCCTTCACTAGATCTAGCCACTTCAATGCCCAGAAATTATCTAAGTTGTCCCAAGTCTTTAGTTTGGAACTGCTTTTGCAAGAAGTGCTTCAACTCCTGAATTCCCTTGGAATCATCTCCAGTTATAACAATATCATCAACATAAACAACAAGTTGGATTTTACCTGCCGAAGAGTGCTTATAAAAGACAGAATGATCAACACCACACCGCTGGAGACCAAATTGTGCAACGACTTCATTAAATCTTCCAAACCAAGCACGAGGGGACTGTTTCAGACCATATAGGGACTTCTTCAACCGACAAACCATACTAGACTCCCCCTGAGCAACAACCCCAGGTGGTTGCTCCATATAAACCTCCTCCAAAAGAGTGCCATTGAGAAAGGCATTTTTGACATCTAACTGATGTAGCGGCCAGTGATAAGTAGCAGCAAGAGAGATAAAGAGACGAACAGAAGCAATCTTGGCAATCGGAGAGAACGTCTCGGAATAATCAAGACCATAAACCTGAGTATAGCCCTTGGCAACAAGACGTGCTTTCAATCGATCAAGGGTACCATCAGGATGCATTTTAACAGTAAAAATCCAACGACAGCCAACCACAGATTTCCCAGAAAGAAGAGGTACCAATTCCCAAGTACCAGTTTCTGTCAAGGCAAGCATCTCATCCTCCATAGCTTGTTTCCATCCTGAATGGGAAAGTGCCTCTACTGTAGACTTAGGAATAGAGAAAGTAGACAAAGACGCAACAAACGAAGAGAAAGTAGGAGACAAATGATCATAAGAGACAAAATTTGAAATAGGATGAGAAGTACAAGTGCGCTTACCCTTCCGGAGAGCAATCGGAAGGTCTGAGTCTAACGGAGGCGGATCTGAAGACACAGAGGTCACAGGCACAATAGCTGAATCCAAAATAGTCTCAACATTCTGATGACGGCGGGTGTATGTCTGGAGGTCAGGACGGTCCAGTCCAGCTTTGGGAGGTAGGGAGAGGGGAAGGGGAAGGGGAACCATAAAGTCAGGATCAGTAATAGAGTGAGACTCAGAGTAATATGGAGTAGATTCAAAGAAGGTAACATCAGCAGAAACAAAGAAGCGACGCATGGAAGGACTATAACAACGATAACCCTTCTTTGTTCTGGAGTACCCCAAGAAAACACACTTGATAGCACGGGGATCCAATTTATCAGTACCTGGAGTAAGTTGATGCACAAAACAGACACACCCGAACACACGTGGAGCGACAGGGAAAGGTGGGGTAGTAGGAAACAAAGTGGCATGGGGTGTGCCCCCATCAAGGATGGAAGATGGCATACGATTAATTAAATGGCAAGCAGTAAGAACTGCATCTCCCCAGAAATTCTTGGGGACCCTCATCTCAAACAATAATGTACGAGTGACTTCTAATAAGTGACGATTTTTTCTTTATGCAACCCCATTTTGCTGAGGGGTATGAACACACGAGGATTGATGAAGCATGCCATATTGTGCCATATATGTGGTGAAAGGATGGGAAAAATATTCTTGTGCATTGTCACTACGGAGAATTTTAATAGGAACATTAAACTGAGTCTTTATTTCATTACAGAATGTAGAAAAAATAGAAAATAACTCAGAACGATTTTTCATTAAATAAAGCCATGTAGTTTGGGAAAAATCGTCAACAAAACTAACAAAATACCGATATCCCTTAATAGAGGTAATACGGTGTGGACCCCAAACATCGGAATGCACTAATTGGAATGGACTAGTCACACGTTTATTAACTCGGGGAGCAAATTGGACACGGTGATGCTTCCCCAATTGACAGGACTCACACTCTAAAGTAGATAAATTACTTAAACTAGGTACTAAAAGCTTCAGATTGGCCAAGGAAGGATGACCAAGACGGCAGTGGATCTGGTGAGGAGACACAGTGGCAGGACACGCTGTTGGAGTAGAAGAAGTAGGCAATTCATCAAAGTAGTAAAGACCTTCGGATTCATGCCCGACGCCAATCGTAATGATCTTTAGTCAACTTCGCAACAGATATCAAATTAAAGGGTGAACGAGAAATAAAAAGAACAGATGATAAGGATAAAGGCGGGGATAATTGGACAGTCCCTATGCCTTCAACGGGCATAGAAGAGCCATCTGCCAAAGTAACTGGAGGTAAAGATGAGGACGGTTCAAGAGACGAAAAAAGGGTGGATATACCTGTGAGATGATCGGTGGCAGCAGAGTCAATTACCCAAGGACGAGTACGGGAAGTAAGACAAGCAGTAGAGGTACCTTTCTGAGCAAGCGAGGTACTAGGAGCAGAGGCATGCTGAGAGGCCTGGAACTGAAGGAATTGACAGTACTCTTCACCAGAGATGGAAATCGGATCACCCGCAGCAGGAGCATGAGAAGATGGCGAAGCATCGCTAGAGACAACACCATGAGCAAAGCGAGCAGGGCGACCAACAAGATCCCAACATGTCTCCTTATAATGACCGTCCTTATCGCAATTGGTGCAATGAGGATGACCACCACGACCATGGCCCCCATATCCACCACGATTACCACCACGGTAACCACCACGGCCACGACGGGGATTACCATCACCCCGGCCAGTAGTGGATGGCGGAGCTTGAATAACTAAGGCAGAATGATCAGTAACAGAGGAATTAGAACCCTGATCACGAGATGTACTCCGGAGAACACGTTGGTAAGTCTCAGTAAGAGAAGGCAGAGAGGCACCCCCTAGAATCTAGGATCGAACAGGCTCAAAATCAGGTTTTAAACCAGCAAGAAACTTCATTACGGCTATTTACTCCCGCTGTTCTTGCTATTTTTTTGCATCAGTAGTAATGGGCATAACACCGTTCAATTCTTCGACTAACCATTTGAAGGAGGCAAAATACTCAGTAACTGAGAGATCACTTTGCTGCAATTGAAAATACTGAGAGGAGAGATCATACATCCGAGTAAGATCGCTGGAGAATAAAAGATGTGCATAATCCCAAATATCCTTACAGGTGCCCAAGTGACCACACATATCCGCAATATGTGGTTCCATACAATTCCAAAAGAGGGCAAAAATTTGGGCATCCATTTGTTTCCATGTCTTGATGGCCTTGTCATCGGTGGTGGGAGAAGACTCGGTAAGGTGATTATCAAACCCCAAGCCAGTGAGAGCAATATTGACAGCCGGGACCATTGGAGAAAATTGGATCCATTCAATTTCCTAGTGGTGAGTTGAGGAAGAGCTTTGGACTCCATGGAGATTGAGAGAAAGAAAATGGAAGCGCAAAGAAGCCAAAAAACATATCGCAGAAGCAGATCGGAGCCCAAAAACCTTAAAAAAAGAGCCAAAAAGCTGCCGGAGGGTCGCCGGAGCTGCTGGAGGGTCACCGGAGGGTCTTCGGAGTAAGGCGAGGGTCGCCGAGCTCCGACGAAGGTCGCCGGAGGGTGGGCTGAAGGGTTGGTGCTGCGGCTGCTTGGGTGGGTTGCAGCTGCTTCCTTTGTGGCTGCGGCTGCTTCTTTGAA
Source organism: Hydrangea macrophylla (assembly GCA_033977485.1). Classification (NCBI taxonomy): domain Eukaryota; kingdom Viridiplantae; phylum Streptophyta; class Magnoliopsida; order Cornales; family Hydrangeaceae; genus Hydrangea; species Hydrangea macrophylla. The sequence continues at coordinate 23,145,786 of CM066985.1, forward strand.
TGTTAGGGTTAGGGTTTTGATTGTAGGGGCTGCGGTTGAGTGAGAAAGAAACTCTCGAATTTCTTACGGAAATTCGGCAATGATAATGAACTCTCGAATCCTAACTAAGGATCGACAAGATGAGCAAACCCAAGAACGATTGCTCTGATACCATGTAAATGTGTGGAATCACCATATATTAAATGAATAAAAAGAAGATTACAAAAGCCTATATATAGGCTTCCAACACCTAGACTAAATCACTAACTAAGCAATGTGGGACAACACATATACAGTAATACACACTATTAACAGTCCTAAAGTAAAAAAATGCACAAAAATCTAATGATTAATGGCATTGGAAGTCATTCTGGGATCAAAAGTTGATTCCGGTGAAAGTTGAATACAGTAGCAGCCTTGAAAAATTACATTTTTGAGCATGAAGACTTTGAATTTGAGAAATTTCTTCAGAGAAATAAAATGTAGATCTTCGAGTTACAGACGCAAGGCCATAAACGGCGAGTCAATCTGAGGTCCGAGTCAAAAGTTATCACAATTCTACGATCGGTACGCAAAGCTTTGAAAATATGGAAAAAGCTGAAAAATGGCATCTCGCTGAAGCGGCCCGCTCGGATCGCACGCGAGCTGCCCGCACGAGCGACCCACACAAAAATTCAAAGATGCGTATTTTGATGTCCTAAAAAGCCTTGTGCGAACGGAATTGGCTGAATATGTCCAAAAATGTAAATATGCAGTTTTAGTGCGATTAGGTTTAGGAAAGTCCCAAAACTTGCTCGAAATCTATATATATCCTCTTTTAAGTCAAAATAAGAGTTACACAACATTACACAATAATATACACATCCATATACAACTAAAACTTCATCCATTGAAGAGAGGAAATCAAAGATACAAAGAAGAAGACCAAGGATTCCCATGGCCTCCTCCATCAACCTCTTGCCAATCTTCGATTCTATGGCCGCTTAGACAGATATCTAGGGTGTTATTTGTGTTTTTTCTTTTAGATTTATTATGTATGGATGGTGATTACATGTTCAGAGGATTTTTTTTATAATAAAATCGAACTTCTATTTATTAAATAGTTACTTTCAAAGTTTATTTTTGTCTTAGATCTATTTTGAATGTGATGTGCTCAATGATCTATATTTGCTGTGCTTGCATGGATTTTTTTTCCAAAAAATGGTAAATATATTCCAAAAAAAGATGTACAAATGTACAAGGGACATACCCCAGGATAAACAATAAGCTCAACACATGAGGACAAGGAGCACATGTAACACCTAAGAACAAAATGGTTAACCCCTGAAGATTACAAAGCAAACAACAGGAGAGACCACAAAACAAATAGGAAGTAACTAGAGAAGTTACAAATTCCAAAACATATAAACCAATCAAGTTTTGCATGGCAAATCCTCTTTACCCTGATTTGCTCACTTTGAACTTTTAATTACACCACATCGAAGCAACAAATCCAATCAACAAACAGTGGCATTTAACTCCAATTACAAATAAGTCCATCGAAGTGTGCATGGTTCTTCCACTTAACCTTAATTTGTGCATTCACATGAGATATTAGGTTCATAAGGAGGACTTCTCTGGTGGTGAATGTATTCTTAAACGTCCTTTTGTTCCTTTCTTTCCATAAGCCATAGGTTGTAACGCCAAGACATATCTTAGGTATTACATGTTGCACTACCTTTCCTTGTAGGCTTTGAGCCATCAATTTTAAATTATCACTCCAGCTCTGGCCATGCCAACTCAAACCACATCGGGTCATCAGTTCCTTCCACACAAAAGATTAATTAGAACAAGTAAAAAATAAGTGTCCATGAGTTTCCATATTAGAGTGACAAAGCAAACAGGCTAAAGGGCCAGGGGTAAAACTAAATATTCTATCATGAGTAGAAAGCTTATTTTGAAATGCAAGCCAAAGAACAAAGCTTTGTCTAGGGATACCCCAAGAAAACCAAACGAGATTATGCCATGGGGCCACAGGGTAGTGAATCCTCAGGTGGTTCCAAATGATAGACGAATTGAAAACAACATTAGGAGTGGGAGACCATTTCACACTATGAATGCAGTCACTAGGGTTATAGAAAGAAGACAAAACATTTCGAACTTCATTTAGTTCAATAGAGTTGGATCCAGGCCAATTCCACTCCATACTTTGAATGATACTACTAACCTTATCATGAATATTTAAAGTCGCGTCATAAACAATTCTAACCGAATAATTATCCAGAAAAGGTCCCATTGGGAGCCAATTATCAAACCAAAGGAAGGTGTGGTCACCATTGCCAACCTGATGAATTAGTAGTGGTTTAGCAATATCTCTAAGTTTTAATAATTTTCTCCAGTACCAAGAGCATTGGGAGGGAGTTTTGGCTTGCCAAAAACTTTTTCCTTTTAGCATATACTAGTGGACCCATTTTTCCAAAGGGACTTGTTGGAAGGGTCCAATAAATTGCCAATATGTTTAAGATTCAAAATAGTGTTAACCAAAAATATATCCTTGAATCCCAAACCCCCTTCTTCTTTGGGTCTGCACACTATATCCCAAGCCAATTTTCTCCAGAAGATTTATTAGCCTTGCCTGACCAAAGGAATCTAGCCATAGCTTGGGATACTCGTTTAAGGACACCTTTGGGGAGAATAAACATCCCAGACCAATAGTGTTGAATACCTGTCAAAATAGAATAAGTTGGGCTCGATCTGCATAGGATAAGAATTTATATTTCCATGAGTTTACCTAGAACAGAGTTTATTGACCAAACCATCACAAATTTTTTTTTTAAGTTTTGACGTGATTAAAGGAACTCCAAGATATTTAATGGGAAGATTCCCTTTAGCGAAATGCAGAGTATTCAGAATATCCTCACCTATGTCAGCTTCAACATTAGAAAAGAAGATACAACTTTTAGAGTTATTGGCTTGCTGGCCAGTAAAGTCAAAAAATTGGTTAAGGGTCTGTCTAACTATAAGAGCAGACTCCACATCCCCTTTGAATAAGGTAAGAAGATCATCGGCAAAGCAAAGATGTGAAATTCTCAATTTGTCACATTTCCAATGGTAAGCAAAGGTACCCCTTTGAATGTTATGATGCAACAGTTGACTCAAGGCATCCATTATAATAACAAATAGATAGGGTGAAATGGAATCATCTTGTCTTAAACCTTTAGCACCATCAAAATAGCCCACTGATTCCATTAAAATTAATAGAGTATCTAGGAGTGGTGACACACGCAATAATCCATTTTTTAATATTAGGAGGGAATCCAATAACATCGAACAAGTTAATAAGAAATTCCCAACTAACACTATCGTAGGCTTTCATAATGTCCACTTTAGCAGCTACTCTAGGTATGCCTTTCTGTTTATGATAATCTCTTAAGAGGTCTTGGGCAAGGAGGACATTATCAATAATCTTTTCCCCTTTAATGAAAGCGGATTGAGCTTGATCAATAAAATTAGGGAGGATAGATTGGAGTCTACTAGCAATAATTTTGGATATGCACTTATACACTGTATTGCAGCAAGAAATAGGTCTAAAATCTCCCATCTTGGATGGATTAGGAACCTTGGGGATCAATGCAATTAGTGTAGTATTAGATTCCTTTAAAAGCTCCCCATTCTGGAAAAATTCTTTAACAGCTCCTAAAATGGAAGCACCCACTGTGTCCCAAGAATTTTTAAATAAAAACGCATTAAAACCATCAGGGCCCGGAGCTTTGTTACTGTTCAAATTAAAGAATGCCTTCTTAATGGTGCTTAATTGAATTGTGATATCAAGTAATCAAATAGTTCATGCTTAGGGAAGACGGAGTATGCCACAACCCTAGTTTAGTGTGAGACACTCCATGCCAATCGAAGATGAATTATGTTGATGCTTGAATCGTAGTTATCTTCTTGACGGAGGAATTGGGCTTGTAGCTACGATTCCCCATTATCATCCAATGTAATAAGCTAATTGAATGCATAAATACCCTTATTATGAAGCTAGTGGTGGATTTGCAATCCTAGGTTCAATTCCCATATTTATCCAAACAAGATCAAACGGTATCTCTCATAATTTTTATATCAGGATTACCTCCAGATGAAGGGTATCTCTCAGAATTCGTGTATCAGAATTGCCTCCAAATATATGGTTTCTCTCAGCATCAGGGTTGCCTCCAAATGAAGGGTATCTCTCAGAATTTGTGTATCAGGGTTGCCTCCAGAAGAAGGGTATCTCTCCGAATTCATGTATCAGAATTACCTCCAGATATAGGGTATCTCTCAAAATCATGTATATCTCAGAATCGTGTGTCAGAATGGCCTCCAGAAGTAGGGCATCTCTTAAGATCCTTGCAACTCTCAGAATTTGTGCATCAGAACAGAAGATTTTTCCCCAGAGGAAGGACCTGTTTTAAAATAATAGAAGATTTATCCCAAGAAGAAGGACTTGTTTCAAAAGAACATAAGATTTATCTCTAGCGGAGAGACCTGTTTCAGAAGATTTGCCTCTAGACCTGTTTTAGAAGTTTTGTCCCCCGAGGAAGGACCTGTTTCAGAAGAACAAAAGATTCATCTCTGGCAGAGAGACCTGTTTTAGAAGATTTGTCCCCAGTAGAAGGACTTATTACAGAAGATTCATCCAGCTACAGAAAAGTTCATCCCCAGCAGAAGGACTCTACATCAGCAAACGTCCCTAGCAGAAGGACTCTACATCAGCAAATTGTCACTAGCAGAAGGACTCTACATCAATAATCATCCAAGGGTTAGGACACTTCATCAGTCATCCGGGTTTAAGGAGGCATTATTTCAGAAATCGTCCAAGCTTAAGGACACTTTTTATCAGATATTGTTTAAACATGATTCAGAATTCATTCGAGATGCTCTACAGTCGTCTGAGATATAGATGACACCTACAAGCCTTAGACTCAGAAGAGAGACTCTGACAAGACTCCGAGAATCATCTAAGATACAGATAGCATACTTATCTTTAGACATATTCGACCGTGAGAGCGAGACGATTGCATCCCTTGCATTAGATTCTCCGTCTAGAGCCCTTGAGGACAATTATTCCAGTACTTACACATTCACATTTCCATACTACATCAGCATCCTATGATAGAGGCATTTCTTCTGTATTGTTATTTGTGTTTGTTCTTCTCGTGAGCTTAAACTACAACTTGGTCAGATTCCTAGAAAGGATCGTAGGTAGCTCCAGCGAAGCACGACCAGCAGCCGCTTAGATTTAGCATGCTCTACCTAGCATTGCATTGCATTTGCTTTAGTAATTTCTTGATTTTCTTGAATTTTGAATTTCTTGATTTTTGCAACTTTTTGTTTTTCCTAAAACTTCTCAGTATGGTTATTGGGTGCCTTCTAGCTTTGGCACTCACTTGTAGTTCACATCGTTCAAAACAAGCTCTGCCAAAGAGGGGCAAACTGTAGACACCCAAATTTGACCACACTGATAGGATTTACAGTAGACAACGTATTGGAGGATTCGATGATGAAAAGTACCCCGTGGAAGGTACTGGATTCCACATAATTGATTGATCAACCTTCAGAAAGTGACTTCAAGCTCATAAAAGCCCTTCTCCATGCATAAATCCCAGTTTTGTCAAATCGTCTCTCAAAATTCATATTCACTCAATGTTATATGAACATGAAGTGTTCTAAATGCAGTATTCTAGGTATCCAAAGAATCAATATGAAAGAAAAACCTGAAATCGATGCGCGTTGAAAAGCATTTTTAAAAAATAAGTCGTTTGATTTTAATAAGACGACGAAAGTTCCAGAGGACTTCCGGACTTGAATTAAACTTCAATTCTCATTTCAAATCCACATGCAATATTTTTACACTGAAATTCAACTCAACAACTTTCCAATGGTACTTAAACAGATGATTTCGGATACCAAAAACTATTTTTACGAAAATGTGGAAAAGCAGTGCACGTAATATTTGAAGGACACAAGGGCAACTAGAGGATGAGGAATAGTAAGTGGTGGGTTCCACTTATGGGGTGGCGTGTCCCACCTAAGCCGCCACCTACAAAGTTCCCCCTCCATCAAGCTTTTTGAGTTCTAAACCCTTCTAGAGGCTTCCCACTGCGAGGAAATTGGCCAAAAACTGCATTTAAGCACTGAAATGGCCATTTTAACCCTTTTCTGACCTCTAAAATTCATGTTTTAACTTTGAAACTTAAGAGTTAAGTTTTCAAAACTCTATATATATCCCATGCATCTCATATGAGATCATCTAGAGTTGAGATCATCTTAAGCATGCTTTGAATGTACTTACAAGAGATATAAGAATATACTTGAATTTAAGAGAATTCTAGAAAGAGAATAGTGAATCATGAATTCATTTCTTCTAAAATGAATTTTAAGATCATTAGATAAGATAATTGAATAGAGTTTTGACGTCAATTGCCTCCGAAAAACATCCATCATGGATGAGTGCTTGAAGAACTTGATGAACATTTGAAGAAGAAGATCCTTTAAATCAACTTTGATTACATAATTGAGAATCCTCCAAGAGGTACACATCACAATTCATCTCTAATTCTTGCTTTTATATATAGATCTATAAGATTTGGATCTTGCTTAGATTTTTTTTTCTTTGTTAGAACACTCATCCTCTTCCTCTCTTGTTCTTCACACACTCACATGGCTAGATCCAAATCTTCTTTGATTTTATTGATAATTCATAATTAGAAATTGATTTTCACTCTGATTTTCAAAATTTGATTTCATTCTTCCATTTAGTTTAGATCCATGCATACATGATTATAAACATGTATCTATTTTGAATTCCATGATGGTTTGGAAGTATGATCTATGAGAAGGAAGATTCCTATGTTCATACTATTCTCTTGATCATTCCTATAACCTAGAATTCCTATTGAAATTCATCTCCAATAGGATATTTGTAAGTCCCTTTGATCCATGATCTAAAGTTCTTCATAGAGCTTGAGGGCTAAATTGATTGGGAATTATAATAATCAAGTTAATTTACAAGTTTGGTCTCTCTAATAAGCTTCAACCATCACCTAAGATGTTTTCCTCACACTTTAAAATGAACTAGTCAAAAATCAGCAAAACAGATTGGTTTTGTCCATAAGATTTGGTCCATCAAAACCCATAGTTTAATTGGATTTCAAATTTTTTGGATAAACTTTAATGAATTGGCTTTCATTCGATCTGTTTTGAGAATCATTAGGATCCATAGACTATTTTTAGAAATTGTTGAGAAATCGGTTGACAGATTTGAACATAGTCTCTTTGTACTTGAATTTCTGAAAATCTATGATAGTTGTCGATGATTTGGGATGATTTCTAACTCATGTATCTATATACCGATGTAAAATCATGAGCATACGATCGAGTTAAGATCATTTTCTAAGCGTTTGAAGTTGATACAACTATTTTGGAATTTTCTAACTATAATCATGATTATATATACAAAATGGTCATACCTTGATCATTCCACAATAATTGATGAATAAAACTCAGTGTAGAAATCATCTAAGATAAATGGATGAGAGATCAAAAGCTTAGATTAACTTGATTAACATTATTTATAAATTTCAATTATGTTTTACATTCCTTTGTCAAATGATACCAAATTTCTAAAATAACAGAGTCTGTTTAAAATAATTTTTCCGAGACCTTATGTTCATAAAATGTCCATGGGATTATTTTTGTTATAATCTATAATAAAACATCTTTCTTTTGACACCAAATAGATCTTCATGTGAATTTTGTAGAATTAATTATGATTTTTACAAGAACAGTGGATAGTCCTAATCCACTGTTCCCAAAACTCTTATTTCTCGAACTTCAAAAATGCTAATGAGGTCCAACTTTTTGGAAGAGTTCCCTGAGACATGCATCTAACTTTAGGTAAAAGGATTTTTACCCCAGCTCATGTTTAAGATCACTTTTGATAGGATTCATTAGAGGTTGTTGAATATGGAAATTTGATTGATGACATCTTCTTCTTGTTTTTCATGCATATCATTTGTTTGCTTGTTTTTTGCAATGCTTGGGTATTCCTTGATGTCTTAGTGTAGAGAATTGAATGCCATGGATTCGAACTTCGATTTGTGGGCTTGCCTCGTCTGCATATGGCTTAGTGCCCATGTATCGTGTATTATCTTTATCCTTTCTCTTAGAATTTTTCTAGGTTTACAACTTTGTTTTCAATGACACAATTCCTTTGGGATAGTCTCCATTTATGTGCTTATATGTTAGAGACTTCTTATCTAGGATTGTTTCATGATTGCATTACATGTTTCCTTTCTTTTTCTTTTTACGACTCCGCTTGAGTCAAACTAATGTAAGTCTTCTCATTCCCTCTTGCATATCATGACACGTTTCCTTTATTTGCATCGGTCCCAGGCGGGACTAGCCACAATGAGTATACCTCTCTCTTGTATTGCATGTGCATCCGACTACTACTTGATTTAGTCTCTTGAAATGATTTTCATTAGATCCTTTTTTCCATGTATATATTATCTAGTATGTTTGAGGAAACAACACATATTATGAATTAAGAACAAAGATATTTGAATCAAGGCCTACCGTTCGTTAGGGCGAGGAGGGGATGCTTTAGTCCTGCTTGGGCTCTTTCTCCTCTCATACCAAGACCCCCAAACCTTGTTTCTAGTAATCAAGGGCGAGTAACCTTATTCAATTTTGGGCGAGTCAAATTTGGTTTCCTAATTCCCGATAAAAATTAGGTGGCGAATCTTTGGCTCTAGGATGGCGTGAGGAGTTCTAGTTCCTTAAAGTGTGCTTCTTGGATCCATCCAGGGACACTGTCAAGGAATGCCATCACCTATCCCCGTGCTCACAGTCCACAGGGACTCCAATCTGATCATGTCTCAAGTTCGAGGAGATTTGAAAGTCAAAGAAGATCATGAATACCTCTATTCTCTACGAACTCGCTTCTTGCATATCATGTTCCTCTACCTACCTCGAGAAGAAAATTAGCTAGCAAACTCCTTGGCTACTTTAGCCGCAATGATCAAAATTCCTGTGGGGATAAAGTTAACTCCGTTGATGATTGAACAGAGTGAAAAGCCATCTAATGAGATGATTGGGGAAATAGAAGAGGCAGAAGAACTTCCATGGTACACTGACGTATGGAACTTCATTGAAAATGGAAAATATCCAGAAGGTGCATCCGAGAAAGACAAGAAAGCCATAAGAAGATTCTCGGCTTAGTTCATGATTTGCGATGGAAGTTTGCTAAAGAAATCTTACAATGGGTTCAACTTGACGTGTTTATATGCGAATAGTGCGAAGAAAATGATGGAGCAAATTCACGAAGGTGTGTGTGGTCCTCACATGAGTGGACACATGTTAGTCAAGAACATCATCCGATAGGGGTATTATTGGACTACTATGGACAAAGACTTCTACGAATATGTCAGAAGATGTCACAAGTGTGAAATCCATGCCAATATGAAGCATGTGCCACCATCACTACTATACAACATGACTACCCCTTGGCCATTCTCAATTTGGGGAATAGATGTTATTGGAGAAGTGTTTGCTATATTAGTTGTTCAGGCGTGCCAGAGCCTTGTAAGGTAGACCCTAACTAATAAATACAAAATTTCCTAAATTACTTGTGTGAGTGATGCACAAGGCTTCATAAATCTAACTTCTAACAGACGATTGTGTGTGGTGAGTAGGAAAGTACCCTCACCAAAGATCCCTAGACAGTACTGAAGCGCACAAGTCTAGCAATTGATGAAAAAGCCATGAAGAAATTAAATTAAATTTTTTTTATTTAATTGATGTAAAGGAAAAATTACAAAAAGTAATTGAATGCCTAGAAAAATAAAAGACTAATCTTAAGAATGATAAGAATGCTGCTGGATGCGGTTTGTCGAAGCGACGCGGAGTGATCTGAAAGCTTGGCCGACTTTCTGTATTTGTAAAGGCCATGGACTGATTGAGATAAGGAAAGTAAAAATATCTTGAATAATAATTTGGTATAAAATACTAGATTTTCCTCCATAAGTCTGATCTTGATCATGAACTGAATCGTGGCTTCATTCGACTGACTTGGCTTACAAGAAACAAAAATTATATATATATAACGATATATACTTCGTAATCAGATAATATCTTGTTCTATTATCTTTCCAATTAAACCTGATAATATCTTTCTATATCTTGTAATATTATCCCTTATCACATATATGATAGAATTATATCACATAAAGAACTTGGAGGGATCGATAACTTTCCTAAAGCAATTATAATTTAGAATACTAAATACACAGGAAAACAGAATTGCCAATTAAAGTGGGACCGACTAGCAATATGCCTGTTAGCCCGATTGAACATGTGTATCAGTCTGATTAAACAATCAAGTGGTTGTTTTGATTAAAGCCATGTCATCAAGGCCCAACTATTCCAAGCTTTAGCAAGTACTGATAGCCAACTAATACAGCCACACTGGGGGCCCGCCGAATTAATTGGTAGAATGAGATGAAAGCAAACTTGATAGTCACACCTGATTAGCTCCAGCACGAATTGAATATCGATCCTACAAGAAAAAACCCTTTTATGACTTTTTTTTTATTTTGGGCTAATGACTATTTTAAAAAAAGAGTCATAACAAATACTTTTTTCTAACATATTGTTTGCTGTAATTATGGTTCGGGCGTGCCAGAGCCTTGTTAGGTAGACCCAAACTAATAACACAAAATTTCCTAAAGCACTTGTGTGAGTGATACACAAGGTTTTGAAAATTTAACTTCTAACAGGCGATTGTGATGGCCAAGTAGGAAAGTACCCTTGGCCTAAGGTCCCTAGACAGTACTGAAGCGCACAAGTCTAGCAAGTGATGAAAGCAAACAAAGGGAAATAAATAAAAAGAGCATTTTTATTTAATTGAGAAGAAAAGAGAAATTACAATGATGTAATTGAAAGCTAAGAAAAATAAAAACTAATCCTAAGAATGCTAAAGGATGCTTTAGAATGCATTGGTCGAAGTGACGCGGAGTGAATTGTTAGCTTGGCCTGCCTGCTGTATTTATAGCGGCCATGGAGGTCTCCTAGATAAGGTAGGAAAAATCTGATGAATATTATCTGGTAAAAAATACCAGTTTTCTTCCATAAACTACTCTTGATAATTTCTTTCATATCAGATAGAAGCTGCCTTATCTTCGAATATATATATATATATATATGCGCGCATATATATTGAATGTGGTCCACATGTTGACTTCATTCGGCTGACTTGGCTTCCAAGTAAAAGATATACTTTCCAAATCTCTTAATATTAGCTTCCCTAATCAGATAATATTATCTTGAATACAGGAGTATTAATCAAGAAATATCTCCTTATCTTGATATGGAAATTCAAATCACATCACTGTATTTGTTTCCCTGTCAGATTCTAATTGAAGTACTTGAATTGAAAACCAATACACATTGTCCGACTGAAACGGGACTGTGGCCCACTATGACAACACGTTGCCAAAGTGACTAAATTCACAAGTCAATCCAAGTAGGATGGCTGCCATCATGTAGTGACTTTGGAAAATTATGTTATACGGCTGAATTCGTGATGCTTGAATGTAAGGCAGGATTTGTATGGTGGCCGATCATACATGAACATGTCAATTTGGGCTTGGGCCAATGCAAGTGATGAAGGCTAATTTAGCCTCTTATCGGCCTTGAGGCTTGGAGACATTAGTGGGCCCATCATGCTTTCCCCAAAATTGACCAAAATTAGCCCCAGCCATGGAGCCCGATAGAATAATTGCCACATGAAGCTGTGCCCGATCAAACAAGGAACTATTGTTGAGTTGACCAATTAACTAAGGACCGTATTTATAAAATGGTCAGTCAAAGTGACCAAAATTAAAGCACAGCCCGATGGAAGGTTGTGGCCTATTTTAATTTCCAAGCAAACCCACGTGGATATGTACATCAAATTGGCCAAACTTTCAGCCTCATCATTAGGGTGGCCCACCGCTTGACTTTATGTATGTTGATCCCATGTGGTATTATTATGAGCATGGCCCACAATCTGAAAAATGCAAATAAGTTATCAACATTGATCAGCCCGATGGCCAAAATACGTATGACCGTCTGAATAAATGTGCACAGTCCGTTTGTAGTCAGCCCGATCAATCTTTGAATCAGTCACTTAGCCATTAATTTTTGCAATCGGTCTCTAAGTCCGATTAAAAAAATTCCAATCGGCCTCTAACCAACTTTGACTTAAAAAGTGTATTTTTTAGGTGCAAACACATATATGACTCTTTTTGCAAATATAGTCATAAGATTGGTAAGTGGAGTTTTATTTACGACCATTTTTTTTATTAGTCATAAATAATAAGATTGTTTATGACAGTTTTTTTAAAATGATCATAAATAATAAGATTTTTTATGACAGTTTTTTTGAAAATGGTCATAAATAATAAGATGGTCATAAATAATAAGAGTTTTTATGACAGTTTTTTGAAAATGGTCATAAATAATAAGACTTTTATGACTTCATTTTTTGGTAGTCATAAATATTCTTTATTTTTATGACTCTTTTTCTTTGAATTCTAGAATCAAACGTAAGTATTGTTTTGGGAAAAATAGTGAAAAAAAGACAATACGCTAAGATTTTTAAAGTTAAGATTCTTGATTAGGGAAAGGTCCTCTGTACAAAAATATTTTGTGAAATTTTACTTGGCATACACGAATATTATGTGAAATTTCACTAAATCTTTACATGAATATTAAGTGAAATTTCACTTAAATCGACCTTTGAGAGACTAGTTTTTAAGAAATTACTTTTTGAAATTGGACTATTAACACTTGATAGTTACTTTTAGTGTCACAAATTTAGATTTTATTAAGAATCATATTAGATTTTTTATGACAGTTTTTTGAAAATTATCATAAAAAATAAGATTTTTTATGACATGTTTGTGAAAAGTGTCATATATAATAAGTATTTAGAAAAGTGTCATAAATAACAAGACTTTTATGACTTCATTTTTGGGTAGTCATAAATATTCTTTATTTTTATGACTCTTTTTCTTTGAATTCTAGAATCAAAGTACTGTTTTTTTGGGAAAAATAGTGAAAAAGACAATATTTTAAGATTTTTAAAGTTAAGATTCTTGATTAGGAAAATGTGCGCTGTATAAAAATTTTAAATGAAATTTCACTTGGTATACATGTAACACCCCGTATTTTCTTTATATAAATATTCATTTAAAAAAACAAAATAATGAGACAACCTAAATTTTTGTGTATACAACCATGGTTATTTATTTATATGCGTGTATTTATTTTATTCATTAATTATTGTGTAAAATTTTATAGAGCTAAGTGGTGGAGTTAAGTTGTAAAAACTTAAGTTGAACAAGTCATTGAAGAATTGATGTGTTTATTTTTTTGTAGTGATTATAGGCCCGTGAATGTGTTAATTTGTGTTTTTAACATTTAAATTAAGTACCCGGGTTATGTACACCCATTGGGTCACTCATTTTAGAACTTTAGAATGTATTCCGGGCCCATATCAAGCCTTTTTTGTGAGGCTCCTAGACAAAAAAACGGGATTTTTAGCCTTTTGTGTGTTTGTGTTATAATATATGTAGGTGTATCATATATACATACATAATATACCTCCTAGAGTTTTGATAACAAAAAGAAAAGAAAAGAGAGACATGAGAAAAATAGAGCAGTCAAGAGAGAGAGAGAGAGAAGAAGAAGAAGAAGAAGAAGAAGAAGATAATAAGAGAAGAAAAGAGGAACCCCAAATATTGTTTTGCGAATCTTCATCAACATTGAAGTCCTAAATCGGTGAGTTAACTTGTTAATTTCTTTCAATCTCGTTTGATTGAAATTTAAATGGATAGATTATTAAATTAGTATGGTTATGGGTTATGAGATTTAGGCTTTTATTTACAATGATTGAAGTTATGATTTGAGATTTATAGATGAGCCTTGGATATACATTTGAGCAATTATTCAATTTTCGGATTTGGGATTTTCACGGATCAGATTTTAGTAGATAATTCCTAATAAATCATACGTTACAGTTTTCGTGATTCTGTTCACGAAAGCCTGTAGGAAACGCAATTCTGGACAACTTTCGTCTAATGGTATTTTTCCCAATTCTGCACCGTTTGGGCAGAAAATTCATATTATAGTAGCAGTTTTATGAATGTTAAAATAAGCGTATTTGCTATATCACATTTTTGTGTGATTTCGTGTTCGTTAATATAAATTAATTTATTTGTACATAGAAAGATATGAGTTCTCATGTATAGTTGAGCTTTGTGAAATTATGACTGTGTGATTTTGTGTGGGTTATGAATCTGTGTGAACATGTAGCTGTTAATATAATTTTAATGGAAATTTGAGTTGAGATATATGAATCTCTTATGAAGTAGAGTTTTGTGAAAAACGTGGATGTATGAACGATAGAAAATCCATAGAGTTCACCACTGCTCCTTATGATTTTAGGCGGCGACTTCGTGGATGACCCGTCCTTGTATGATTAGACGACGACTACGTGGATGACCCGTCTCTTCATTATTTTAAGCCTTATGTCCGGCTTGTTGGTCTATTTCATGTGTATCTAGACATTGTTTTATTGACGTCAAGAACGTAAGGACTAGCCTTTCGGTGTATACTCAAATTCCAGTGATACCCCATGGGAGTTGGGACTGGAGTGGGAGTTAGTATTACGTTAGGAGACACATGGGATATATGTGTAGGCTGGACCATGGATGGGTGGCCGATGTGGTGAACATAAGGTGTAATAAAATAAAATACTCTGTGATGTTTTATTCTTGCGCTTAGAAGTTGAATTATAATTAATTACCTCTTATTGTGGTTGCATCGTAGAAAGTTGTAGACGCTTAGTCATCGAATTTTCTAATAATTTTTCGTGTTGTAATCGTTGTGTGTGAGAATATTGTCTTGAAGTGACATTTTATTATCTAATTTTAACTTTTAATATTGTCTTGAAGTGGACTCAAGGCTTTAAATTTCAAAGGGAAAAGAAGGCCAAAACCAATTTGGCAATTCGTAAAGGTAATTAAATCTGAATAAAAACATGGTAGATATAATAGTAGCTGTTTAAATTATACTTAGTATGTTATGGTTAATGTATTGATATAATGCATGTTGCGGTTATTCAATTGTTGCTGGGTATGTTTTCATTATTTGAAATTTTTTGGAGGTTCTATTTATAGAGGAGACTCTGTCGAAAGTTTTAGAAATTCTAGGTCAACATTCATTCCAAGACAAGTTAGTTTTACCACGACTTGTGATTGCAGTAATTTATTGTTTGTCTAATATTTGTTATACATTTATTCATAGGGACCAAAGCAACCAGGAAATTATGAATGTGGATACTATATGTTACTTTTCATGAAAGTGATAATGGATAATCCATCCAAGTCTATCAACATAAAGGTATTATCATAGTATTCTTTGTAAATGTGTCGCCAAATTTTCTCTTCTTCTTGTTTTACTTTGATTCATAAATTGTGGAATTTTTTTTTTCATATGTGTTGGAGGTGGTGGTGGTGTTGTTGTGGGGAGGGAATACATCCTTAACATCTCATTCTTTCCTAAACTTTTTCAGATGAAAGAGTTGTCTCAAAAAGTGAAATATGAAGCCACGAGCTAAATGTACTTCAACTTGAGTTCATTGAGTTCATTCAAGAATACATTAAAGTATTGAAAATTTCAACATTTTTTTCTTTTTCCAAGTAATCTATATTTTTACAATTTAAGAAAATTATATACTCATTATATAGAATCTAATACATTGATTTTATTTTTGTTTCAGTGTTACACAGTTAGACTACATGGAACAAATATTGCAAATAAGTTGATGTACTAGCGGAGATTGAAGAGTTTAAATAGACACTAATCTTGTTTTTATTTATTTATTTATATTTTTTTTAACAATGTTACATATACATTATTGGTTTGTTGGTTTAATACATACTTAGTGGTTACTATTACATTTTTCTTGTACATAACTAATTATTAGATTGATTATTGAAAAATTTTGGTTGGAAGGAAGATAATATCTGAATATGGTTCTTGAGTTGATTTGTAACATGCATGTTTTGATGATGTATTTGAATTGTGTAATCTTGATTGTTGGATTATTGTCACACCCGTTCCAAAAATTTATAGTTTTATCATGCATAATTGTAGATTGAGAGGTTATCAATGTTAATTGATAATGGTGGATTGAGGTTGACTGTGAGTCAACGGTAAGGTGTCAGTGAGGACACGGGAGCATGGCAGTTCATATTGCACAATCATGAGTAAATGACATTTATATGATTTAAATGTTATTTGACCTTATCTGGTATTTCTATGAATAGTAATTTTACCTGTGTTTGGTAAATTGTAGTAATCTCTGATATTGTTATATATTGATTTGAGAACTGTGGTGAGAACGTGAGTGTCACGCTAATTAAAAAGGTAGGTTGTGTAGAGATTCCACAGAATATAGTTTTCGGACGTTATTTTGGACCCAAACGAAACTTAGTTGGAAACTTTTGAAATTTATAATTTTCACTCGTAAAGGCATAAAATGGACGTGTGCGACGTTTCCAGGTTTAATTAGAAGTTTTGAGAAACTTGCGGGGAGGTAAATGTAATTTCCCGGAAGTTTGCCTATATATATAGATTGAGATGAGATGTCAATCTCATCCAAACCCCTAAATATCTAGAGAGAGGAGAGAGAAAGGAGATTTGTCTTCTTCGGGCTTTGTGACGCCGTTTGACGACTTTCCGTCCGTCAGTTTTTCTCCAGATTTCAGATTTGAACTCGTGGAGGTAAGACCTACGTTTTGGTACTACTTAGGTCATGTTTGGCCAAGTTTTTGTAAAATCTTAATTTTGGACTTTTGGGAAAAATCAGGTAAAACTTGTAGGAATTGTACCAAATTCGAAATCCGACGTTTATTTAGTCCCCTAGACGATCCTTCAAAGTTTGAAGAGATTCGCACGAGGTATGAATTCTAGATCTATGAAATATATGGATTTTCATGTTTTGGACATCACTTTTGATATTCTTGGATCCGGGCAAAATTCATGTATTAGTTAGGCCCGTTAATTATGCACGTGAAATTATGATAAAAGCACGTATAACTGTTTATGTGAGCATGTTATGTGTCTACTTGGGTCAAAGGGGAGTTTGGTGCAAATTCATTCGGAGTAAGCTCCTCGAACCTTGAGGATTGTGATCTTGTCGGAATTGGAATTTGTGGTTGTGTCTGGATTGGAGGTGGGCCCAACCAGTACACGGTACCTGGTATGGAGGAAGGCCCAACCAGTGTACGAGATGCGTGGGAGAGGTGGGCCTCCTACGGCATCGACTGGATGAATGCGTACCACTCACCCCAGAGACTATTTCTATGTGTTTTAGATGCTTAAACCATGAATTGTCATATAAGCATACATTTAGAATTGTACGCTCAGCATATAGCTGAGCAGTGGAGATGTACTCCATTGCAGGTAAGAAGAAAGACAAGAAGAAGCGCGATGAGTGAGGCCGATGAACGCCGGGGATAACACTTGTATATGTTTTTGTTGTAAATGTTTTAGATCCTAAACTTGTGTAAGGATTGGTAATATGTTGTAATAGAACCATAGATTAGTTTCGCAGTATTGTAATCTTGTAATTGAACGCCTGTAGTTATGTTTTAATATGTTGAAATCAGTTGTGGTTGGATTGTTGTTGGTATTGAGTAGCATGGGTTGTTAAATATTTCAATACAGGGCTGTTAGCAGGGGAGCAGTCGACTGAACCCCCTGATCAGTCGACTGGATCTCGTGGAATTGAGACACTGAAAGTCTATAGTAAGAGAAGCAGTCGACTGGATCCTTGATCAGTCGACTGAGGCACTGTAGATTTTAGCTACTGATCCAAATAGTAACCAATGCAGTCGACTGGATTCCCTGATCAGTCGACTGAACCCCTGATGAGCAATGTTAATTTTAGTTCTGCATAACACAGTCGACTGGGGTTCCCTGAGCAGTCGACTGGACCTCTTTGCAGAATGTTGTATTTGTGGTTCTGCTTAACACAGTCGACGGAGCAGTCGACTGGACCCTAGTGCAGTCGACGGGGAAGTCGACTGAACCTCTGTTTTCAAAACTATTTTTCTTTGAATATGTTTCAATGGCCAAAACTTTTTAAGACTCTTATTTCAATGTATTTTACAAACACAGAGGAGAACGTTTTCCTAAGTTTTAAACTACCAGGGTTGTTTTATAGAAGTTCTTTCCGCTGCGTATTATTAGATGATGTTGGTTGAGCCTTGGTGGCGTGCCACGTGTCCTATTTCCACGCGTAGTGGGATGGGTCGTGACATTTATTGGTATCAGAGCTAGAGGTAACAAAACTTTGGGAACGTTCGACGACGAGTGGAGTGTTGAGTGAATTGCCACATGTTTTCAATTGCATTCATGCATCTTAGGGATGTTTGATGCATATGGATGTTGTTTTACATACATACTATTGTTATTGTTGTATATGCATAGTGTTTATGCATTGAGAACTACAGGACTATAATCATGAGTGACGAAGAACGAGAATTATCGCCACATACTCGTCGAATGAATGAAATGGCAGAGATGATGGGGAACATGGGAGAGATGATACGAAATATAGCGGACAGATTACCTCCAACACCTCCATTGGAGCCAGAACCGATAGTTGTAGTACATGCGCCTGAAAATAGGGGTATGAGGTCAATATCAGAACAGTTTGCCCGGAAGAAACCGATGGAATTTCATGGGACACCTGACCCAACGCTCGCAGAACATTGGATCATGGATATGGAGAGAATTTTCCGATCGATTCCGATGACCGATAAGGAGAAAATTGAGAATGCCAGTGATGTGCTGAAGGGTGAAGCCCAGAACTGGTGGGTGAATGTACTAGATCAAGGGGCACCGATTACTTGGGAAGGGTTCAAGGCGGAATTCAATCGCCGGTTCTTTCCGCGAGCCGCCTACAATGCAAAGAAGAGAGAATTTGATAACTTGAGGCAGGGAGATATGACTGTAACCGAATATACTTCCAAGTATAATGCGTTGTTGAGATTTGGTAAAGGTTCTGTGCCAGGAGAGGAAGAAAGGGCAAGGAAATTTGAAGAAGGCTTAAGGGAAAATATCCGGTTGAGGGTAGAAACTTACGAACACTCGACTGTTGCAGCAGTACAGCAGACGGCACTAGTAGCCGAAAGTGGAATAGAGAGATCGAGACAAAATCACCAAGGAAAGCGAAGTCATGAGGGTGGTGACCGAAGTCAGGGTGGATCTTTTAAGAGGCCGTTTTCACGAAGCTCTAGTTCGGGTTTTAATGATTCTAAGAGAATACCCAGTAACATACCGTTGTGTTCACTTTGCAACCGACCACACACCGGTCGATGTTTTTTGACCAACTTTCAGAACAGATCTACAGGGGGAAACAGTGTGAGTTCTGCGACTCATTCGCAACTCAAGTGTTTTGACTGTGGTACCTTGGGACACCGAGCGAAGGATTGCCCAAAGAAGCATCCTCAACAAGGGGCAAGTTCTATGGCTTCTAGTGGTTCGAAGCCTAAGCAGTTTAGTGACGGGGGACAAAGGACAGAGCAACGTCAGGGAAGATCATTCCAGATGAACCCTGGAGACGTGGCTGCTACTGATACAGTGGTCTCAGGTATGGTGCTTGTATGTTCGCACTTAGCACGCATACTCGTTGATTCGGGATCTACGCATTCGTTTGTATCTTATAACTTTGTGGAACATTTAACTGTTAAGCCCGCGCCACTAGGATATGATTTATCCATTGCCGTGCCACTTAGTAAGTCAGTAGTGACATCTACTATATATAAGAACTGTGAAATCAAACTAGGCGAGAAGTTGATGACTGTAGACCTTATACCGATCGTAATGAACCATTTCGATGTGATATTGGGGATGGATTGGTTAGCCCTTAACCAAGCTACGATAGATTGTGAACGAAAAGAGGTTAATTTTCGATCACCAGTATATGGGAACTTTTGTTTTCAAGGGAGTGGGGTTACACCGCCGCCGTACTTGATTTCAGCTATCCGAGCAGGAAAATTATTGAAAAAGGGATGTCAAGGATTCCTATGTTCAGTGACTGATGTCTCAGCGACCGAATTAAAAGTAGAAGACATTCCGATAGTACGAGAATATCCAGATGTATTTCCTGATGAGTTACCAGATGTTCTTATTGAGAGAGAGGTCGAGTTCACTATTGAGATTATCCCAGACTCAAGGCCGGTATCCAAAGCACCATATAGAATGGCACCAGTAGAATTGAAGGAACTGAAGGTTCAACTACAAGAGTTACTTGATAAAGGTTTCATTCGACCAAGTGTATCACCGTGGGGAGCTCCAGTATTGTTTGTGAAAAAGAAAGATGGCTCCATGCGTATGTGTGTGGATTATCGGGAACTGAACAAATTGACAATCAAGAACAAGTATCCACTACCCAGAATTGATGACTTATTTGATCAACTTCGTGGGGCACAAGTATTCTCCAAGATAGACCTAAGATCGGGTTATCATCAGTTGAAAGTGAAGGTCGAAGATGTTGAGAAAACAGCTTTTAGAACGCGTTATGGACACTATGAGTTCTTAGTTATGCCATTTGGGGTTACTAATGCACCAGCCGCGTTCATGGATCTTATGAACCGAGTCTTTAAGGACTATTTGGATGATTTTGTGATAGTGTTCATTGACGATATCCTTATCTATTCACCTAGTGAGATAGAACACGAGAACCACTTGAGGTTGATACTTCAGAGATTACGAGAGAAACAATTGTTTGGGAAATTCAAGAAATGTGAATTTTGGTTACCTAGCATTACTTTTCTTGGTCATGTGATTGATAAGAAGGGAGTATCAGTTGACCCTCACAAAGTAGAAGCTGTAGCAAATTGGCAAAGACCGACTTCTGTATCCGAAATTCGAAGTTTCTTGGGATTAGCGGGATATTACCGCCGTTTTATTGAGCATTTCTCGAAGATTTCATTGCCTATGACAAGATTGATGAGGAAGGGAGTTGCATTTGAATGGAGTCAGGAATGCGAGGACAGTTTTCAAGAATTGAAGTCACGACTGACGAGAGCACCTATTTTGACAATACCATCCGGAACCGAGGGATTTGTGATCTATAGTGATGCTTCACACAAAGGGTTGGGGATGCGTGTTGATGCAAGGGGGTAAAGTGATTGCTTATGCATCTAGACAGTTGAAGACACATGAGATTAATTATCCGACTCATGATCTTGAATTAGCCGCAGTAATTCATGCTTTGAAGATTTGGAGACACTACTTATACGGAGAAAAGTGTGAGATATTCACAGATCATAAGAGTTTGAAATATATTTTCACCCAACGGGACTTGAATATGAGACAGCGAAGATGGTTGGAATTAATGAAGGATTACGATCTTTCGATTGAGTATCATCTGGGGAAGGCGAATGTAGTAGCCGATGCATTAAGCCGGAAGACGCCGAGGAATTTAGCCGACGAGCTAACACAACAAAAAGAATTGGTAAAAGAAATGGAACGTTTGGACCTGGATGTGATACCAAAGGTTAGTGGTGGTTTAATGATGGCAATCAGGGCACACCCAGATATTATTAATGAAATCAAGAGGGAACAGTTTCATGATGTTTACTTGTGTAAAATGAGAGACGAGATACCTTTGGGAAAGCGATCTGGTTTGGTATTGGAACAAGGGATTCTGAAGTTTGGAAATCGATTATGTGTACCGAATGTGAAAGACATAAAGGAACGACTTTTAGAAGAAGCTCATAGTATGAAATATTCAGTACACCCGGGGAGTAATAAGATGTACAGAAACTTGAGAGAAAACTTTTGGTGGAAGGGTATGAAGCGTGAAGTTGCCAAGTTTGTATCCGAATGTTCGGCATGTCAACAAGTCAAGGCAGAGAGACAAGTACCCGCGGGGTTACTACAACCTTTGCCAGTGTCGGAATGGAAATGGGATGAGATTACGATGGACTTTGTTTCAGGATTTCCACGATCATGTAATAAGAATGATAAGATTTGGGTTATAGTTGACCGATTAACAAAGTCAGCTCATTTTCTACCGATCAAGACGACTAAACCGTTTAAGTTAGCGGAATTGTATGTGAAAGAGATTGTAAGACTACATGGAGTCCCAGCTGTGATTGTATCAGATCGTGATAGTAGTTTTACGTCAAGATTTTGGGGAAGTTTGCAAGAAGCTATGGGTACGAAATTAAGTTTCAGTACTGCATTTCATCCTCAGACCGATGGACAGTCAGAACGCATGATTCAGACGTTAGAGGATATGTTGAGACTTTGTGTATTAGATTTTGGGAACGATTGGGAGCACCACTTGCCGTTGATTGAATTTGCTTATAATAACGGATTTCAGTCAAGTATCGGGATGGCACCGTATGAAGCTTTGTATGGGCGTAAATGTCGATCACCAGTTTGTTGGACCAAGGTTGGAGAAAGAAAGTTATTAGGACCCGAGTTAATACAGGTGACTACTGAAAAGGTGAAGTTGATTCAAGAGCGACTCAAAGTAGCTCAGAGCCGATATAAGAGTTATGCGGATTCTAAACGACGATCGATGAATTTTGAAGTGGGAGATTTCGTATACTTGCGAGTATCGCCTTCGAAAGGCATTGTACGATTTGGGAAGAGGGGAAAGCTCAATCCGAGATTCATAGGACCTTTTGAGATCCTAGAGAGGGTTGGTCCAGTGGCTTATCGACTGGCCTTGTCATCAGAGTTGGAACATGTGCACAATGTGTTTCACGTGTCTATGTTGAAACGTTGTATGACTGACATGAGTAAGATCATTGTACCTGAACCGTTGCAAATTCAGGGGGACTTGACTTATGTGGAACAACCGGTGGAGATTCTAGATCGTAAAGAACAAGTTTTAAGAACTAAGATGATTCCAATGGTAAAAGTGCTATGGCGTAGTCACACGGTGGAAGAGGCTACATGGGAACATGAGGAAGACATGAGGAATGAGTATCCGTACTTATTCGACGTATGAGGTAAAGTTTGGGGACAAACTTCCTTTTTGGAGGGGAGAGTTGTCACACCCGTTCCAAAAATTTATAGTTTTATCATGCATAATTGTAGATTGAGAGGTTATCAATGTTAATTGATAATGGTGGATTGAGGTTGACTGTGAGTCAACGGTAAGGTGTCAGTGAGGACACGGGAGCATGGCAGTTCATATTGCACAATCATGAGTAAATGACATTTATATGATTTAAATGTTATTTGACCTTATCTGGTATTTCTATGAATAGTAATTTTACCTGTGTTTGGTAAATTGTAGTAATCTCTGATATTGTTATATATTGATTTGAGAACTGTGGTGAGAACGTGAGTGTCACGCTAATTAAAAAGGTAGGTTGTGTAGAGATTCCACAGAATATAGTTTTCGGACGTTATTTTGGACCCAAACGAAACTTAGTTGGAAACTTTTGAAATTTATAATTTTCACTCGTAAAGGCATAAAATGGACGTGTGCGACGTTTCCAGGTTTAATTAGAAGTTTTGAGAAACTTGCGGGGAGGTAAATGTAATTTCCCGGAAGTTTGCCTATATATATAGATTGAGATGAGATGTCAATCTCATCCAAACCCCTAAATATCTAGAGAGAGGAGAGAGAAAGGAGATTTGTCTTCTTCGGGCTTTGTGACGCCGTTTGACGACTTTCCGTCCGTCAGTTTTTCTCCAGATTTCAGATTTGAACTCGTGGAGGTAAGACCTACGTTTTGGTACTACTTAGGTCATGTTTGGCCAAGTTTTTGTAAAATCTTAATTTTGGACTTTTGGGAAAAATCAGGTAAAACTTGTAGGAATTGTACCAAATTCGAAATCCGACGTTTATTTAGTCCCCTAGACGATCCTTCAAAGTTTGAAGAGATTCGCACGAGGTATGAATTCTAGATCTATGAAATATATGGATTTTCATGTTTTGGACATCACTTTTGATATTCTTGGATCCGGGCAAAATTCATGTATTAGTTAGGCCCGTTAATTATGCACGTGAAATTATGATAAAAGCACGTATAACTGTTTATGTGAGCATGTTATGTGTCTACTTGGGTCAAAGGGGAGTTTGGTGCAAATTCATTCGGAGTAAGCTCCTCGAACCTTGAGGATTGTGATCTTGTCGGAATTGGAATTTGTGGTTGTGTCTGGATTGGAGGTGGGCCCAACCAGTACACGGTACCTGGTATGGAGGAAGGCCCAACCAGTGTACGAGATGCGTGGGAGAGGTGGGCCTCCTACGGCATCGACTGGATGAATGCGTACCACTCACCCCAGAGACTATTTCTATGTGTTTTAGATGCTTAAACCATGAATTGTCATATAAGCATACATTTAGAATTGTACGCTCAGCATATAGCTGAGCAGTGGAGATGTACTCCATTGCAGGTAAGAAGAAAGACAAGAAGAAGCGCGATGAGTGAGGCCGATGAACGCCGGGGATAACACTTGTATATGTTTTTGTTGTAAATGTTTTAGATCCTAAACTTGTGTAAGGATCGGTAATATGTTGTAATAGAACCATAGATTAGTTTCGCAGTATTGTAATCTTGTAATTGAACGCCTGTAGTTATGTTTTAATATGTTGAAATCAGTTGTGGTTGGATTGTTGTTGGTATTGAGTAGCATGGGTTGTTAAATATTTCAATACAGGGCTGTTAGCAGGGGAGCAGTCGACTGAACCCCCTGATCAGTCGACTGGATCTCGTGGAATTGAGACACTGAAAGTCTATAGTAAGAGAAGCAGTCGACTGGATCCTTGATCAGTCGACTGAGGCACTGTAGATTTTTGCTACTGATCCAAATAGTAACCAATGCAGTCGACTGGATTCCCTGATCAGTCGACTGAACCCCTGATGAGCAATGTTAATTTTAGTTCTGCATAACACAGTCGACTGGGGTTCCCTGAGCAGTCGACTGGACCTCTTTGCAGAATGTTGTATTTGTGGTTCTGCTTAACACAGTCGACGGAGCAGTCGACTGGACCCTAGTGCAGTCGACGGGGAAGTCGACTGAACCTCTGTTTTCAAAACTATTTTTCTTTGAATATGTTTCAATGGCCAAAACTTTTTAAGACTCTTATTTCAATGTATTTTACAAACACAGAGGAGAACGTTTTCCTAAGTTTTAAACTACCAGGGTTGTTTTATAGAAGTTCTTTCCGCTGCGTATTATTAGATGATGTTGGTTGAGCCTTGGTGGCGTGCCACGTGTCCTATTTCCACGCGTAGTGGGATGGGTCGTGACAATTATCAACAAAATAATTTTTTTCTTTAAATGTGTTTTATATTATATATGACTGTTTCATAAAAAACAATCATAAATTAGCAATAGTTATACTAAAGTCATAAATAGTGTCATTATTTATGACTTTTAAAATGTTATTTATGACTGTTTTGAAGATTATTTATGACTATAAAAAGATTATTTATGACTTTTTAAAGGTTATTTATGACTATTTTAAATTTATTTATGACTATTTAAAGGTTATTTATGACTTTTTTGAAGATTGTTTATGACTTTTTAAATGGTTATTTATGACTAATTTGAAGATTATTTACGACTTTTTAAAGGGTTATTTATGACTTTTTTGAAGATTATTTATGACTTTTTTAAAAGGCTATTTATGACTTTTTTAAAGATTATTTATGACTTTTTTAAAAGGCTATTTATGACTTTTTTGAAGATTATTTATGACTGTATCAATTAAAAAATAGTCATAAACAATTTGAAAGCACTCATTTTTTATGACTATTTTTTTAGAACTGTTGTAAAAGTAATAATTATTTATGACTTTTTTAACAAACTCGAACTTATTTATGACTGCAATGTTATGACTTATTTTAAAAGTTTAAAAAAGAGTCATAAATATACATTTATGACTCTTTTTTTAAGTCATAATAATGGTTTTTTGTTGTAGTCTACTACCATAATTAGTAAAGGGTCAACCAAGTTGGCTAAATTTATAACTAGATTGGACTAAATAGCCAAAAGCCATCGGGCTGCCAATTAATATAAGCAAGGCCTAAATTACCAAAATTATTGTAAGGTCAATACTAGTTGGCTGTGAATTTTTCCTTCATTGGGCTGGTCTACCAGACTGATTCACCAAAGAGGAAGCAACCCGAGCAAATTGTATGTCAATCCGAATTGTAGCTAGATGGTCCAAAATACATCCGGCTCCACCAAGTTTGAACTGTCACTTAACTCCTAAATTTTACAATCGGTCTCATAAGTCCGAACAAAAATCTCATTTGGTTTGTGTAGATTTTGAACTTTAAAAAATGCATTTTTTGCGTGAATACAATGCCCCCCTAGCTCTTTAAAAATGGAATCAATGTAATATTTGAAGAGCCAAATTTTCAGATCGATTACCATTAGACTGACCTCGAGCTTGTCATGTAGATGGATGGTACACCACAGTCTTAGTATTAATTTTTTAGGGCAATACTATTATGAGAAGCTTCTCACATGAAAAGGCAAGTTTTAACCATTAGATGAGCATCTAGCCTTAAGATTCTCTCCAGATTCCTGGAAATTTTAAGGTTAGATGCTTATTCAACAATTAAAACCCGTCTTCTCATATGAGAAGCTTCTCACAATAGCATTGCCGAATCGTTTTACACAAATGATCAGTATCGTCAGACCAAGACTACTGCACATCAAGGCTTTACACAAAACCAATGATGATGTGGCCGTACTAGGGGAGCAGGCTTACACCACTAGCTCAGGCCACGTGAACCTGCCCAATTAATGCATTGCCATCTAACTTCTTTGAAAGCCACATGTTGAATAAAGGTCAGTAGCACTCATCATTATTCTTGTCCAACGTTGAATATCAAACCCGCTCATGGACCATCCACCTTTCTGGATAACAGAAAAAAAAAACTTTGGGCCTCACCTTGCTGTATATGGCATGCATGAACCACCATGCATTCTGCAGTACTTACCTTTTCATCGGCTTTCTCATTTTTCTTTTTTCTTTTTCTTTTTTCTTTTTGGGTCTAGTAAAACAGTCCGAATGGTATTACTTTGACTAGATTATTTTTTTTCGATCTTCAGTACTTATTTAGTCGTTCTTGATAGTACCATTGTTGCAAAAACAGCCACCAAATCAAATTTATTTTTTGGTGACATCCACATAGTCATCGTGGATGTAGATCAACCTAAGCCAAATAAATAATTGGCCTAGCTTGGAGAATACAATCGGTCACTACAAGGAGACCAAAAAAATTGAACAACTCCTTAAGGGTGAGTTTCCTCAAGGAAAGTTGCTCAAAAAATTTATGAACCTATTTTGAATCAATCGGTCTCGGCAAAGCTCACCCCCCAACCGGTTCATCATCTTTACTTTTATCAACAAGAGGGTCTTCATCATCATCCTCCTCATCAATGAGAGGATCTATCGTCGAATCATGTTTGTTTAGCTTTTCAAACTTCTCCACCTTGGGCATAATTTTTTCTGCAAGGGCCATTGGCAAACCCTTGAATGCACGTTCAATTCGATGAGCTACCTCGATTATAGCCTCCAAAGGGTCTTTAGCCAAAATATGATCATGTCACGCCCCGCAGTAGCAAAAATAGAGAAAAAAAATTCCTTTTTGGACCCGTAGGCTATGATAGTTGAAAGTCACCACATTGTCCATAACCAAAGTCAGACCATCGGAGTAATGATTCAAACCACGCATTGGAAAGTTCTAAGGTTGATATATATAATCAAAGTTCAATACTATTACAAAATCAAAGTGTTTGCAGAAAATATAAATAAAACATTATGGGAACATATGCCGATTACAAACTTAACTATTACAACGGTCTCTAAAAACATAAGCATAAACTATCAACAGCAAGCTCCAAGTCTTCAGCTTGCGTAGTAGTCATCTCTAGTATAGCCTCCATCATCGTAGGCTCCCTCCTTGTAGCCCCTATCCATGTATGCATCTCCTGAATACTCATAACCCTGGCCAGCTGGACGTCGAATATCCAGCGGCATAAAACGCCGTCAGCTACGAAAGCCGAGTGAATGCAAATACTAACAGAGTATCTACAGATATGTAGTATATAATGACATCAATAAAAGGATCATCTCATCGTTCGTATGCATGTATGCACCAACTCAATATCTAACAACAGATATCGTCCCAATCTCCCGATACATAACATAGACTCTTGGGTCCACATTATTCAGACACGTAGTCCCATACCTACGGTCTGTCAAATCCCGACACACAGTCCCATATAATCTAGCCAAACGCCCCGATATACTACTTGTTACTCTGGCCAACACGCCCAATATGTTACACTGGCCAACTCGCCCAATATGTTACTCTGGCCAACTCGCCCAATATGTTACTCTGGCCAGATATGTTACTCTGGCCAACTCGCCCAATATGTTCTTTGGCCAACTCGCCCCATATGTTACGGCCAACAAGCCCAATATGTTACTCTGGCCAACTCGCCCAATATGTTACTCTGTCCAACTCACCCAATATGTTACAACCAACACGCCCAATATCATACGATCTTCGTGACCGCATTTACACATACCAATCATAAATAGTATCGACCACTGTGGTCGACAGACCCACTACTATGCACGTCGGCTTTTCAATCTCATTATTATCTCAACAGTAACCAAAGGGTTCCACTTTTCAATGCATTAAGTCCATTATTCCATGTATGTATTATTCCTATACAGTTTTCCAACATCAACATATGATAATAAACAGGTTAACAGTTCATTAGATATAAAACAACTAAACAATTAACATTCTATTAAGTTCGATTGATTGAACTAAGTTCGATCGATTGAGAGCAGTAATATTCCAGAATTGAACTAGACCTTTCCCGTATGTTCGGGGTCCGTTAATTCTTTCATGCCAAAACATATATAAACATACATATCTACGCTAATAAGTGAGTATAGGCACTCACCGGTAAAGACGGTGACGCTGGCGAGCTCGGGGTGGTCGTGGGTGGTCTCGGGGTATATCTCTCTCTTCTTCTTCTTCTCCTTTCTCTCCTTCTGCTCCTCGTAGGGTCGGGGTTGCGGCGTGATTTGGGATTTCTTCCTTTCCTTTCTTTTCTTTTCTTTCTCCTTCACTCTCTCAGCTAACTCTCTATTATTATTTTTTCCTTCCTTTCTACAACTAATGGGAGGGGTTTTTATAGGGAAAGGGGGAAGGCCACCAATATGTATATATATTATACACAACACCTTACAAGACACCTCATAGGACACCTCACAAGCACACAAGACACCTCATAGGACACCTCACAGGACACCTCACAAAACACTCAAACACACGACATCTCATAGGACACCTCACAAAACACTAAAGCACATGACACCTCACAGGACACCTCACAAAACACTCAAGCACATGACACCTCATAGGACACCTCACAGGACACCTCACAAAACACCAAAGCACATGACACCTCATAGGACACCTCACAGGACACCTCACAAAACACTCAAGCACATGACACCTCATAGGACACCTCACAGGACACCTCACAAAACACTCAAGCACATGACACCTCATAGGACTTGTTTGGGGGTTTGGCTTTGGGTATAAGCATGGTTTGGGGAATCGCAGGTATAATTACGGGTTCCGAAATAATATTAATTATAGTGGAAATTTAGTTAGGTAAATATTATCTTTCATTATAATTATTATTCTTGTAATTATAGTGTCAAATAATATAATTAAAAAGTCGTATAATTACAGAAAATGTCGTATAAATACAAAAATAGATATTTTCTCAAAATGACTAAAATCGAGATGTCTTCTAAATATAGATCGAAAACTCTTAACTTTCAATACGAATAGCAAATCATTTAACATTACACAACTTTTTCCAAAAATTATATTTTCAGTTCATGACTTACAAAATTGGAAAAATGACCAAAATACCCCTGTGGCCAATTTTCGCTAAAATTGCACATGAAGTCTAAATCGTCAATTTAAACATGAAAATACGAGTTACTATAATCTACCCTCCTTAACAGAGATTTCGTCCCGAAACTGAGCTAGCTAGTCACTAAACAAAGCTGGAAACTTCTCGCGCATTTCTGATTCCAATTCCCAAGAAGCTTCGTGTTCGTCATGGTGTCTCCACTGAACTTTCACTAGAGGAATTTCCTTAGTCCTCAGCTTCTTGACTCCTCGATCCAAAATTTGGACTAGTCCTTTAGTATAAGTAACGTTGTTGTTTACCTCAATGTCCGTGAAGTCAATTTCATGTGACGGATCATGTACAACCTTCCTAAGCATGCTGATATGAAATACATTATGTACTCCTGACATCTTAGGCGGTAGTGCAAGTCGATAGGCTACTTTTCCCATGCGCTCTAAAATTTCAAATGGTCCAATGTAGCGTGGTGACAACTTTCCTCGTTTCTGTCCGAATCTGACAATGCCTCGTACTGGAGATACCTTGAGTAGCACATGATCTCCAACACTGAATTCCAAACTCCTGCGACGTTTATCTGCATAACTCTTATATCTACTCTGTGCCGTTCGCATCCTTTCTTTCACGATCTGGATCTTCTTGTTAGTTTCCCGAACTAATTCAGGTCCAAGCAATTGATTGTCTCCAACCTCTGCCCAACACAAAGGCGATCGGCACGGTCTTCCGTATAATGCCTCAAAGGGTGCCATTCCGATACTCGAATGGTGACTATTGTTGTATGCAAATTCTATTAGCGGTAGATGAGTCTCCCATGAGCTCTCAAAATCAATAACACAAGCTCGAAGCATATCTTCTATCACTTGGTTGACTCGTTCAGTCTGTCCATCAGTCTGTGGATGAAAGGCAGTGCTCAAGTTTAACGAAGAGGAAATTGTTAGACAAAAATCTAGGATTCAATGGTTGGAAGGTGGAGATAGGAACTCTAAATATTTCCACAATTCTATTAAAATAAGGAGAAACAAGAAACGCATTCTTTCTCTTGTTAGGCCTGATAATACCACGACCAATGATGAGGGAGAAGCTAAGGTGGAGGCTGTTAGATATTTCCATGATATGCTCGGAACTACTGCTAATCATAATTATCCTGGTCCGGAGGAACTCAAAAAATTTATTTCAAAATCTTTACGCCCGGAACAAAGTAATACCTTGGATGCTATTCCAACGGATGAGGAAATTAAGAAAACTCTTTTTAGTCTTCATAGTAATAAAGCCCCGGGTCCTGACGGATTTAATGCTTTTTTCTTTAAAGAAACTTGGGATATAACAGGGCCTTCCGTTCTTGCGGCTATTAGAGAATTTTTTACCTCCGGAGAGATACTAATTGAATCTAATGCGACTCTCTTAGCCTTAATTCCCAAAGTGCCGAATCCTTCATCCATGGGGGAATTCAGACCTATTTCTTGTTGCAATACCGTTTACAAATGCATTTCCAAAATTATTGCTCAGAGAATTCAAAAAGTTCTCCCTAGTCTTATTGATCAATCGCAATCTGCTTTTGTAAAAGGAAGAAAGATTAGTGACAATATTTTGCTTGCTCAAGACCTCATGAAAGGTTATCACTCTCCTAATGGGCCTCCCAGAGCCACTGTTAAAATTGACTTAATGAAGGCTTATGATAGTGTCAGTTGGGTGTTTTTATTTGATCTCCTTAAGATTTTGGGTTTCCCTCCCAAAATGCTCATATGGATCAAAGCTTGTGTGACATCCCCAAAATACTCCATTAACTTTAACGGTGAATCTGTGGGGTATTTTGAGGGGGCCAGAGGCCTAAGACAAGGGGATCCTATGTCGCCTTATCTTTTTGTCCTCATAATGGAAGCTCTTAGTCAACTGCTTTATTATAACATATCTAAAGCTGAGAGTTTTAAATATCATTGGAAGTGTGATAAACTTAAAATATCCCACTTATGTTTTGCGGATGACCTGATGATTTTGTTCCATGGAGATGTAATATCTGCTAAGTTCATTAAGACCACTCTCGACCAATTCTCTGAATTCACTGGGTTGAAGGGTAATAACGCTAAGAGTTGTCTGTTTGTGTCTGGAATTGAGACAGATGTGGCTGAGGCTATTAGGGCAACTTTCCAATTCTCTATGGGGGCTCTCCCAATTAAATACTTGGGGGTCCCCCTAATTACTACCAGACTGAGAAAGAATGATTGTAATGAACTTCTTAAGAAAATCACTAATAGAATACAATCTTGGACCTCTAAATTTTTATCCTATGCTGGTAGGACCCAATTGATAAACTCAGTCATTATGGGCATCCACAACTACTGGGCTGGAATGTTTATTCTACCAAAAGGTCTTCTTAAAGATGTCGAGAAGATTTTAAGAAGATTCTTATGGTCTGGTGGTACAGAAAATTCTTATGGCTCTAAGGTTTCATGGGACATTGTCTGTTTACCAAAAAATGAAGGTGGATTGGGCATCAAGCCTTTAGTTGAAATGAATCATGTTCTTAACCTCAAACATATTTGGAATCTCCTTTCCACTTCAAACAACTCAAATTGGAAGAGATGGATACAAACTTATATGTTAAAGGGTCAAAGTTTTTGGTATGTTAAACCTCCCTCACAGTGTTCTTGGTATTGGAGGAAACTACTAAAACTTAGACCTACTGCTATTTCCTTGGTGCACTATAAGATTGGCAATGGTTCTAATACTTTTCTTTGGCATGACCCTTGGCTACCCTGTGGTTCTCTTTTTGCTAAGTATGGGCAACGGGTCATTTATGATTCTGCTATTCCTACTAACTCTAAAGTGCAGGTTATTGTTGAAGGAAATGAATGGAATTGGCCCATTGCAACCTCTTGGGATTTGATTGAAATAAAAAATGCTACTTTGTCCTCCCCTAGTCCTTCCAATACTAATGATGTGGTGATTTGGATCCCTTCTCCAAATGGAGCCTATGTTACCTCTCACACTTGGAATTTCCTTAGAGAGGCACGTCCTAAGGTCCCATGGGCACATCTTGTTTGGTTCCCTGGAAGCATACCTAGTCATAGTCTCATCGTCTGGGCTGCTGCTCATCAGAAACTTTCAACCCAAGATAGGATATGGACCTTTACTCAAGGCCCCCTAGCTTGTGTTTTTTGCAACAAAGACATGGACTCTCATGACCACCTTTTTTTTACTTGTGTTTTTTCTTCTCATATTTGGCAGGTGCTCATGAGTAGGTTCAATTTGTCTGGATGCCCACTTGATTGGAGATCCATCATCAATTGGGCTGCTACAAAATGGAAATCAAAAAAGCCCAAACATATCATGCCACGGATGTGCGTCAGTACCATGGTCTACACCATTTGGAGAGAAAGGAATACTCGCATTTTCCAACTACTGAGCAAACCTAAAGAAAAAATCATCAAGGACATTATATGTAGCATACGGGATCAAGTTCAGGTTAGGTGGCACAAGGATCCTAAAATCCGCGACTACTTATCCATATGGACCTGATTTCTCCCTTGTTTTGATTTTGGCAGCAACAGATGAACAGATAACAGTTGATTTGGTTGTTGATTGTTAAGTGAGGGGTTTTCCTTTTGTTTACCCACTGTTGTGTCATTTTGGTGTGTTGAGTACTTGGTTGCTTTCTCAGTACTCATGGGATGTCCTTTTTTTCTTGGTTCACCATGTTGATAGGTTTTCATCCCCTGTTTGTTAGTTTGTTGGTGGTTTTTACCACATCCTTTTGCTCTTATTGTATATCCTGGGGTATGCCCCTTGTACTTTTGTACTTCTTTTTGGATTAATTAACCAGTTTTCCGAAAAAAAAAAAGTTTAACGAAGTCCCTAAAGCTGTCTGTAGACTTTTCCAAAACTCTGCAGTGAATCTTGAATCACGGTCTGATACGATTGAGATAGGTACACCGTGCAGTCGCACAATTTGTTGTATATACATACGGCTCAGACGTTCGACCGAGTATGTCATACTATAAGCTATGAAATGCGCTGATTTGGTAAGTCGATCCACAACTACCCAAATAGCGTCGTGGTGTTGTTGGGATCTCGACAATCCTACCACGAAGTCCATAGTGATATGCTCCCACTTCCATCCGAGAACTCGTAGTGGTTGTAAAAGTCCGGGGGGTTTCTGATGTTCCACCTTCACTTGCTTACACGTAAGACATTGAGACACGTTCTCAGCAACTTCTCGTTTCATTCCTTCCCACCAGAAGTTTCTTTTTAAATCCATGTACATTTTTGTACCTCCTGGGTGGATAGTCATTCGTGACTTATGAGCTTCGTCCAGTAGGTCCTTTCTGAGATTATCTTCATCCGGCACACACAGTCTGCCTCTGCATCTGAGTGCTCCATTTGCATCAACACTCCAATTCTCGGGTTCTTTCACTGTGTTGCTTGCAAACCACTCCTGAAGTCCTTCATTCTTCCTTTGTGCCTCCAAAATACGACTGATGAGGGTAGGTTGCACCATGAGACATCCAAAGTGTCGCCCTTCACTTGGATCTGAGGCTTGAATACCAAATTCAGCAAAAGTTTCCAATGCCTGCCACTCTTTGACCATAAGAGAAGCTACTACTATCCTCCTGGGTTTCCGACTTAACGCATCGGCCACTACATTCGCTTTCCCAGGGTGATATTGTAACATGAAATCGTAATCCTTTAACAATTCCATCCAACGTCGTTGCTTCATGTTCAACTCTCTTTGAGAGAACAAGTACCTCAGACTCTTTTGATTTGAGAACAGATCGAACTTCTCACCGTAGAGGTAATGCCTCCAAATCTTGAGTGCAAAAACAATCGCGGCTAGTTCAAGGTCATGCGTCGGGTAATTCAACTCATGAGGTTTCAACTGCCATGACCCATATGCAATTACCTTCCCATCTTGCATCAAAACACATCCGAGTCCTTGGTGTGATGCGTCGCTATATATGGTGAACTGTTCACCGCTCTTGGGTATCGCAAGCACTGGCGCTGAGGTCAATCTTTCCTTCAATTCCTGGAATGCGCGTTCATGCTTGTTACCCCATTCAAACTTCAAATCCTTCTTCGTCAGTCTGGTAAGAGGAGCTGCGATCTTGGAGAATCCTTCCATAAATCTCCGATAGTATCCAGCTAGACCAAGAAAACTCCTGACTTCTGTTGCAGCAGTTGGTGTATTCCAATCCAAAACTGCGTCTGTCTTTGACGAGTCTACAACTATTCCATCCTGCGAGACAACATGTCCTAGGAACTTGACCTCTTTTAGCCAAAATTCGCACTTACTGAACTTCGCATACAGTTGGTTATCTCGGAGGGTCTGTAGTGCGATCCTTACATGTTCCTCGTGTTCCTTCTCGGTCTTTGAGTAGATTAGAATATCATCTATGAACACAATAATGAACTGGTCTAAGTAGGGTCTAAAGACTCTGTTCATTAGGTCCATGAATACTGCTGGAGCATTGGTTAATCCAAAAGACATGACCAAGAATTCATAATGCCCGTACCTCGTCCTAAAAGCAGTCTTTGAAATATCCTTGGGTCGAACCAACAGTTGGTGGTATCCCGAACGTAGATCAATCTTTGAGAACGTCGTCGCTCCTTGTAGCTGATCAAACAGATCATCGATTCTAGGGAGTGGGTACTTATTCTTAATCGTAACCTTGTTGAGCTCCCTATAGTCGATACAAAGTCGCTGAGTTCCGTCCTTCTTTTTGACGAACAACACTGGTGCCCCCCAAGGCGACGTGCTGGGTCGAACAAACTTAAGATCTTATAACTCCTGTACTTGCTTCTTCAGTTCTTGCATCTCCGTTGGTGCCATCCGATAAGGAGCCTTCGATTGTGGTAAAGTACCAGGCACTAACTCGATACAGAAGTCAATCTCCCGTTTAGGTGGTAGTCCCAAAATATTCCAAAACACATTCTCAAAGTCTCGGACTACAGGAATCTGTGCAATAGTGAGTTCTGAAGTCGAGCTCTCGATAGCTGCTAGACGGCTAGTAAGAAAAGCACCGCTAGAGGGGTTGCATTGAAAATCAAAAGACTGACTTCCTGGTACCAAAAAGGTAATCATCCTATTGGCACAGTCCAACTTGGTACGATATTTTGTGAGCCAATCAAATCCTAAGATGATGTCAAATTCCCTCATTGACAAAATGATTAGATCTGCGGGAAGAATTCTATCCTCAAGGGTTAAGGCACAGTCCTTGCATACTTTCCCTAATCGTACGGTCATTCCCAAAGGTGATACCGCATTCAGGGCTACATCAAGCGCCTGGGGTACTAAACCCAAAAGTTTAACAATCCCGATTGCAATAAATGAATTCGAAGCACCAGTATCAAATAGAACTTTAACTCGAGTGCTGAATAACGTAAGAGTACCTTCCATGTTCTGCTGTTCAGCCTCATCAAATCCCGCATGCTCCGGAAGAATAGCATTCATACGAGCCTGTCCAACTTGGCCCTGAGTAGCTGGTCCGTTGTATGCCCTACGGGGTGCTCTGCAATCCTTGCTGATGTGGCCATGCTTGTTGCAGTTGTAACAGAGAACGCCCGCCCTGTTGTAGTTCTTGGAAGCTCGACAGTCCTTAGCCAAATGACCTGGCTTTCCACAATTAAGGCATCCACCAGT
Organism: Hydrangea macrophylla; assembly: GCA_033977485.1. Lineage (NCBI taxonomy): Eukaryota > Viridiplantae > Streptophyta > Magnoliopsida > Cornales > Hydrangeaceae > Hydrangea > Hydrangea macrophylla. The sequence continues at coordinate 23,182,432 of CM066985.1, forward strand.
ATTGCCTCCAATAACAACAGGAAGTCCTTGTGGATGAGGAGCTGGGTTCACAGCATAACGTTTCTGGGGAAACGCCGGTTGTGGCCTTCTCTCTCCATTCCAGCTACGCTTGTTCCCTTGGAATTGCATCGGAGGTCTAGGTCCTTGGTTACCTCTGGGTGGTAACCGATTCCCAAAACGTCCTTGCTCCCGTCCATTAATATCCTCATGACCAACTGCCATTCCTACCATGGCCTTGAAGGTTTGACCCTGATGATTCAGAGTCATCCGTTGTAGTGGCAGTGAGAGGCCCTGGTGATACTGCCTATTCTTCTTCTCTGGGGTATCGATCATATGAAGAGCAAAATGGGATAATCGCTCGAACTGCACCGTATATTCCCTCACGGTAAGGTTCCCTTGCCTTAGTTCGATGAATTCTCTCTCCTTCCTGTTCCTCTCGGTCTGAGGAAAGTAGTTCTCAAGAAAGAGCCCTTTAAATGTGATCCAGGGCATCCTTCTGGCCGCATCTTCTCCTACGGTTTCCTTCTCCGATTCCCACCAACCGGCAGCTGCATAAGTCAATTAGAATGTCGCCAGTCGACACTACTCGATCTCATTACATCCCAGTGTCTCGAAGATCGCTTCCATCTCTCGAAGCCACTGTTCCGCTTGCCATGGCTCAGTATTCCCGTCAAACTTCTCCGGACGAAAATGACGGAAGCGCTCTACTATGCGATCCTCAACTGGCCTTGGAGGTGGTGTATGGTTATTTTCGTTATGCACGTTAGGATTGTTGATCCGTTCCATCCTACGTATAAAGGCTTCGAACAATCCAGTCGGGTCAGCAACTTGGGGTGCATCTTCGATCTGTACAGGATGGTTCCGGGTAAGAGGTCTTCCTGCCATCGATGCAGTAGGGTTGGGTACCTATACAGACATCTATCGGTTAGTCGTCGATCCCAAAAATAACCACAGAAAGTAATCAGCACTAAACATAATAGTTATAACTATTATCACATTATAGCAAGTAAACTTTATACGATCAACTCAAAAATTTTAACTTAGAGAGTCAACCCCTATCTCAAGGAATCTTAAGGTTCAAACTCAAAAAATGTTGGACAATTGGAGAACACGACTACAAAACCTAGGCTTTGATACCAAAAATCCTATCACACCCCGCAGTAGCAAAAATAGAGAAAAAAAATTCCTTTTTGGACCCGTAGGCTATGACAGTTGAAAGTCACCACATTGTCCATAACCAAAGTCAGACCATCAGAGTAATGATTCAAACCACACATTAGAAAGTTCTAAGGTTGATATATATAATCAAAGTTCAATACTAACTATTACAAAATCAAAGTGTTTGCAGAAAATATAAATAAAACATTATGGTAACATATGCCGATTACAAACCTAACTATTACAACGGTCTCTAAAAACATAAGCATAAACTATCAACAGCAAGCTCCAAGTCTTCAGCTTGCGTAGTAGTCATCTCTAGTATAGCCTCCATCATCGTAGGCTCCCTCCTTGTAGCCCCTATCCATGTATGCATCTCCTGAATACTCATAACCCTGGCCAGCTGGATGTCGAATATCCAGCGGCATAAAACGCCGTCAGCTACGAAAGCCGAGTGAATGCAAATACTAACAGAGTATCTACAGATATGTAGTATATAATGACATCAATAAAAGGATCATCTCATCGTTCGTATGCATGTATGCACCAACTCAATATCTAACAATAGATATCATCCCAATCTCCCGATACATAACATAGACTCTTGGGTCCACATTATTCAGACACGTAGTCCCATACCTACGGTCTGTCAAATCCCGACACACAGTCCCATATAATCTAGCCAAACGCCCCGATATACTACTTGTTACTCTGGCCAACACGCCCAATATGTTACTCTGGCCAACTCGCCCAATATGTTACTCTGGCCAACTCGCCCAATATGTTACTCTGGCCAACTCGCCCCATATGTTACGGCCAACAAGCCCAATATGTTACTCTGGCCAACTCGCCCAATATGTTACTCTGGCCAACTCGCCCAATATGTTACAACCAACACGCCCAATATCATACGATCTTCGTGATCGCATTTACACATACCAATCATAAATAGTATCGACCATTGTGGTCGACAGACCCACTACTATGCACGTCGGCTTTTCAATCTCATTATTATCTCAACAGTAACCAAAGGGTTCCACTTTTCAATGCATTAAGTCCATTATTCCATGTATGTATTATTCCTATACAGTTCTCCAACATCAATATATGATAATATACAGGTTAACAATTCATTAGATATAAAACAACTAAACAATTAACATTCTATTAAGTTCGATTGATTGAACTAAGTTCGATCGATTGAGAGCAGTAATATTCCAGAATTGAACTAGACCTTTCCCGTATGTTCGGGGTCCGTTAATTCTTTCATGCCAAAACATATATAAACATACATATCTACGCTACTAAGTGAGTATAGGCACTCACCGGTAAAGACGGTGACGCCGGCAAGCTCGGGGTGGTCGTGGGTGGTCTCGGGGTATCTCTCTCTCTTCTTCTTCTTCTCCTTTCTCTCCTTCTGCTCCTCGTAGGGTCGGGGTTGCGGTGTGATTTGGGATTTCTTCCTTTCCTTTCTTTTCTTTTCTTTCTCCTTCACTCTCTCGGCTAACTCTCTATTATTATTTTTTCCTTCCTTTCTACGACTAATGGGAGGGGTTTTTATAGGGAAAGGGGGAAGGCCACCAATATGTATATATATATTATACACAACACCTTACAAGACACCTCATAGGACACCTCACAAGCACTCAAGCACACAAGACACCTCATAGGACACCTCACAGGACACCTCACAAAACACTCAAGCACATGACACCTCACAGGACACCTCACAAAACACTAAAGCACATGACACCTCATAGGACACCTCACAGGACACCTCACAAAACACTCAAGCACATGACACCTCAAAGGACACCTCACAAAACACTCAAGCACATGACACCTCATAGGACTTGTTTTGGGGTTTGGCTTTGGGTATAAGCATGGTTTGGGGAATCGCAGGTATAATTACGGGTTCCGAAATAATATTAATTATAGTAGAAATTTAGTTAGGTAAATATTATCTTTCATTATAATTATTATTCTTGTAATTATAGTGTCAAATAATATAATTAAAAATTCGTATAATTATAGAAAATGTCATATAAATACAAAAACATATATTTTCTCAAAATGACTAAAATCGAGATGTCTTCTAAATAGAGATCGAAAACTCGTAACTTTCAATACGAATAGCAAATCATTTAACATTACACAACTTTTTGCAAAAATTATATTTTCAGTTCATGACTTACAAAATTGGAAAAATGACCAAAATACCCCTGTGGCCAATTTTCGCTAAAATTGCACATGAAGTCTAAATCGTCAATTTAAATATGAAAATACGAGTTACTACAGATCACTCGGCCTATCAAACTCCTCCTTTTCGGCCTCAACAGAGTTATGAGGCTCGTTTAAAGCTTGCCCCCTAAGCGGTAAATCCGATAAACCGCTTGGTTTATTCCTCCAACCACCATCTAGAAATTCCTTGAAAAAATTTCCATTAGGTGGTGGCTCTTCCACTTCACTTACAACAAGAAGGAGACCGATTTTATTGTTGAAGAACTGTATATCAGCCTTAAAACGGTCAATGTCTTTGTAAAGATGACCGATCTCATCATCATATCGGTCCTTAAACCAATAAATTAAACCATGAAGATGGCTTATTTTTTCGCTCCTCCAACGAATCTGGTGGTGGTAGAACTGTAGCCATGCTTCGCGGTGTGCATGGCTCATCACTTGGCTGTCCCACCGGGTGTGCCAAATTGTTTGCTATAGTTGTTGTTCGGGCATGCCAAAGCCTTGTGAGGTAAACCCAAACTAATAAACAAAAAAATTCCTAAATCACTTGTGTGAGTGATACACAAGGTTTCATAAATCTAACTTCTAATAGGCGATTGTGTGTGGTGAGTAGAAAAGTACCCTCACCAAAGATCCCTAGACAGTACTGAAGCACACAAGTCTAGCATGTGATGAAAAAGCCATGAAGATATTAAATAAAAATATGTTTTTATTTAATTGATGTAAAGGAAAAATTATAATAAGCAATTGAATGCCTAGAAAAATAAAGACTAATCCTAAGAATGATAAGAATGTTGTTGGATGCAGTTTGTCGAAGTGACGCGGAGTGATCTGAAAGCTTGGCTGGCCTGCTGTATTTGTAGCGGCCATGGACTGATTGAGATAAGGAAAGTAAAAATATCTTGAATAATAATCTGGTATAAAATACCAGATTTTCCTCCATAAATCTGATCTTGATCATGAACTTGGTCTGAATCGTGGCTTCATTCGACTAACTTGGCTTGCAAGAAAAAATATATATATATATTGAAAATTCTCTAAAGAGGGCGCCCTCTCTTTATTAAAGAGAGGGCCACTGTTTTGGCTGTCAGATCGTGTTTAAAAACTGTGAAATGACAAAACTGTCGTTAATAAAAACGCGATCCAACGGCCGAAACAGAGGCCCTCTCTTTAATAAAGAGAGGGCGCCCTCTTTAGAGCATGACTGATATATATATATATATATATAAAGATATATACTTCGTAATCAGATAATATCTGCTATATTATGTTCCCAATTAAACCTGATAATATCTTTCCATATCTTGTAACTATCCCTTATCACATATATGATATAATTATATCACATAGAGAATTTGTAGGGATTGATAACCTTCCTAAAGCAATTAGAATTTAGAATACTAAATACACAGGAAAAAAAAATTGCCAATTAAAGTGGGACCGACTAGCAATATGTCTGCTAGCCTGATTGAACATGTGTATCAGTCTGATTAAACCATCATGTGGCTGTTTTGATTAAAGCCATGTCACCAAGGCCCAACTATTCCAAGCTGTAGCAAGTAATGGTAGCCAACTAATACAGCCACAGTGGTGGCCCACCGAATTAATTGGTAGAATGAGATGTAAGCAAACTTGATAGTCACGCCAGATTAACTCCAGCCCGAATTGAATATCTACCACCATAATTAGTAAAGGGTCAACCAAGTTAGCCAAATTTATAACTAGATCGAACTAAATAGCCAAAAGCCATCGGGCTGCCAATTAATAATAAGTAAGGCCTAAATTACTAAAAGACCAGCTAGAGCAGCCAAAATTATTGAATGGCCAATACTAGTTGGCTGTGGATTTTTCTTCCATTGGGCTGGTCTACCAGACTGATTCACCAAAAAGGAAGATGACTGATACATACCGAGACTGGCATGAAAAACTACCATATGCACTATGGGGATACCGAACGTCAATCAGGACATCTACAGGAGCCACTCCTTATTCCTTGGCTCATGAAATAAAAGCAGTACTCCCAGTTGAAGTAGAACTACCATCGCTAAGAATTGATCCTGAATTCAAGATTCCAGAATTTTGATTGGCTAAGAAACAGATACGAAGAGCTAATGTTACCTAATGAAAACAGATTAGCTGCATTTGATGCATGTGTATCAGAGAAGAATAGCTCGAGCATTCAACAAGAAGGTCCGTCCAAGAAAACTTGAGGAAGGCGACCTTGTGCTCAAAGAATTAAAAGCACCAGTTTATGATACTAGAGGAAAATTCAAGCCAAATTAGGTTAGTCCGTACATCATCAAGAAGCTTCTCTCTGGAAGAGCAGCATACCTGATGGATCTAGATGGAGTTGAATTCAATTAGCCAATCAACGTTGATCATCTCATGAAATACTATGCTTATAATCTTTCTTTCAAACCTTTTCTTCAAAGCCTCCAGCCTTCGAGGAACTACACTTGACCTGATTCCCACTTAGGGATACGTAGGCAACCAACTCAGTTCGATCACTGCTCCTGAAACACTCAACCACATCTCAAATACCTTCTTTCAAGACTTGGCCAAACTACTTTGGACCTGATTCCCCCTTGGGGATAAGTAGGCGAGCTTCCTGGCCCTCAATCCTTGAACCTTGCAAACTAGGGGCAAAACTTTCAGGTTTGCCTGAAACTTCAAGATATCACTGCCACACTAGGGGCAAACTGCGTTTGCCCAAACTTCCATTCATCCCTATCAACTAGGGGTAAATTATCATTTGCCCATACTTCATTACTTGTCCTCTCTAGATCACCTGGCTATCAGAATTAAGCACTTAAATGAAAAATCTAGTAATTCTTGATATTAAGTTGAAAAGTTTTAAAGATGTCAGTCTAATGTCCAGACTAAAACATTACGTGGAAAATTTTCAAAGCTTCAAGATTATATACAAAGCCAATACAATGTCCTGCTGCAAGATAAAATTTTCATTTCAAAAATGCATATTCTTAGAAATTCAAGCATCAAAATCTAAAGATATTGTCGAGAAAGGGAATCGTTGGAAATTTCCTTTCCCTGTAAACCGAGTCCTGTGTGTCAGTGTGCAAAATGCTAGGCAAATCAGTCTCATGACAAGGAATACAAAGCAAAAGCAAAGGATAGTATAAAGTAGCATTAAGCAAAGACAAGGGTACAAGCCCATCAAGTCTCAAACAAAATATGTCAACATCAGTCTTAGTACAGAAAGCAAGAAAACAAGAAATACAGTCAGAATTGGTGATGACAAGTAGCCTGTAGGGATCGAGTAGGCATAGCTGAAGCCGTAGAACTATCATCATCATAAATTTGGCACCTTTGGCCTAGGCATGCCAGCCCCACCAGAAGAACCTATATTCATCTACTCCAGTTTTGATTGAAGCTGCCTGACTTGGGCCACCTGTAGAAAGAAAGAATCAGTACAGGGTTAAAAATTTAATGAAAAGAAGGAGAGATCAAGGATTTTACCAGAGTCGCTTCTCGATCTATATAAGTCTGACACATGCCATCCCACTGCAAAAGAAGAAAGATGAGATCAGAAAGATCAGGAGAATTAGAAGTAATGAGTTTAGAAGTACTCATATGTCCCTCCCGGGCAAGGCTCCAAGCTCTCAGATTCTGTGCATAAGCTCGCTCTTCATTGAAAACAGCTCGGGGAACCGACTCATATTGCTCTGAAACTAGATGAGGTTCCACAAGATCACGAGGAATCTCCACTGAGGATATAACTCTGCACAACATAGTTGAGGCCCGCCAGTCACAAGGAGGATGGGAGGTAAAGGTCGGCCAGGGTCATCCACGAAAGTGCTCCCCTACAAATGATAATGAGAAATAAAAGAAAACAAGCATTTTAATTAGAAATAAAGAAGCCATGAAATACCTGTGGGTCATCCGAGAACAGGAAATTGGGCATCAGATGAGTGACCTTTAAGATGTCATAGTTCTCCTCAAATAGAGTAAATGAGGCAGAATGGATTCCGTTCAAAGAATCGACAAGATCATCATCCTCCAAATTCTACGCCGACCTTATGCAAGAACGTGGATCCTATGGCACTAAGAGATGATCCTCCAAGATACCACTCAAGAATAGAGGGACCCTCAAGAAGGATATCTCTTCTGTCATCTGTCTGGCCAAGCCGATCTCAGTCACATCACCATTTTTGGCCCAAGGATAACAGTTAACTTGATCAAATCTGAGACAGGTTAGAAAATCTTGACAAGAAATAACAGTGTGAGCACCGTTCTTGACACCTACGACTTGGCGATGCCACTTCAGAGCCCGTGGAAAAATTGATATCTCTGCCTCCCAGAATGATGGAGCTGGCATGGAAAAGTACTCAAAAGCCCACACCTGCGAAAGAATATATAGTAGTGGTCAGAAAATAGAACATCGATGATAAAACTTGAAATGAAAATATTTTTGTACATCCCAAGATCTCCAGAAGCCACTGAGTCTAGGGAATTTGCCTTGAGAATGCTCCCCCATGTGACTATAAAGAATGGCTACGCTAGCAGAGCCCCAATCAAAGTCTGCAATCTCCTCAAGATTTCGAAGGCTGTCGAGCATGTTCAGTGTAATCTGCTCAGCTCGAGTAGAGAGAAGAAAGCAACCAAGCAAATACAAGATGAAGGCACAAGTAAGCTGTATATCAGTAAAAAAGTATAAGGGGCATACCCCAAGATAAACAGTAAGCTCAAAGCATGAGGACTGGAAGCAAAGCAACCAACATAGGGACAAAAACCCTAAACCCAAAAAACCAAACAAACTAACTAGCAACAACACAAAATCACAAAATGGCTCTAAAAGGCAGTAACAAGCCAATCAAAACCAATCAAAAAACCTATCAAAAAATTGGATGATGTTTCCAACTGCCAAATACCAACAACCAACTACCAACCAACTCTATCAACTTAATTCCATGGATTAGCAATTAAATCAAGCAGGGGGTGGTGCTTCCATTGAATTTTGATTTGAGTATTAATTTGAGACACCAGATATAGTAGCAAATGTTCCTTTGGAGTGTAGAAATCTGTAAATGTCCTATGGTTCCTCTCTCTCCATAATCCATAAACTGCAACGCCGAGACAAATTTTAGGTATAGCAAGATGAACCTTTCTCCCTTTCCAATGTTGTGCCATCCAAAGCACCGTAGTTCCCCAATCTGTGCTGTTCCAGTTAAGTCCACATCTATTCATCAATTCCTGCCAAATGAATGAAGAAAATTTACATTCAAAAAATAAATGATTATGGGTTTCCATGTGGCTCTGACAAAAAACACAAACAAGGGGTCCAGGAGTAAAAGTAAAGATTCTATCATGGGTTGCAAGTTTTTTTCTGAACAGCAAACCATAATATAATCTTTTGCCTGGGAGTGCACCCTGAAGACCAAACAAGTTTTGTGCCAAGGAACCTCAAGGGACACCTCTCGAAGGTGTTCCCAAATTTGAACAAAGTTATATTTCCTGTTGGGAGACGTAGTCCATGAAACACTATCAGATAACCCAGTTGGCTTATACATATTTGATAAAAGAGTACGAACTTCATTCAACCCAATAGAATTGGAATTAGGCCAGTTCCAATCCTGACCCCTTATGATGACAGCCACTTTTTCATAAGGATCAATAGCGGCATCGTAGGCAATTCTATTGGTATACTTTTCAAACAAAGGGCCACAAGGAAGCCAATTATCAAACCAAAGAGAAGTATGTTGGCCATTACCAATAGTATGACTAAGTAAAGGCCTAACAACTCCCCTTAAGTTCAACAGCTTTCTCCAATACCAAGAACATTGACCAGGTGGTTTAATGTCCCAAAAGGATTTTGTTTTAATCATGTACAAATGTACCCAAGCTTTCTAATAAGAGTTAGTTTTTGGGTCAAGGAGATTGCCAATATGCTTTAGATTAAGTATAGTATTAGTGAGGAAAATATCCTTGAAGCCCAGTCCACCCTCCTTTTTAGGTTTACAAACATTGACCCAAGCAATTTTTGCTCCATGTCCATTTTCTGTATTTCCAGACCAAAGAAATCTCCGAAAAGCTTGATCCACCTGTTTAAGCACACTTTTGGGGAGAATAAACATCCCAGACCAATACTGTTGAATTCCTGCCAAAACAGATTGAATTAGTTGGGCTCTCCCAGCATAAGACAAGAACCTAGACTTCCAAGAATTGATTCTGTAACAGATTTTATTAACAAGATCTTCACAATGACACTTTTTCAATTTAGTGGTAATCAGAGGAACTCCAAGATACCTCATGGGAAGGGCTCCTTTGGAAAATTGGAGTTCCATTTGAATGTCATTTGCCAACTGGTCTTCAAGCCCAGAAACAAAAATACAGCTTTTAGTATCATTGGCTTGAAGACCAGAGAAATCATGAAATTGGTTTAAAGTTTTCCTAATCATTTTTGCAGAGTCGATGTCACCATTAAGAAGAATAATTAAATCATCTGCAAAGCAAAGATGAGAGATTTTTAACTTGTCGCATTTCCAATGGTAGGTAAACTGACCATTTTGGATGTTGTGGTGAAGAAGTTGGCTCAGCATCTCCATGACAAGTACAAATAAATAAGGGGAAATAGGATCACCTTGTCTAAGCCCCTTGGCTCCATCAAAATATCCCACTGATTCTCCATTAAAATTGATGGAGTATTTGGGAGTAATAATACAAGCCTTAATCCATTTCTTCAAGTTTGGGGAAAAACCAAAAATATCAAGTAAATCAAAGAGAAAGACCCAATTTACACTATCATATGCCTTCATGAGGTCAATCTTAGCAGCAACTCTAGGTTTACCACCCATTTTGTGATAGTCCCTTAACAAGTCTTGAGCCAATAAGACATTATCACTAATTTTCCTTCCTTTAACAAATGCAGACTGGGACTGATCAATAATGGAAGGAAGGGTGGATTGGAGTCTATTCGCAATAATTTTAGAGATACACTTATACACAGTGTTACAACAAGAAATAGGCCTAAAGTCCCCCATCTTAGACGGATTTGGAACTTTAGGAATCAGAGCTATAATAGTAGCATTTGACTCTCTAAGCATCTCTCCAGAGTTAAAAAATTCCTGAATGGCTCCAATCACTGAATATATTCCTTTTTGGAATATATTAACCATTTTCCGAAAAAAAAAAAAAAAAGCTGTATATCAGTGAATCTAGCCACTTTTTTAGAAGGCTGAAAGTTGTTGACAAACCATGTAACGCTCACACTCGATCTATGAAGATCTCTTTGGGTCAGAATAATGCCTAGAAGTCGCTCGATAATAGCAGGATGTCTATTGATATTCTTCACGAAGGCAAGACGATGCCCACCGAATGAGATACCAGTAATCATCGCAAATTCAAGTGGGGTCATGGTTATCTCCCTGAAAGGTATGTGAAAAGTATTTGTGGAACCCCACCACCTCTCAGCAAGAGCTTAAATCATCGCCAGATCATTGACAAGTCTCTCCAACAAGGTTGCAAAAGACCCAAAGCCCACGTGTTTAATATTGGCTACTACTTGGGAACGTGATTCCGAAAATTCATTGAACCATTCAAGACATTTTCCATGGCTACCATGACCTTTAAGGTGCCCAAGCACATTCTAGAATAAAATTAAGGGAAGAATTTACAAGAATTTAGAAGCACACATACATGAAGTAAAGAGATAGTGCAGAATTGAAAAATGGGTTACCCTTGATGAAAAACCTCTTAGAGATATGATTTAGTGGCTCCTTCATAGTTGGATACTCCATGGATTGAGTTAATGAAGCTCCACTAGCTTGAAATTGATTTCTGCACGTTCTAAAACTCTCACCTTGTCCATGGGAACTCATGGTTGTTGATGCTTAAAGTTTGAAGATAGAGGTTGAAGATGATAAATAGTGAAACCCTTGGCACTTGAATCTCCTAGATTAAAGAGTTGGTGAAATCAAGAAGGTTTTTGGAGATTTTGATGCATGAAATCACTCAAAACATCAAGAAATTACAAGACTTTGGCACCTTAGAGAAAAGCGGAGATAGATTAGAGATGAGATAAATGAAGAACAAGAAGAAAAATGGGTTTTTAATCCTATGTTTGCGGCTGACGGCACCCAAGAGGGTATGGGGATCCGCCATTTACTGTTCACTTCCTGTCATTTTCCCATTTTGCTTTATAATAGCGTTTTGGCCCCCCAAACCCTTATTTTGACCTCAGATTGGTCTAATCTTGATATATAAGCCTTAAGAGTGCTTGAAACTTGTTGGAATTGGTCTAAAGGACCCTTTGGAATTTGGATCTTGGTTGAAAACCATTCAGAGTTGAAGAAAAGTCCCTAGACACAAAAAATCGAGGTCACTGTAGCTTGACATTAGCTGAGAAATGATGATTTATAGCCAAATCCCGTTAGTTTGGGATTAATTATGTGTTATCTTAGAAAATGGACATTTGGGTCTACTATCGCTCGAGAATTACATCCAGAAAGGATTTATAGAAGATGAATCAGAATCTTCAAAACCATGATCAAGATATTCAAGAAAGGGTCAGAATAAGCCCAACATGTTGCAAGAATGATTGAACTGGTTGAAGCACCGATATGAGTCTCAGATTAAACCAGTAGGGTCTCCATAATATGAGCCATTTACTTACATCTCAGAATTCTAGAATCTCCCTAGCAAAAAACTTTTCGATATCATTAGAATTACCTCTAGAGGAAGGGTATTTCTCTCAGCATCACCTCTAGAGGAAGGGTATATCAGAATTTGTGTATCAAAAATACCTCTAGAGGAATGGTATATCTCAGAAATCATGTATTAGGGTTGCCTCTAGAGATAGGGTTTCTCTCAGCATCGTGTTTAGAATTACCTCCAGAGGAAAGGTATATCAGAATTTCGTGTATTAGAAATACCTCCAGAGGAAGGGTATATCTCAAAAATCGTGTATCAGCGTTGCCTCTAGAGATAGGGTTTCTCTCAGCATCATGTATCAGAATTACCTCTAGAGAAAGGGTATATCTCAGAAATCGTGTATCAGGTTTGCGTCCAGAAGTAGGGTTTCTCTCATAATCCATGTATCTCTCAAAATTTGTGCATCAGAATAGAAGACTTGTCCCCAGAAGAAGAACCTGTTTCAGAAGAATAGAAGATTTGTTCTTAGAGGAAGGACCTATTTCAGAAGAACCGAAGATTTGTCTCTGATAGAGAGACTTGTTTCAGAAAATTTATCCCTTGAAGGACATGTTTCAGAAGAACAGAAGATTTGTCCCCATAGGAAGGACCTGTTTCAGAAGAATAGAAGATTTGTCCCCAGAGGAAGGACCTATTATAGAACATTCATCTAACTACAGAAAAGTTCATCCCCAGTAGCAGGACTCTACATTAGCACATCGTCCCTAGTAGAAGGACTCTTAATCAGCAATCATCCAGAGGTTAGGACTCTTAATCAGCAATCGTTCAGAGGTTAGGACTCTTCATCAGCAATTGTCCAGAGGTTAGGACTCTACATCAGCGATAGTCCAGAGGTTAGAACTCTACATTAGCAATCTTCCAGGGGTTAGGACACTTCATCAGTCATCCGGGTTTAAGGAGGCATTATTTCAGAAGTTGTCCAAGCTTAAGTACATGTTTTATCAGAAGTTGTTTGACACGATTCAAAATTCATTCAAGATACTCTGTAGTTGTCCGAGATATAGATGACACCTACAAGCCTTAAACTCAGAAGAAAGACTCTGGGAATCATCCCAAATATAGATAGCATACTTCTCCTTAGACTTATTCGACTGTAAAAGCGAGACGTTGCATCTCTTGCATTAGATTTTGCATCTAGGGAACCCTTGAGTATAATTCCTCCAGCACTTGCACATTCACATTTCTATGCTACATCAGCATCCTAGGATAGGAGCATTTTACCTATATTATTCTTTATGTGTGTTCACTATCTCCTTGCATGCTTAAACTACGCCCTGGTCTGATTCCTGGAAAGGATACATAGGCAGCTTCAGCGGAGCACGACCAATAGCAGCGTCGATTTAGCAGCATCTACCCAACATTGCATTGCATTCTTGCTTTTGTAATTTATTGATTTTCTTAGATTTTGAATTTCTTGACTTTTGTGGCTTTTTTTCCTAAAACCTCTCAGTATGGTTATTGGGTGCCTTCTAGCTTTGGCACTCACTTGTAGTTCACGTTGCTCACAATAAACTCTGCCAAAGAGGGGCAAACTGTAGAAACCCAATTTTGACCACATTGATAGGATTTAGGGTGGATAATGTCTTGGAGGATTCAATGATGAAAAATACCCCATGGAAGTTACTGGATTCCACACAATCGAAAAATCGAACTTTAGAGAGTGACTTCATGCTCAGAAAAGCCCTTTTCCATGCATAAATCCAGGTTTTGTCAAAATTATCTCTCAGAATTAGGGTTATATGAACATGAAGTGTTCTAAATGCAGTATTCTAGGTATCTAGAGATTTAATTTCAAAGAAAACTCGAAATCGATGCGCATTGAAAAGCAATTTTGGAAAAGAAGTCGTTAGGTTTGAAAAAGACGACGAAAGTTCTGGGGGACTTTCGGGCTTCAATTGAACTTCAATTTTCATTTCAAATCCTCCTGGAATATTTTTATACAGAAATTCAACTCGACATCTTTCCAACGATATGTAAAAGGACAATTTCAGACACCAAAAAGCATTTTTATGAAAATCAGGAAAAGCAGTGCACGTAACATAAGGGCAGCCAGAGGATAAGAATAGTAAGTAGTGGGTCCCAACTAAGCCACCACCTCACATGTTCCCCCCTCCATCAAGCTTTTTGAGTACCTTCCAGAGGCTTCCCATTGCGAGAAAATTGCCCAGAAACTGCATTTAGTCACTAAAATGACCATTTTAACCCTTTTCTAATCTCTAAAATTCCTATTTTAACTTTGAAACTTAAGAGTTAAGTTTTCCAAACTCTATATATAGATCCCATGCATCTCATATGAGATAATGTTGAATCACTTTGGACGATCCATAAGCATATCTTGAATAAACTTGAAGATACAATCACATACACTTTGAATTCAAGAGATTTCTAGAGAGAGAATAGTGAATCATGAATCGATTTCTTCTAAAAATGAATTTTAAGATAATTAGATAAGATAATTGAAGAGAGTTTTAACATCAATTGACTCCCTTAACTTCTACCATTGAAGAACACTTGAAGAAGAAGATCTTTCAAATCAACTTTGAATATATAATTGAGAATCCTCCAAGAGGTAAACATCTCAATTTATCTCTAATTCATACTTTTACATATAGATCTATAAGATTTGGATCTAATTTAGTTTTATTTTTTGTATTAGAACACTCATCTTCTTCTTCTCTTGTTCTTCACACACTCACATAAATAGATCCAAATCTTCCATGATTTTGTTGATAATTCATAATTAGAGATTGATTTTCACCTTGATTTTCAATTTTGATTTCATTCTTCTATTTAGTTTAGATCCATGCATACATGACTATATATATCTACTTTGAATTCTATGATGGTTTGGAAGTATGATTTATGAGAAGGATGATTCCTATGTTCATACCTTGATCTTGATTGTTCCTATTACCTAGAATTCCTATTGAATTTCATCTCCAATAGGATATTTGTAAGTCCCTTTGATCTATGATCTTAAGTACTTCATAGAACTTGAGGGCTAAGTTGAATTGGAATCATGATAATCAAGTTGATCCATGAGTTTGATCTCTCTAATAAACATAAACCAACACCTAAGATGTTTTTCTCACACTTTAAAATGATTTAGTTAAAACTCTACAAAACAAATTGGTTTTGTCCATAGGATTTGGTCCATCAAAACCCATAGTTTGATGGATTTCAAATTTTGTGGGTAAACTTTGATAAATTAGCTTTCATTCGAGCCGTTTTGATAATCATTAGGATCTATATGCTATTTTTAGAAATTGCTGAGAAATCGGTTAACAGATTTGAACATAGTCTCTTTGTGCTTGAATTCTAGAAAATTTGCAATAGATATCGATGATCCACTTTTTGGGGATGATTCCTAATCATGTATCTATATGCCAATGTAAAATCGTGAGCATACGATCGAGTTATGATCGTTTTCTAAGCATTTGAATTTGATACAATGATTCTGGAATTTTCTAAGTCTAACTACATTCATGATTACGTATACAAAATGGTCATACCTTGATCACTCAACAACCATTGAAGAATAAAACTTGGTTTAGAAATCATCTAGGATAAATGTATGAGAGATTAAAAGCCTAGATCAACTTGATTAACCAGATTCATGAACTTCTATTGTGACTTGCATTCCTTTGTTAAATGATACCAAATTTTCAGAGTATTAGAGTCTAGTTAAAACATTTTTTTAGAGACCTTAGGTTCATCGAATGTCCATGGGATTATTTGTGTCATTAACTACAACGAAACAGATTTTGTTTGACACCAAATAGAGCTTCATGTGATTTTTGTAGAATTAATTATGATTTTGACAAGAACAGTGGACAGTCCTGATCCACTGTTCCCAAAACTCTTATCTCTCGAACTTCAAAAATGCTAATGGGGTCCTACTTTTTGGAAGAGTTCCCTAATACATGTATCTAACTTTTTGTAAAATGATTTTAACTCAACTTATGTTTAAGACCAATTTTGATAGGATTCATTAGAGGTTCCTGAATCTGGAAATTTGATTGATGACGTTTTCTTCTTGATTATCATGCATATCATTTGCTTGCTTGTATCTTTGTAATGCTTGAGTATACCTTGGTGTCTTAGTACAAAGAATTGAATGTCATGGATCCGGACTTCGATTTGTGGGCTTGCCTCATTTACATGTGGTTTAGTGCCCATGTATCGTGTACTATCTCAATCCTTTCTCTTAGAATTTTTCTAGGCTTACAACTTTGTTTACAACGACACAATTCCTTTAGGATTGTCCCCATTTATGAGCTTATATGATAGAGACATCTTGTCTAGGATTGTTGCATGATTGCATTACACGTTTCCTTTCTTTTGCTTTTTGCGACTCCGATTAAGTCAACCATTGTAAGTCTTCTTGTTCCTTTTTGCATATCATACCACGTTTCGTTTATTTCCATCGGTCCCGGGCGGGGCTAGCCACTGTGAGTATACCTCTGTCTCGTATTGCATGTGCATTCAATTTCTACTTGATTTAATCTCTTAAAATGATTTTCATTAGATGTACCTTTTTGGCATGCATATACTATCTAGTATGATTGAGAAAACACCACCTATTATGAATTAAGAATAAGGATATTTGAATCAAGGCCTACCGTTCGATATGGCGAGGAGGGGGTGCTTTAGTCTTGATCAGGCTCCTTCTCCTCTTGTACAAAGACCCCCGAACCTTGTTTCTGGTGATGAAGGGCAAGTAACCTTATTCAATTTTGGGCGAGCCAAATTTAGTTTCCTAATTCTCGATACAAATTAGGTGGCGACTCTTTGTCTTTAGGATCGCGTGAGTAGTTCTATTTCCTGAAGTGTGCTCCTTGGATCCGTCCCAAGACATTGTCAAGGAACGCCGGGACCCCTTCCGGCGCGTGGTCCACAACAATATAAGCCCAAATTGGCCTCAATTCAAAAACAAGCCCAATTTGGCCACAACACAACTCCTAGCCCATAATTTTACCTAACTCAATGTCCTAGCCTACAATTGGCCCTGATTGTATTCTTCCATATGGCCACATATGACCCTCAAATGCGAATTACGGCCACACATGGCCCAATAATAAATCATACTGCCACACATGGCCCACATTTCATCACCTAGCCCACAATTGGCCCTAACTTTATCACCTAGCCCACAATTGGCCCTAACACGACATTGACACAACACAATCGATCACAACATACTGACGACAACACCTCATAAAACACAACACAACATGACTAACATCAACGCCGTGAGGTCACACAATTGATGCAAACACCAACAGAACAACCGATAAGGTTATTCGACCCAACCATGCAATACAACCATGCTCCCACATGAGGTCGCCAACACACTTACTCATTTGGGTACGTTATTCACGTATTAACCTTTATTATACCATTTAGTGATTCGTCCTGATGCGTTACTATTAATCTATCATGCCCTGGAACAACATAAATAGAGAAAAATAAATTTCCTTTATGGGTCCATAGGGAATGACTGGTGAATGTCACTAATCTTCCACACCACGCAGTTCTAGATAATAGAAAGAACAACCCACATTAATATAAAAGAAACCTATTATATTACAACATCAGAGTTATTACAACGGGAAAGCTACAACGGAAATATATATGGTTTGGAAGAAACATATGCCTAAGTACTAAATATAACAAAACAGTCTAAACGAAAGTATAAACTATCAACTATCTCCAAGTCTTCAACTGGCGTAAACATCAGCATAGTAGTCCTCCTTGGCATAGGTATCATCAGTGGGGCCACACTTTGTGTATTCCTCTCCCGGATGATAACCGTCATTGTAGGATCCATCACCTGCAGAATAAGGTACAGGATAGTCTGGACGGGGGAAAGTCCAGGCAATAAAAGGTCGTCAGCTTACTGAGACCTGAGTGAGTATCAACTAACAAGGTACCAATTATCTAAAGTAAAACACAAGCCTATGAAAAGACAAGTTAACATCTTATTATAATAATAACAATATCTTGTTCCTTTATTCAACCTCGTAAACCAACCCTTATCGTCTTGTTACTCAAACATCGATATTAACATATTTTGACTGAACGAACAGACTCAATCGTTTAACTCTAGGGATACAACAACCTCATTTAGTCCACTGCTTTTAAGAGCATATGCACAGCTCACCGCATTTCATGAAATCCACGTCAGTCCGTCCCCAACTTTTAATAACAATGTATCCTGTTCACTGCATTTCAGGGACACAACGCTTCGAACAAGGCATATCATCTATTGCCACGACTTAACGTCATCTACCAGACATCCCAGCTCATCGCTTTTAAGAGCATATTACATAACTCACCGCTTTTAAGAGCATATCATAGATTATCCGATCTACCTTAGGATTACTTGGTCGAGCTCACCGCTTTTAAGAGCATATCATGACCAAACGTCCATCCACGTACCATTCCCAGAACTTACTAAACCTACTTATACTCAGTACTAATAAGGACACATGACAATTTCCCAATGTGGCCTGACTACTCGGATTAAAAGAAAATAGATATCAAACTCATACAAGAATTCACAGATTACCCACATTATTACTTCCATCCATTTTATATAATTATACTTAACTTTGTTGTCACATTATCCCTGTCTAACCCGAAATCGCATAACGGAAGTCCAAATCAAAAAATTGAACAACCGAACCCTAATATAATAAACAAGCAAAGGAATCAATGCTCTGCCCATACCAATCAATTGGTATAATGTCCAATCGATTGGGATAAAAGTAATGTCAATCGATTGCTAGTAATGGCAATCGATTGGGTCTAAAACGATGTCAATCGATTGCTAACCTTGGCTATTGATTTGAATGTCAATCGATTGGATTTCTATCCAGTCGATTGGGTCCAGACTGATGCAATCGATTGGTAATTATGCCAATCGATTGGCACTTCGTCTTTACCAGCATATTGTTAAAACATTATATATAAACTTAAGAATCATGCATATTATACCTCTAAGCTTCATAATAACTTGTAAAAACTTCAAATATAGAGACCAAGTGCGTTAGGAATTCACCTAGGGTGTGTTTGGTTGTGTGAGCTTGAAAAACCAAAGCTCTCTCTCTCTCTCTTCTTTTCTCTGTCTAGCTCTCTCTCTATCTCCCCTTCTTCTTTCTTCTTCTTCTTCTCTTCCTCCCAACAGTGAGTGTGTGTGTGAGTGTATATAGATATAGATATATGGATATATATATCACAAGATATGTAACTCTCTCTCTAAGCTGAGGAAAAACTGGCCCAAGGCCATAAATGATCTTAGATATATAGAGGTGTGAGAGTGTCACATGTTTAAAGCTAAAGAAAAGAAGAAAACTTGTCTCAGCTTACTGCACCAGAATGGCCGATTTGTCACTGTGTGGGAGGTGACAAAGGGCCTTTGTCACTGCTGTGTACCGTGACGATTTTGGGGTGACAAAACATATTTGTCACTGTATTGAGCAGTGACAATTTCGTTTGTCACTGCCCATTTGAGGACCCCTTAAAGGTTAATTTTCTTCATTTTGTCACCGGTATGTGCTGTGACAATAATTTTAATTTTGTCACTGACCATGCAGTGACAATTTTGGTGATAATAATTTTAATTGTCACTGCATTTAACCGTGACAAATTTTGAAAGAATTTACAAAAAAAAAATCCTGTTTCTTTCTGAAACATAATAATCCATACCAAACATACAAATAACAAGCTCTTTCTATACCAAACATAACAAAATAATCCATAGTATCAATAACAAAAGAGTTCATCCATATCTAACCAACAAGATCTCACTACACCAACAAGCTTAATTAACCATGTCGGAAATTTAAGAGTTCATCCATCTAAACCTAAACTAACAAATAAAACCTTAAGCAATTTTTAATTAAAAGTCGCAACAATACTTAGTACTGAATTAACACGAGCAAGGATGTCTAATTGAGATCCAAACTTCTCTTTTGCAACCTTCTCGGCCTTGGTTCTCAGTTTAGTCAACCGCTTCTTCCTTTCATATGCCACATGAACTCTTTCCTTCATCTTTTTCTCAAGCTTAAACAACCAAAATAGATCCTAGTTGCCACATAGTCTTTGTAGAATTAGACCTGCACCAAGAGCAGCTTTCAACCTTCTAAACAAGATTTTATCATGACTTGGTCCCACATAAAAACCATCTTGACAAATAATCGTAATTGAAAAGCTCCCAACAATATTTAGAATACAATCAATGACAAAGCACATGTATTTAACCCTTAAACACCAATACTAAACATTACACCAGCAATTTTTCCATGAAAAATATAAGCAAGGGCTCTATTTCCATAGAAGAAATGAGATAAGAAATCCAGCGAAATGGATGAGAGAGAGAAGACCAGGAGGTGACAATAGGATAAGCATTTACCAATAAAGAGAATGGCATAGTGGAGGATACGAACATGCATAACTTATTGCAAAACCCAACTTACAGCAAGGAAAACGATAAATCCTGATAAATTTAGTTTGTAAATATCAACACTATAAGCATAAACGTCCTTGAATGTCAAAAGATTCATTCAACAATTATAAAAATAAAAAAAAATTCATCAAGACCTTGAGAACTTCGATATTTCACTTGTTTCTTTTCATAAAAAATGAAAATCAAGACACGAAGGCTTGTGTAAATGTTTGAATAATATCAGTATAAAATTTAACCTCACTACTTACGTTTTTAGCAATGAATAACACAATAAGCAAAGCAACACCAAGACACCCAGCGTGAAAATTAATTTTTTTTGCTTTCAGTTTTACCCTATTTTCTTTTCCTTCCTATTTTCCTAACAAAGAGAAGTGTTTCCTATGTGTTTTCTTTTCCTTTTCCTTTGTAAATCAATGAACCGAACAAAATAAAGAGTCAAATGGAAGAGAAGTCTTAGTCACTCTTAGCTTAGTAACTAGGATTTTGTATATATGACTGGACATACATCAGTAACAAAGAACAAGCTATAGGGCAGAAGTGTGAATGAATATAAGACTAACCAACCGAGATTGAGGGTAAAGATAACAATAAATTACCTGAACATGTCGGTCCCATTAGAAGAATGTTACTCTTCTCAAGCTTAGTATTCCAAAACTATAGTTCTGTAGAATTTAACCTGCTAGAAGTTAATAATCTTTTCACAGCAGACATGTCAAGTTACTTTCACAGCAATATCTCTATCAGTATGCTTCAAGATCAAGAATTGACAACTCGACTTTGTTTGGTTCTTGAATTTCATAAGGGATTTCATGATGGAAAAGATAAGTGGAGGGATTTTGCCCACTTATCTTTCCTCTCTCCTATTATCTTTATTTTTTTCCACACATCTTTCCTCTCCTATTATTTGTTATTCATCTCTTTCTCTTTTTGTCTATTGTCTTAACTTTCCCTCTCTTTCCTTATTATCATTATATAACTAAAAAAACCAGCTTATAGATGCCACCATCTCTTGGAAGAAATTGTTGCTTAGTTCAAGTCATAGCACTTTTACTTGTCATAAGCTTGTTTTGTCTTATAAACTTTGCGTGTATTGTGCCTTGTCCTTGAATTTCTCACAAATTACTTTTCATTACGTAATCGGATTATTGGTTCACCACAACAATCGAAAACATACCTTGTGCCAAGGGTGCGCCTTTATTTGTGGAAACCTAAAATTATTATAATTAGGATTCATTCAGCAAATCAGATATATGTGGATGATATACCAAACACTGTCTGGGTTATCATCATCTGGACCACACAGTGGAGGTTTGGTTCCAGCCTCATGGTTTAAATAGCAACTGTTGTTGATCGGCTTCTGCCATATAGCAATGTATCCTTCCTTCTTGACAAGCTCCCAGTAAAGCCGCGTGGTAAGGTTAATCTCTGAGAGTAGATAAAGAAAGTTAGGAATCTAAACTAAACTATAATTGTCAATTCTTGTCCAGCTGGAACAGTAGAAACAATATATAAAACCAAATTTGAACAAGGAAACATGGTTGAGTCAGTCCAATTTAGTTTCGGACACCTGATCTTCATCATAACAATGATAGCACTTTTTCCTCAAAGAAGATGCCTAAACACAAACTATCATCATACCCGTAAAGTGCTAGAAAAAACAAATGCATATGGGATACCAAAAAAAGGGTTCTCGCTCATCAGTCACCAAATAGAATCCAAGTACTGATCTGCCCCAAGTATAAACTGTGTACCACCTCCTGGAAACATAAACTTATCCTTGCGATGGAAATCCAAGTTTGACCACCTTTATCCTCAATGTCGCAATTGATAGGACACAAGAATGTTTGGAATATATTTGTGCTACTCTTGAAACATAGAAAAACAAAGAGGTGAAAAATTTCCTATGTATAGGCTACGGTTTTTTTTGGTTTCCTTTTTCCCTTGTTTACACTTTATTGGAGTTTTTTTTTTATAAGTTCTCATTATGAAGCAAAAGTCTTAGCACTTACATTTTGGCATTGTTGACATTAGCAGAAATTTTAAACTAGTGTTGACCTTTGGAAGATGAAAGTGATCAAGATCTTTAAAAATGAAATTAGTTGGGTTTTGAATCATAATTGGACTAATGAAAAACTGAGAATAACTAGAGTTACATACTCAAAATTGAAACTTTTATAAATGAAAGAACTTTTAAATTTGGAAATAATTTGTCATCCCACTTTGATTACAGATAATAATACTCTATCCTCGCGTGATCGTACATGTGCTAGAGTTACATACTCAAATAAACTTCCAAATCTAAGGAAATTTCCAATCAATACATAAATAAACTAACGAATTGTGTACAAGTTGATCTATGATTGTAGATGTCTACCTAGAAAATGCATGAGAGGTCATGTATTCAGGTCTTTTAAGTGAAGCTCTTATTATCTACGTTACATAAGAAAAATTATCCCATGTAACGGGTTTTGGTGTGACGGATCATCGTGAACCGTTGAATCAACAAAAACATAAAGGCACAAATTTTACTTTCCCTTTTCTTTTCCTTCAATGAACCTGTAAACCTAACAAAGCCTTGGTTTGTTCAAGGGAGAATTAAAGACAACCAATTAAATGAATATATGCAATTAGGTCTTAATTGAAATGCTCAATTACTAAAGACATTTCCAAGTGTATATGTTTATCTCCAAATGTCCTGTATTGAAGATTTTGTTGCTGTTGTACGGTATACGATCCTACATTGTGTTAAAAATCCCGAGCCTTGTGAATAAGTGGACGGATTTGGAGATAATAAGACTTGGAAGCAGTTTCAATATGCAAGAAATCATTGCTGAAATCAGCATTCACTGCAAGAATTTTGTCGGGCTAAGTTGTCACAAGGTTTAATATTGGCAACTAGAAGCATGATGATAACTTCTCTGATTAATTGAGATTTGGTTTGTTGAAATTACTTCGGATTTATGACAATATTACTTGTGTTTCTATGTAATTGAATTATTAGGAACATGTGGTATCTTCTTCTGCGCTCTTGTGTATTTTGGCATTTTTGTGCTAGCTTTCTATATGCAAGTTTGCATTTACTATTAAAGTTAATTAGATATAACACATTGCAATCTTGCTTTTCTTAGCATAGGCTTTCTTGATTTACATGGGAGAGTCTATTTGTTCATAGTGCCAGTAGCAGATCTATTTAGTACAAGATATATATCAAAGTTCACCCTCTTTTTTTGGGTGGAAAAAAAGTTCACTTTTAACAACATTGTCCTGTTCTTGACTCTGTTCCTCCTAGACCTAGACATTTTGCGGCTATAATAGCCTCTGTAATGAAAGAAAAAAACAACAACTAATTAAAATAGAAAAGATTGATAACTCATCAAAAGCTTTAAAAAAATATGGCTAAACTAAATTTTAGCACCCTATAAATATATTAAAGTTTCACTTTGGGACTTGCAAACGTGCGTCTATTAAGGACAATCAATAATGGTGTTAAAAAAAGAAAAACAAAATTGAATGGACTATTTGGAGGGCCCAAAATGGAACTTTTGCGTAATTACACACTACAAAAAAAGTGAAAATTAGCGACAAAACCTTTACCTGTCCCAGGTAATTAAGTATTTTTAAACCTTAATTGTTTTGAGTCCCGTGCTCTATTCCATCATTTTTTATGCTATTAGCAATTGTCTTGAATCGGAAATGCATTGGTCTTCATAGTTTTGATTATTAATATACGGCCTATAGTGAAATTTTGGTATATTTATAGTAAAATGTGTTAGCCAAAAAATAAAAAAGAATTGGAAAGCCTCAAGTGGTCCACGGGCCTAACAACATGACAGGCTTGTCACATTGACCCATTAAATTCTAGCCAAATTGGCCCACAAGATCAACGGTCCACGATGAACTGTCATACCAAAACCCGTCACACGGGATAATTTCACGTTACATAGACTCTCAAAAGTGTCAGACTTTCCACATTCAAGAATTAAGGACACACGCAGTAATGTGGGATTTTGCTTATTTTTCAACGATAGAGCATTTGAACACCAACAACAAATTTTCTTTTTCATTTTTTATTTTTTAGATGAAGCATGAACATGGTGGAAATCTAAAATAAAAATAGCATAAAAAAAGATTATGTTTTAATCCTTTACCCTCTCCAATCCTAACTCAAACCCATATCAAGATTTGAGTTTGTGATTAGTGTTATTTCAATTTGGGTTTAAGTTTGGGTAAGGATTGGAGTGCCCTTAGAACTATAACCAAGTCTACCTCATGAAGAGATCTAGAATCTTAAACTAAGAAATTGCAATTTCTTAGAAACATGCCCAGGTCTACCATGACCAAGTCTACCTTATGAATGCTAGCTTTCTACCAACTACTTTCTGATAAACATGCCCAGGTTTACCTCGTGTGGTTCACAAAACTAATTAATGTAAAAAGAACTTTATGCCAACTACTTTCTGATAAACCAAACATATTGAAGCAATAGAACAAAGAAGATAGAAACTCACCTTAACTAAGCCAATCTCCACCAAACCGACAATCAACTCACGAAAAAGAGGGAGAAGCTCACCTGCTACTCATATCAAATTAGAATGTGGGTGGTTGTTTATTGCGCATGAAGGAATTGTTGTTGTCCCTCTTCTTGGCTTTTTTGTTGTACAAAAAAAAAAACTAAATTCAGAATAATCACACCAATGAACCTACCAAAGAAACAAAATATTGGGTAGATAGATTAACGTCACATTCCCACTACAATTCATGCATAGGAACAACTCTCTATTTACACTAAACTGAAACACACACACACAATATAAACACATACAGAAACTAAGTCTAAAATTAAGAAAATGAAAATATATGAAATTGAAACTGAGAAAGAGAGAAAGGAACAGAAATAGCAGATATGGTGGTGGATGTGTGTGTGCAGATCTAGTGTGTATGGGAGAGGGAGAGAGGGAGAGGGAGAGGGAGAGGGAGAGTGAGAGTGAGTGTGAGAGATACATTATCGAAAGAGAGACGGAGGCATAAAGCTACCAGAAAAGATGGTTTCGAAAATAAGATAGAAAATTAGATGGAAACCATTTGAGATACAAAATTTGGGAAGCATGGCATTACCCTACAATAACAAATAAAATACAAAAAATAAAATTAAGTTAAGGAATCAAATCTAGAAAACAGTTCAACTTAAACAATAAGAAATAGAAACCCGAATTAGCCTTAAACTAGCAGCAAAGGAGCCAGAGGCATCAAAATTGATTATGTATGTTGCTTGATAAAAACCCAAACAAAACTATAGGAAGTCCAAGTGAAATAGAAAGTGACCAAATAATTTATGTAATCAAATTTGTACAGAAATCGGCTTAAAACCAACAGAATTAAGAAAAGGTTTAGAGTAACAAAAAGAGAATATTTAGGGACATAAGAAAACCCATGACAGCTTTTTATTTATGGACATAAAGAAAACCTATGAGAACATTTTCAGAGCATGAAAGAGGACTTCACGAAATAAAGCAGGGGTCGCTTTTCTCGATCAAATATAATTAGTGTCTATAGATATGACATATGAGGTTCATGGGTGAAGATACATACATTAAAGTTTCAATAAACACATAAACATGCTTCTTTAGTTAAGTGACTCTATCTGCAATTTGCAGTAGAAAACATGTGACAAATAAGTTGATCTTGAATAAAGATCTGAAAATCAGAGGACTGGGGTTTCAAAAAGAAATTTGTTAGGCATGTACCTGAAAGAAAAACTACTAACAGTACCCTTGTATGGTGTCAAGTCCCATTACCAAAGACTCCAGCTTGGACATTCAACCACTTCACACAACTTCTCTTCTGCATTCCCATGTGCTTCATAACAAAACTCACCTAAAATCACATCCAATTTCAATTTTAATTTACCAACACACATACCAACCTAGTATACATGTATGTATATATGTATATATATATATCTATACATGTAAATCTGGACATCATGCCTCTTTACTATCGCTAGTTGACGAAACTCCGTCGAAAGAACTAGATCTACAAAATGAAAACCCATAATTTTTTTGTTAGATCTGATTAGATTTACCAAATTCATACACACACAAGATAGAAATAGAAAAATCAAAATTAGAAGCCCTAAATCTGAAAAATCAAACTTAGAAGCCCTAAATTTGCACAAACCTCAAAGAATCTTCCAAATCTGTGAAAAAAAGTAAAGGATTGAGGAAGAAAAGATAGAAACATATTTAAACTTCCAAAAAAAATCCAGAGAGAAGCCGATTGAAGGCAACGACGATAGTGAAGAGGCAATGGCGATAGCAAAGAGCAGAAGACAATACGGTGACGGAGAGGTGGCTACGGCGAGGCGACGATGGAGAGATGCCTACGGCAAGGCGGCGACGATGAGGCAATGCAAGGTTAGTGATGAGAGAGAGAGAGAGGGGCGATGGTTTGAGAGGGAAAGAGTGTCTTTTTTTGTTGTAGAGGAAAAGACTAAGGACTATTTGGTGGAGAGAGAGAGAGAGAGAGAGAGAGGATGGGGGAAATGTTAGGATATCGCTCCTCTTTAGGGATTAGGGAAATGTTAGGAGGGATGACGAAATTTTTGGAGGGAGAACAATCTAGTGCCCAGTTAAGGCACTTTTGTACCTCCCATGACAGTGACAAACACAACACCAAATTTTTCACCTCCCATGACAGTGACAATATATGCCTTTGTCACAAATTCACATTTGTCACTGCCTAGGGAGGTGACAAAGTAAGCAAAAATTAAAGGGACAATTTTGCTGTTTTGGTGTAGTTTATGCCAATCGATTGGTATAGATGGCAATCGATTGGAAACAGATATTTGAAGGCAATCGATTGGGATGTTGCTATGTCATTACTTTTAGTTAGTAAAATGGCAATCAATTGGTAAGATGTTAATGAATTGGTATTAAAAAGTGACAATCGATTAGGAATTAAGGCAATCGATTGGTAACCAAATTTCACCAAAAAGAACGAAAAGTTTATAGAATGAAGTTTTATTTATATATACTCTCCAGAAATTCAGGGTATTACATCATCCACCACTCAACAAAAGATTTCGTCCTCGAAATCAAAAACAAACGAGGCTAAAACAAAAACGGGAACTTCTCTCGCATCTTTGCCTCTAACTCCTACGAAGCTTCTCCTTCATCATGATGTTTCCACTGGACCTTGACTAGCGGAATCTCTTTGTTCCTGAGCTTCTTGATCCCTCGATCCAAAACACGAATTGGTCCTTCGTTGAATGTAACATTTTTGTTGACTTAAATATCTTCAAAGTTGATCTCATGCGCAGGGTTATGGACACTCTTTCTCAGCATACTAATGTGGAAAACGTTGTGCACTCCTGACATCTTCGGTGGCAATGCAAGTCGATAAGCAACTTTTCCAACACGCTCTAAAATCTTGAATGGTCCGATGAATCGTGGCGATAACTTGCCTCTCTTCTGACCAAATCTGACGATGCCTCGAACAGGTGAAACCTTGAGTAGCACGTGATCTCGAACGGTAAACTCCAAGTCTTTGCGTCGCTTGTCAGCATAACTCTTGTGTCGGGTCTGAGCTGTGTTCACCTTCTCACGCACTATCTGGATCTTCTCACTGGTCTCTTGTACCATTTTTGGTCCAAGAAGTTAAGTTTCTCCGGTTTTGGTCCAACAAAGTGGCAATCGGTAAGGTTTTCCATACAAAGCTTCAAACGGCGCTATCCCTATGCTCGAATGATAACTGTTGTTGTAGGCGAACTCAATCAAAGGTAAGTGTGTCTCCCAAGAATTCTCAAAATCAATGACACAAGCACGTAACATGTCCTCCATTACTTGATTAACTCGTTCAGTCTGACCATCGGTCTGCGGATGAAAAGCTGAACTCAAGTTTAACATCGTTCCCATCGCTGTTTGGAGTTTCTTCCAAAATTCTGTAGTAAAACATGAATCTTGATCTGACACAATAGAAATAGGTACTCCGTGTAACCGTACTACGTGTTGCAGATACATCCAGCTCAAACGTTCCACTGAATATGTCATACTGTAGGCGATAAAATGTGCAGTCTTTGTAAGTCAATCCACGATTACCGAAATAGCATCATGGTTCTGCTGTGACTTTGGCAATCCTACCACGAAATCCATGGTGATGTGTTCCCATTTCCATTGAGGAATCGGCAATGGTTGTAAAAGTCCAGGTGGCTTCTGATGTTTTGCCTTTACTTGCTTACAAGTAAGACATTGAGATACATACTTAGCTATCTCTCTCTTCATTCCTTACCACCAGAAATTCCTCTTCAGATCCTTGTACATCTTTGTACCTCCTAGATGAATCGTCGTCTGTGACTTATGAGCTTCATCCAATATTTCTTTTTGGAGATTTTCTTCGTCAGGTACACAGAGTCTACCTTTACATCATAAGGCTCCGTCTGTACTGATACTCCAGATCTTTGGCACCTTAGCTGACATCTTCGTGAACCATAACTTTAAATCTTCAATTGTTTGTTCAGCTTCTATGATACGACTGATAAGTTGGTTGTATCATAAGACATCCAAAATATTGTCTTTCCATTGGTCCCAATGGCTGAAGCTCGAATTCAGCTAACACTTCTAATGCTCTCCATTCTTGAATTAGCAATGCAGCGATTACTAATTGAGGTTTACGACTCAATGCATCTGCTACGACATTCACTTTACCTGGATGGTACTGTAACGAAAAGTCATAGTCCTTGAGTAATTCCATCCATCTTCGTTGTCGCATGTTCAACTCCTTCTGAGAGAACAAGTACTTCAAACTCTTATGATCAGAAAACAGATCCAACTTTTCTCCATAGAGATAGTGTCTCCAAATCTTTAATGCAAACACTATTGCTGCTAGTTCCAAATCATGAGTAGGATAATTCTTCTCATGTACTTTCAACTATCTTGATCCATATGTAATAACATTCCCATCTTACATCAGTACACACCCAAGTCCTTGGTGCAATGCATCACTATAGATCGCATACCTTTCTCTACTCTTAGGTATTGCAAGTACCGGTGTAGAAGTCAATCTTTCCTTTAACTCCTGGAATGCACCCTCATGCTTATCTGCCCATTCGTACTTTATTTCCTTCCTCGTCAAATTCGTCAAAGGTCCTACTAACTTGGCGAATCCTTCTACAAATCTTCTGTAATATCCTGCTAGGCCGAGGAAACTTCTAATCTGTGTAGCATTGGTTGGTCTATTCCAACTTAAGAGCACATAGATCTTAGATGAGTCCACTGAAATACCGTCCTGAGATATGATATGTCCCAAGAATTTGACTCCTCATAGCCAAAATTCACACTTACTAAACTTTGCATACAACTTATTATCTCGAAGTGTCTGCAATGTAATTTGTAAGTGCTCCTTGTGATCTTCTTCCATCTTCGAGTAGATTAGTATGTCATCGATGAACACTATAACAAATTTATCCAGATATGGTCTGAACACTCTATTCATTAAGTCCAAGAATACTGCTGGTGCGTTTGTCAATCCAAAAGGCATAACCAGAAACTCATAATGCCCGTACCTCGTCCTGAACGTAGTTTTTGACACATCCTCTGGTCAAACCAATAGTTGATGATATCCGGATCATAGATCGATCTTAGAGAAAATCCTTGATCCCTGTAACTGGTCGAATAGGTTGTCTATCCGAGGTAGTGGATATCTATTCTTGATTGTGACCTTGTTTACTTCCTTATAGTCCATACAGAGTCGAAGTGTCCCTTCTTTCTTCTTTACAAATAGAACTGGTGCTCCCCAAGGTAATGTAGTTGGACGAACAAATCTTAGATCTTCAAGTTCTTGGACTTGCTTCTTCAGTTCCAACATCTCAGTTGGTGCCATCCTATACGGAGTCTTAGATATCGGCAACGTTCCAGGTATTAGTTCAACACAAAAGTCTATCTCTCTTTTCGGTGGAAGTCCTTTAATATCCTGAAATACATCCTGAAAGTCTTGTACAATAGGAATTTAATCCATCTTGTGTTCCGTACTCGCACTTCTGATTATAGCTAACCCACTTATTAAGAACATATCACTCGTCGGCTGACACTGAATCTGATTGCCGGTCATCCTTGTATCAGGAATACAATCGTCCTAGTAGGACAGTCCAAAATGGCATTATACTCAGTAAACTAATCCATTCCTAGGATAATGTCAAACTCTGACATCGATAGAACTACTAAGTCAGCTGGAAGATTCCTATCTCTCAAAGTTAATGGGTAATCCTTACATACTTACCCAGCTTAACAGTCACTCCCAAAGGTGACACAACATTCAGTGCTGGCTCAAGTATCTGGGGTTCTAAACCCAAATGACGTACAATCCTAATAGCAATAAAAGAACGTGCAGCTCCAGTGTCAAATAAAACTTTAACTGGACTATGAAAGAGTACAAGCATACCTTCCAAAAATTGCTGTTCATCAGCATTAAATCCTGCTTTTCCCGGGATTATCGCATTCATCCTCGTCTGATCTGGAGGTCCTTGTATTCCTTGAACTGGTGCCCCGTAGTATCCTCCTCGGGGTGCACGGCAATCCTTGCTCAAGTGCCCTGGTTTATTGTAGTTGCGAGAGACAATATCTGCCCTGCGATTAGATCTATGGACAGTGCAATTCCTTGTAATATGTCCTGGATTTCCACAGTTAAAACATCCTCCACTATCGCTTGGCGGGGCTGTTAACAATACTTGAGGTTGTGATCCCTGCTGTTGATATTGCTGGGGTCGATTATTGTTGGCCCAAATATGGAAACCTTAGAGGAGGGGTGAATAAGGTTTTAGCGGAAATTAACCTTTTTAAAAACTTGATTGCAAATTAAACACAATTACAAACAATAATGTAAAGAGAAAAGGGAAGAGAAACTTGCGAACCGAGTTTTTCAAGTGGTTCGGCAATCTCACCCCGCGACCTACGTCCACCCCTTAAGAACACCTCTTGAGGATTCCTTTAATCCCGGAGCACTTACGGGTGTGCACCAAACCGTTACAAGAGCCTTCAATCTCTCCCGAAGAAGAAAACCTCTTCTTTGCAATCAAGGGTTACTAACCCTCACTCTTTACAAATGATTTGAATAAAAATTGAGCTCTCTCTCTCTCTAGAGTGGATAATACAATTTAAAGCTCACACAATAACTCCTTAGTGAGTAGATGATACAAATAAAAGCTCACTACAATTTACTCTCTCAACAATTACAATTAAAATCTAGAGCAATTGATTTTTCACTCAAACTAGGGCTCAAATGGGAATGATGATTAAACAAGATGTTTCAATGATTTGGTTGATGTTTCTACTTCTTTATGACCCTTAAAAACATCCCTATATATAGCTTTTTGAAGATTATAGCCGTTGGAAATGATTGGGTATATTTGAAGCAACATTTGGGGAGTTAGAAAACTAGCCGTTATGTGTTTCAGCACAGTCCAGTCGACTGGATCGAGGGTTCAGTCGACTGGGAAGTTTATAGCAGTGAAGAGGCCATTTCAGGGCTGTCCAGTCGACTGGACCCTTAAAAAATCAGTCGACTGGTTTTAAGCAGATTTTGGCAGACTGACACCTCTTTACTAAAATGGCTATAACTCCCTCTACAAAACTTGTATTTGCGATCCGTTTGAAGATTCGGAAACTAGATTCAAATACCTTTCCAACCATATAAAACTCAAGATCTAATTCCTTACCAATTGGATCAGGTTTGCATTTAAAGTTGACCTATCTGCGCAAAGGTACTTTCTTTTGACTTAGCCACTTGAAAGCTTTTATGAAATGAATTTAATTGAGTGGTCTAAGTATGTTTAGGTCCTTGAAAGTGTTTTAAAGTGTAAGAGAAAGGATCCTAAAGTCCAACTAAGGTTTACTTGAGCCCCTATGAGTGATTGATCAAAATGCTTACATATAAATCCTAGTCTTCAAGCTTCAAGCTTCAAGCTTCAACCAAGGATGAAAAATCTTCAAGTCTTCAAGCTTGATCCTTGTTGAGCTCCATCACTCTTGAACTGTACCATATGCTATCTCATGTTCTCAAACAAAGTTAGAACATTTAAGTACATGAATCAAGAGATTAACATAATGAAAATGACATGATAATTGATTAAAATAGAACCAATGAAAGTATGCAATTATCACTAGATTTGTCATCATCAAAACATAGCCAAAAATAATGCCTTAAATAAATTCAAGGCTAACAATTTCCCCCTTTTTGATGATGTCAAAACATGCAATAGAGATATAGCAATTAAAGCACAATAAGCGTCATTTTCATGTTATCATTCAAAGTAACAAGAATTCCAAAGTATGAGTCCAAGAATGATAACTTTCTAAAAACATTCTCTCTTTCAAAAGTTCTATCATTTTCATAGTCTCTCTAGCATTTTCCCGCTTTTAAAGATCTTCTCTATTCATTTTCCCCCTTTTTGACAACAACAAAAAGATTGGGGATTGGAACTAAAAGTTCCCCCTCAAGATATGCAATAGAATGATACCAAGGAAAACTCAAGTTAACAAATCATGGAAGCAATAAGGTACCAAATTGCCAAAATATGATACCAAAAGTAACTAAAGTGAGCGTAATATCATGATACCAAGAAATCAAGACAACTAAAATGAACATAGTAATATGTTTCCCCTCAACATATGCATATACGAATGAATACCAATTATAGGATCAACATTATGCATTATCTCCTTAAGAGGATGGGATAGCTATGAACATCAAAACAACATGTCATTTGAAAATTAAGCATGATTTCACAATCAAAGCAAGTGAATGTGATAAATCAAACATGATTAGCATGCTACCAAAAACAAGAGAAATATCAAAACAATATAATCTACCCTACTCCTACTAGGCTTAATTTGAGAGATTTAACCATTGTCCAAGCACCTCTTGGATGCAACATTTACCGAGAAGTTAGGAGAGGATCCTTTCACAACCCAAATCATGTTAATATTCTTTTGAAATGAACATTTATAATTAACATGCCCCTTTTCATGCAAAAAAAAAAAACATGCCCCTTTTCATGCAACAATGACAAGTTACATGGGGGAGGGTCTCATTTGAGATTGATTCCCTAACAAAGAAATTCTTGTGAGAATTTTGAGAATTTGAAATAGAAAGTGTGGACTTTACAAAGAAGTTTTTGTCCTTCTTTTCCTTGTATGTGGGATTAAATCCCAAACCGGCCTTATAAAAAACACATTTTTGTTTTCCCAAAAGCATATTTAAATTTTGTTCACCTTGGGTAAACTTGGCCAAAGTTTTTGTTAAATCATCCACCTCCTTTCTCAACTCAACCTTTTCTTTTTCAATAAGTTCACTTGAAGGTTGATTGGTTGAAACAAGCCTTTCTTTTCTCAAAATTTCATTTTGAGATTTTAAATCATCCAATTGCCTTTTCAATTCCAAATTTTCTTTTTCAATCTCATTTGAAGATTGTGCTCTTAAAATATGTTTTTCATTTACAATCTTCAAAAATTCATTTTGGGCTTTCAAAATATTTAACTCACTTGAAAGTTTGGAGAAATTCTTTTTAAGAGTTATATATTTAAATCCCAAATTCTCTAACTCCTCATGTAACTCCTCAAAAGCATATTGAAGCTCATTATAGTTAGGAGATTCAACAATAGAAGTAGGATTAGAGTTTACCAAATTCTCTTGTGCACCTACTTGGTCACATGAGTCGTCATCGGATGAGTCATCATCATCCCAAGTGGCCTCTTTTGCCATTTTCTCATTCTTATCATCTTCATTTGCAAAAAGGCACACTTTTTCTTCTTCACAAGTTTGGTTAGTAGTAGCATGAAAATTTTGTAGACATAACCAAATTTCATTAGCATTAGAGCATGAACGAATTCTATTATATGAATTATCATCTAAAGAAGTATATAGAATTTTCATGGCTCTAAGATTCAATAGAATGTTATTTTGATCACTTTCATTCCATTCAATCTTTGGTTTAGGAGAAAAACCATTTTTAACAATTTTCCAAAGATTTATGTCAAGTGATATAAAATAAATTTCTATTCTCCTCTTCCAATGATCATACGTATGATCTTTCAATGATGGAGGAGTTGAAATGCAATATCCTTCTTGAACATTTGTTTCCATACAACTTGATTCAACATTTTGAAATTCAATAAAATCATTAGAGTCATTAAAAGAGCAAGAAGTAGAGGTTACCCCATTGTCAATTACCATGAGGCAACGATTGACAATTTCATCTTCATTTGAGTTGTCGTCCGATGATTCACTCTCGGAGCAACTTTGAGTGGCCTTCATTGCCTTCTTCTTGCATTTTTCTTTCTTTAGAAACTTGGCAAATTTTTGGGTGATCAAAGCCATTTCTTCATCCTCATCACTCTCATGATCTTTTCCCTTTTTCTTTGAGCTTGAGGACTTCAAGGCGATGTCTCCTCTTTTGATCTCCTTTTTCTTGTCTTCTTCGACAAGCACGGCTAACTCCA
The DNA here is from genome assembly GCA_033977485.1 of Hydrangea macrophylla. NCBI lineage: Eukaryota > Viridiplantae > Streptophyta > Magnoliopsida > Cornales > Hydrangeaceae > Hydrangea > Hydrangea macrophylla. The sequence goes on from CM066985.1 coordinate 23,217,457, forward strand.
TTTCATGGGTAATGAGAGATCCCATGAGTTGTTCAATTGACAAGTTTGTCAAATCTTTTGCTTCCCGGATAGCCGTGACCTTCGGTTGCCATTGCTTTGGTAAAGCCCTAAGAATTTTCTCAATAATTTCTTCATTAGCATAAACTTTACCAAGATTTTTCAAGCTATTGGTGATAGTTGTAAAATGGGTAGACATATCACCAATAGACTCAAAAGGCAACATTATGAACATTTCATAAGATTGAACAAGCAAATTAATTTTTGACTTTTTGACTTGGCTTGTTCCCTCATGAGTCACTTCAAGTTTATCCCAAATTTCTTTTGCGGATTTGCAAGATGAAATTCTATTGTACTCATTTGGGTCTAAACCGCAATATAATAAATTCATTGCCATTGCATTCATTTTAATGAGTTTCTTATCGGCATCATTATATTCATCTTCCGTTTTTGAAATAGTAATACCATTTGAAATTTTTGTAGGAAGATGAGGCCCTTTGACCACTATTTGCCATAAATCAAAATCTTGAGAAATCATATAGATTCTCATTCTATTTTTCCAATAAGCATAATTTGATCCGTTAAAACACGGTGGTCTATTTGCCGATTGACCCTCACTATATGAGATGCTAGAAGTGGTGGTTTCCATTTGGATCTTAACTCAAAGTTTTCAAAAACTTTTGAAAAAAGAAGAGCCGAAGCTCTGATACCAATTATTGGCCCAAATATGGAAACCTTAGAGGGGGGGTAAATAAGGTTTTAGCGGAAATTAACCTTTTTAAAAACTTGATTGCAAATTAAACACAATTACAAACAATAATGTAAAGAGATAAGGGAAGAGAAACTTGCAAACTGAGTTTTTCAAGTGGTTCGGCAATCGCACCCCGCAGCCTACGTCCACCTCTCAAGAACACCTCTTGAGGATTCCTTTAATCCCGGAGCACTTACGGGTGTGCACCAAACCGTTACAAGAGCCTTCAATCTCTCCCAAAGAAGAAAACCTCTTCTTTCAATCAAGGGTTACTAACCCTCACTCTTTACAAATGATTTGAATAAAAATTGAGCTCTCTCTCTCTAGAGTGGATAATACAATTTAAAGCTCACACAATAACTCCTTAGTGAGTAGATGATACAAATAAAAGCTCATTACAATTTACTCTCTCAACAATTACAATTAAAATCTAGAGCAATTGATTTTTCACTCAAACTAGGGCTCAAATGGGAATGATGATTAAACAAGATGTTTGAATGATTTGGTTGATGTTTCTACTTCTTTATAACCCTTAAAAACATCCCTATATATAGCTTTTTGAAGATTATAGCCGTTGGAAGTGATTGGGTATATTTGAAGCAACATTTGGGGAGTTAGAAAACTAGCCGTTATGTGTTTCAGCACAGTCCAGTCGACTGGATCGAGGGTTCAGTCGACTGGGAAGTTTATAGCAGTGAAGAGGCCATTTCAGGGCTGTCCAGTCAACTGAAAAGTTCACCCAGTCGACTGATTTCACAATCCAGTCGACTGGACCCTTAAAAAATCAGTCGACTGGTTTTAAGCAGATTTTAGCAGACTGACACCTCTTTACTAAAATGGCCATAACTCCCTCTACAAAACTCGTATTTGTGATCCGTTTGAAGATTCGGAAACTAGATTCAAATACCTTTCCAATCATATAAAACTCAAGATCTAATTCCTTACCAATTGGATCAGGTTTGCATTTAAATTTGACCTATCTGCGCAAAGGTACTTTCTTTTGACTTAGTCACTTGAAAGCTTTTGTGAAATGAATTTAATTGAGTGGTCTAAGTATGTTTAGGTCCTTGAAAGTGTTTTAAAGTGTAAGAGCAAGGATCCTAAAGTCCAACTAAGGTTTACTTGAGCCCCTATGAGTGATTGATCAAAATGCTTACATATCAATCCTAGTCTTCAAGCTTCAAGCTTCAAGCTTCAACCAAGGATGAAAAATCTTCAAGTCTTCAAGCTTGATCCTTGTTGAGCTCCAACACTCTTGAACTGTACCATATGCTATCTCATGTTCTCAAACAAAGTTAGAACATTTAAGTACATGAATCAAGAGATTAACATAACCAAAATGACATGATAATTGATTAAAATAGAACCAATGAAAGTATGCAATTATCACTAGATTTGTCATCATCAAAACACAACAAAAAATAATGCCTTAAATAAATTCAAGGCTAACAATTATAACCCTATAGGAGATTTTAATGTTGTTCTACAAACATCTGAAATCTCTGATCCTAATGTTTGTTTGAATTCTGACATCTCTGATTTTATCAATCTTGTTGACCAATTAAGTCTCTCTGACCTTAGATATTCTGGAGAATTTTTTACTTGGTGTAACAGGAGGTTTGGTAGACCTGACTTCTCTCAAAGGAAATTAGATAGAGCTTTAGTTAATCAAGCTTGGTTGGATAATTTCTCTGATTCCTATACTCATTTTCATACGCCAGGTATGTCTGACCATTCACCTATTATTACATATGTGGATAAAATTGCTAGAAAAAAGGGTAGGTCATTTAAATTCTTTAATTTTTGGACACAGTTCGATCAATTCCCTGATATTGTTTCCCAAACTTGGAGTACTAGTATGAGGGGCACAACCCAATTCCAAATATGTCAGAAACTTAGATTCGTCAAATACGAATTAAAGAAATCCAGTAGACAGTTTACTGGCAAGGAAACGTTTAATGCTGATAAAACTAGGGAAGAGTTGGAAATTGCCTATTCTGAGCTTCTTCAAGACCCTCATGATACGCTTCTTATTTCTAAACATAAAGTTTGTATGAAAAACTTCCATGACTCCATTTGGATAGAGGAAGAGACACTCAAACAGAAATCCAGATTGCAGTGGCTGGCTAGTGGTGATAAAAATTCCAGATATTTCTTCCAGTCTATTAAAAGTAGAAGAAATAGGAAAAAAAATTTCAAGTTGGAAAAACCTAATGGTCAATTAACGTGTAATATTGAAGACGCTAAAAATGAAGCTATAAGATATTTCCAAGATCTTCTTGGATCTCCTGCTAGGAATCCTTACCCAGGGATTGAAGTCTTAAGGACTTTTGTTCATAAAAGGATCCCTGAACATTTCTTTCCTGACCTTGAAAGGGTTCCAACTCCCTTAGAGATTAAAGAGACTTTTTTCTCTATGCATGATAACAAAGCCCCGGGGCCTGATGGGTTTAATGCTTTTTTCTTTAAAAACTCTTGGTCTATTGTTGGCTCTGATATCATTGCGGCCATTACCGAATTCTTTACCACAGGTGAATTGCTTAAGGAGTCTAATGCCACAATTATAGCCTTAATTCCTAAAGTCCCCAATCCTTCTAAGATGGGGGATTTTAGGCCAATTTCTTGCTGTAATACTGTCTATAAGTGTATCTCAAAAATCATTGCTAATAGACTTTAGTTGGTTCTCCCGCATGTCATTGATCAAGCTCAGTCCGCTTTTGTTAAAGGGAGAAAGATTAGTGACAATGTCCTGCTTGCTCAAGACTTATTAAGAGATTATCATAAAAGTGGAGGTAAACCTAGGGCTGCAGCTAAAGTCGACCTTATGAAAGCCTACGACAATGTTAATTGGACTTTTCTTTTTGATCTTCTTGATACTTTGGGTTTTCCCCCTAGGTTGAGAAAATGGATCCATGCTTGTATATCTACTTCTAGGTTCTCTATTAATTTTAATGGTGAATCTGTAGGGTATTTTGAGGGAGCTAGGGGGCTTAGACAGGGTGATCCTATTTCTCCCTACTTGTTTGTCATTGTTATGGATGCATTGAGCCAATTACTTCATTTTAATATTCAAAATGGCCCTTTCACTTACCACTGGAAATGTGATAAATTGAAAATTTCCCATCTTTGCTTTGCAGATGACTTAATCATTCTGTTAAATGGGGATGTGGAATCTGCTAAAATTATTAGACATACTTTGAATCAGTTTTATGAGTTGTCTGGCCTTCAAGCTAACAACTCTAAGAGCTGTCTCTTCTTCTCTGGGGTTGATGATGATTTGGCCATAGAGTTACTGAATGTACTCCATTTTACTAAGGGAAATCTTCCCTTAAAATATTTGGGTGTTCCCTTAATTACAACAAAACTTAGGAAAGTTCACTGTGAAGATTTAGTCACCAAAATCTGTTCTAGGGTCAATTCTTGGAAGTCCAAAGCTCTTTCCTTTGCTGGTAGGACTCAACTTATTCAGTCTGTTTTATCTGGTTTCCAACTTTACTGGTCTGGTATGTTTATTCTTCCTAAAAGTGTTCTTAAGCAGGTGGATCAAGCTCTGAGAAGGTTTCTTTGGAGTGGCACTACTGACAAAACCCAGGGCGCTAAAGTAGCTTGGGCTAATGTTTGTCGACCTAAACAAGAAGGAGGCCTTGGTTTTAAAGATATTTTCCTCTCTAATACTGTGCTTAATCTTAAACATATTGGCAATCTTCTTGATCCAACTAATAAATCTTTATGGAAATATTGGGTCCACTTGTATATGATCAAATCCAAAAGTTTCTGGGAGGTGAAAGCCCCCGGTCAATGCTCTTGGTATTGGAGAAAGCTCTTGAAGCTTCGAAATCTGGCTAGACCTCTCATTAGGCATAAAGTTGGAAATGGTTTACACACTTTCTTGTGGTTTGATAATTGGCTCCCTTGTGGGCCACTCTTTGAGAAGTATACGAGCAGAATTGCCTATGATGCTGCTTTAGCCCCTAATGCTAAAGTGGCAACAATTGTATCTCATCTTGATTGGAACTGGCCTGCTTCAGTTTCTATAGGTCTTAATGAGGTTCGGGAGCTTCTGTCCAACTTTTATAAACCCACTGAGACACTGGATAGAATGGAATGGACTCCCTCCCCTAATGGAAAATTTAACTTCTCCCATATTTGGAACCAAATTAGACCCACTAACCCGTCTGTCCCTTGGTACCCATTTGTCTGGTATTCTGGATGTGCCCCTAGACAGAACTTTATTTTGTGGCTTGCCATCCAAAATAGGCTAGCAACGCAAGATAGAATTTGCAAGTTTACTCCTGGTCCATTTGCATGTTCTTTATGCCTTAAGCAGTTGGAATCTCATAATCATCTTTTCTTTAATTGTGATTACTCTTCTTTTATTTGGCAGGAATTGATGCATAGATGTAAGCTGAATTGGAATGGCACTCCTTGGGATTGTACTGTCAATTGGATGATCCAGCATTGGAAGGGGAAGACTCCCCAACACATGATTCCCAGAATATGTTTGGGTGTAACCATTTACGGCTTATGGAGGGAGAGAAACATTAGAACCTTTAAAAATTCCTCAACACCAAAAGAGCAACTGTTGAAGGTTTTTGTTTCACAAGTATACACTCAAGTCAACATCAAATGGAAAGGACATGCCCATCTAGCAACATTGCTGACTAATTGTCAATGACCTTCTGATATGTTTTGGTTGGATTGTGTTGAGTTTTGTTGTTAGGTTATCTTGGTTTTCTAGGATTGGCTCGACAATTTCTTTATGTTGTAAGTGCATTTTTTAGTGTTTTGACAGACTTGGCTTTTCTGTGGTTAGTGTGACCACTTGTCCTTATGCTTTGTGCCTGTTGAATATCCTGGGGTATGCCCCTTGTACATGTGTACATCCCTTTTTGGAATATATTTACCATTTTCCGAAAAAAAAAAAAAAAAAAAAAAAGGATTCTTGGCTCCTTCCCAGGTTCTTTTGTTACTTTGGAAATTCCCCTGTGGTCTCCAACCTTGGGTATTCCTCGGTGGTTGTGTCTGGAAATTTCTCTGTTGGAAGTTCCTTGATGGCTGTGGTCGATTCGTCTGTGGTCGATGTACTACATATGCATCCTTTTCTAGACTTACAGCAAGTCTGACTAGTCCTTCAAAACTCTGGTTCAGGTGACCAATCATCATATGGCAAAGGTGGGGATTCAATCCCTGGTGAAATCTTTTCACCTTCTTTTGCGGTGTATCGATCATATGTTGGGCGAATCGAGACAGTCTCTCAAACTGTGTGGTATATTACCGTCCAATCTCCTTGAACTAAGTTCTGGAAATTCTTCTCCTGTTGATCCTTTTCATCTTCCGAAAAATACTTCTCCAAAAATCTTCCTTTGAACGTCTCCCAAGGTATTGCTCTTGCAGCGTTTATTCCTATGGTGGCTCGCTCAACTTCCCACCAATCTGCGGTGGCATAAGTGAGCTGGAATGTAGCAAGGTGACACTTCTCTTGTTCGCTGCACTCCAATGCTTCAAAGATCAATTCCATTTCCCTTATTCATTACTCGGCTTTCTACGATTTTGTTAGTCCATCGAACTTCTCAAGACGTAGTCCACGAAAATTTGCTAGTAACTTGTCTCCTGTTTGCCTCTGCTGGAACGGTGCAACTGGGGTTTGGACAGGTCGTTGATTTGTCGCATTGTTATAGGTATCGCCTATATGCTCCATTCTCTGCATGAATGCTTTAAAAACTCCGGACGGGTCCATTCCTTCTGGAATAGATGCTCCAATACATGCTTGGTGATTTCTCAAGGGTCCTACCATACTGATAACGAGTATTGCCTATAAGAGACACAACTATTAGCTAAGACTCTTCTAGCAGAAACGAAACAAGATAGGGCGAGAAAACACAAGAATAACAGTTCTACAAAACAGCACACCAAAACAAACATACGATCAATAGCAAAAGTACTACTCCTATAACAAAAGATGTATCGCATAGTACACACTAGTCAAACTGTGTACTACGTGGGACAAAGCGAAAATGGCACTAAGGTCAGCTATTACAATGCTACGACTAATATTGCTAATATCTATACAATGCTATGGTCAAATAGCTATCTCTCAAGCTCCCAAAAATATAGTGGACAACATGTCCTGATAAAATCTTACAAAACATACAACCTCTACAGATCCTGACTCAAAGGTCGTCAGCATCTGATTTTGCTGGTGACACCTCGTCCTCCAAGTCGATATCCATCTGCTCGAGTGGATCATCCTGAACTGGTATGACAAGATCTCCGGCTACCACTCCAATATCCTAATCCTTTATCACTTCTACATCAGGGTCCTCCATCGTGTCTGCTATCGCCTGGTTGGCGACCTCGACTACTACTACTGCAAATCCATCAGTAATATCAAGAGCTCCTACTACTGCAACCTCTCTTATAGTGAAACCTCCTGGTTGGGCTACCAACCCGGCTATCCATCCTACTGCCATATCGGCCATGGTTTCCATATGCATAATAGGTCTGGCTGGTATCTGAAACATAACCTGTGCCTCTGGTACAATAATCTCCTCATCGGCCACGTCCTCAACTACTACATAGGCCTCCACCCCTATGTTTGCCTCCATGGCTTCTAGGTCTGGTGCTGGATCCTCGGGCTCAAACTCTGGCTCCTCCAGATCATCCTCCGGCTCATCATCATCTACATTGTCCAAATGCTCATCCTCTGCTGGGTCCTTGTCATCTATCAGCTCCTACTCTCCATCCCCGTCAATATCCTCATCGGGATGCTCGTCCTCTGGCTTTGGATCCTCCTCATCCTGAATTGGCTCAAGCTCCTAACTGGTACGTCAGGTACCAATGATGGTGGGGCTGCTGGTGATGGTACAGCTACAGGCTCTAGTGGATCGGCTAAAATGGCTCTCAACTCAATCTCATCCATCTCTGGCTTACTCTGAACCAACCGTAACATCTCCTAACAGATATCTCTACCAACTCTCGTAGAATGGTAAGCATCCATACGCATCTATATCCGGTGAATACTCCCAGTCACATAAAGCGCCCTCCACATGTCCTCTTCCAAATGTCGACTAGCTATCTGCCACACTCGCTCATGATAAAACTCTGAGTCGGCTGGCTCCACGGCATCCCCATGGATCACGTGTCCTCCATAAGCATCGATAACAAATCGATGAAACTCTGGATCCATGCTATCCTGCAAAGAGACTATTTAACGTCCGACAGAAGAACTTATCTTAAACTCATATCTTATCTCAAGCAACTCTTAACATATTAGGACCAGATGGTGTGGGTTGATTAGTGAACGAAAGTATCACAAACCTAGGACTCTGATACCAAAAATCCTGCCACGTCCTGGAATAGTATAAATAGAGAAAAATATATTTCCTTTATGGGTCCATAGGGAATGACTGGTGAATGTCGCTAATTGATCGGGAGAGAATTGATCCTATTTATACGCCTTAATATACGTTTGTTAGTAATTTTTTATCCTATTTTTGTATAGTTTTACTTCGTTTTCTATTTTCTGACAGGTTTTGGAAGAAAACAAGGAGATCTGGTTAATTAAGGTGAAAAAGCAGGAAGAAAGAAGTAAGAAAAACCACATCGCGCGCGTGACCCGCTTGCGCAAAAACCAAGAAATCGCTCGCGCGAGATCCCAGAATTCGCTCGCGCGATCCGCGCGCGCGACCTTCCCAATTACGCGCTCGCGCTGCCCGCTCGCACGATCCGTACAAAAATCAAAGTTGCGTATTCTGCTATACTGAAGAGTCCTGTGCAAGCGAAACTGCTTAATGATGCCCGGATTGGAAATAACAGCTATTTTAGTGCATTTCGGGTTAGGAAAGCTTCCAAAAACTTGTTGTAAATCTATATATACCCTATTTTACTTCAATTTAGGGGTTGGCAAATAATACACACACAATATACAACCATACTTTCAGCCATTGAAGAGGGGAAAGTAAGGAGAAGAAGAAGAAGACCAAGGATTTGCATGGCCTCCTCCGTCAACTACTTGCCATCTACCACTTCTATGGACAACTAGACCCTAGCCAAGTAATAGGGTTTTAATTATGTTTTTATTTTAGTTTTATTATGTATGAATGACAGTTACATGTTCCGAGGATTTTTATAAATAAATTGTGCTTCTATTGATTAAAATCATTACTTTCAAAGTTTATTCTTGTCTTAGATCTATTTTGACTGTGATGTGCTCAATGATCTATGCTTGTTGTGCTTGTTTAGATTATTTACATGTAATGGTGCTTAAATTGAATTGTGCTATCAAGTATCCGAATAGTCCATGCCTAGATTAGACGGATTATACCACAACCCTAGTTTAGTGTGGGATAATTCATGCTAACCAAAGATGGATTATGTTGGTGCTTGAACCATAGGTATTTTCTTGACGGAGGAATTGGGCTTGTAGCTATAATTCCCCATTATCATCCAACTTGATAAGCTAAAGTAATTCATAAATACCCTTATTATGAAGCTAGTGGTGGATTTGCAATCCTAGGTTCCTTAAACTTATTATAAAAATAATTTTAAATTGCTTTCATAATTTAGATTTACTTTTATTGTTCTTAGTTTAATTAAAATTAAATCAAAATCTATTTTTCTAAATTAGCTAAATTTAGGTTTTAAAATTAAAGTGCGGTAGTTAATCAATCTCTGTGGGTTCGAACCTTTACTTTCACTACTACAAATCCTTAGAAAAGTAAAGTACACTTTTTATATCTTGATACTGACAACATCAATTTTTGGCGCCGTTGCTGGGGATTGCATTACTACATTTAGTTTTATAATCTTAGTTTAGTTAATTCGTAAATATTAGATTAGGTTTTCTTTTTCTTATTTTTCGTTTTATTTTGAGTTACTAACTTTTCTTTTTATTTTGTAGTTTCTCGAGTCATCAAATTCTAACATTTTCGAGTGGATTAGCTAATCACATTAAAGGAGCTTACGCGAAAATATATAAATAAAATAAAATAAATTGCTTCTTTTGAAACTCGCTTTAAACCACTGTAAGTCAGGGCGCTGTGACGCACTATTTGCATTAGTTTAGGGTTAATTGCACTGCATTAGCTAGGAAACCCGGGGCGCTGGGCTTGACGCGGTCATTGCATTACAGGATAATATTCATGCATCACAGTAGTTGAGTGCTTGTTATCTTAGTTGCGTGATTGCTATTTGTTATTTATTTATTTATTTGAGTCTGTGTTTGTTTTTTAGTTTATTTTCTTTTTAGTTTATGTTTGGTACACGTTCAAATAAACCAGAATTAAAATCTTTCGATCTTGAACTTGAACATACCCTTAGAATTAGTAAGTCTTCAAACCAAGCTCCGAGAGCTCAGTTGAAAATAGACGACGATTCGACTCCAAAACCATCATCGTTGTTTGAGGGCGAAATTTGAAGTACCCTTAAACGGTTAAGGAGGACTCGAACTTTTAAAATAGAACCTATTCCAATGGCCGACATTGGAAACAACAAAAATAATATGAATAATCTTAATATACCGCCACCTCCTCCGCTTAAAGATTACTTTATTCCGACGACTTACACGCCACAAACATGTATTGATTTACCGGAGGCGACCACATCTCACTTTGAGATAAAGTCGTCTACCATCTTGCTACTTCCTTCTTTCCATGGCCGTCTAAATGAAGATCCATATCAACACTTAGGAGATTTTCAGGATATATGCTCTACTTTAAAAATTCAAAACTTAACTGATGATGAATTGAAATTGTGGCTCTTTCCATTCTCTTTAAAAGATAAAGCTAAATACTGGTTTCAATCACTTGAGCCAAACACAATTAGAACATGGGAAGCCTTACACACCGCATTTTTACAAAAGTTTTTCCCTATTATGCGTACGAATCAGATAAGGAAATCTATAACAAATTTTGTGATGCAAGATGGGGAAACGCTTTATGATACATGGGAAAAATTTAAAGAATTATTACGCTCGTGTCCACATCATCATGTTCCTAAGTGGCAGTTGGTACAGGTTTTTTATGAAGGACTTATTCCCTCAGTTCGTAACACCGTCGACACTGTTTGTGCGGGTACTTTCCTACACAAAAGTGCCGACGAGGCTTGGAAAATCTTTGAAACATTAAGCGAGAATTCGATGCATCAGGCTGTGTCAGTACGTTCCGAGGGATATCATTCACAACCTAAGAGAGAGGTAAAGTTTGAGTCAAGTCATTCAATTGAAATAAAAGAACTATCTAAAAAACTTGACCGACTTTTAACAATGAACCAAACGACAGCCCCACCCGCTCATGAAATTTGTGCATTATGTTCTGATCCGTCACATTCTATCCTAGCATGTCCATCGGCAAGTTAATTTCCGGAATTCGTGGAGCAACACATTAATTCTATTCAACAATACCCACGAAATAATTATAATTTGACTACTAATAATCCGGATGCACCATGGAGAAACCATCCTAATTTCTCGTGGAAAAATAATATTATTAATAATAATAATGAGATGAGTAATTTCCCTAACGCTTATAGACCTCAACAATGTCAATACCAACAACCTCCTCCTTCACCTCCACGTAATAATGCATTTGAGGAGAAGGTGTTGGCCTCACTTGAAAGTTTTGGTCCGGTGATCCAGTTAGTACATTCCCACACCCAGTCCATTGCAAAATTAGAGTCCCAAGTGGGACAAATAGTTAACACGCTAAATCGTTTAACCGAGAGAGTAAGTTGCCAAGTCAACCTATTCCAAACCCTAAGGGACAATACGAGGTTAAGGGGTCGAATGAGCAAGTGAATGCTGTGTCAACTAGAACGACTACTCGAGAGGAAGAAGTTGTTGAGATTCCGAGGGAGGTTATGAGGGATGCAAATGTTAACTCAAATAAAGAGAGGGGTGAGGACGTGAATCAAAGTAGAAAAGAAAAAGAATCGGTTCCAAACAACTATGTTCCAAAGTTACCTTTTCCACCAAACGTTGAGGGACCGTCACACTTGTTTAAGAAAGGGTCAAAAACAGAAGATATACTCGAGGTATTCAAACAAGTAAAAATTAATATTCCATTCCTCGACGCTATAAAACAAATACCCGCTTACGCTAAATGTTTAAAAGACCTTTGCACTCAAAAATGTAAATTGCGTAGTCATACTTCGAAAAAGGTCTTCTCACGGAAAAAGTAAGTTCTATTTTCCAACACGCTACTCCGAAGTATAAAGATCTAGGTACGCCTACGATTTCATGTGTCATAGGTGACACTATCATTCATAGGGCTCTCCTTGACTTAGGAGCTAGTGTTAATCTCTTACCTTATCACGTTTATAAACAACTAGGTTTAGGTGAACTTAAACCTACGGCTGCTACTATTCAATTAGCGGATCGTTCTATTAAAATACCTAGAGGAATCGTCGAGGACGTCTTAGTTAAAGTTGACAAATGCTATTATCCTGTTGATTTCATGGTCCTTGATACTGAACCCGTACTAGATGCTAGGAAGCACACTCCTGTCATTCTAGGTCGTCCATTCTTAGCAACGGCTAACGCTCGGGTTAACTGTCGGATGGGGGTAATGAAGGTGTCATTTGGGAACATGAACTTAAAATTGAACGTTTTTAATGCCATTGATCAACCTCCCAAAGATGACGATTATCTATGTGAGGCGGAGAGTGAGGTAAGACAAACTAGTGAATCCAATTACGTAATACTCGTGAGTAATGACAATAATATATTGGAAAATAAGCGGACGAATTTGAATAATTTAGATCCTAAAGACGAATTTACTCGGAAGGTAAGAAATAGATTTGAACATAATAAGGATGATCCATCAAATGAATTAATCCAAAGCGACATTATTTCTGCTTACCACCGAGCTCTTCCTGATATCCTAAGGGGTAAAAAATCTGAGTTACGACCTCCATAAATCTTGAGCTAGAACGGTCTAGCTGAAGACGTAAAAGATAGCGCTTCTTGGGAGGCAACCCAAGCTATAATTCGTTCGTTTCTTTGATTTTTGCATGTTTTTGGGTCGTTTTGGTCAGTTTTTGAGTTTTCTGAACAGGTTTGGGCGTCGGGGATAATTCATTTTGAACTTATATACATTTTTATACTAAAAAAAAAAGGAAAAGACCACAGCCCCGCGTGCGACCCGCTCGCGCGGTCCGCTCGCACGAGATTTCCCCATAGACAATTTTTCAAGTTTTTTTTTTTTTTATATATATAGCCTCAGTATCTACTCGCGCTTGAATTCGTGCGCGCGAGGAGGGTTCTGCTCGCGCGATCTTGTGCCTTAGAAATTTTTCTAAAAATAATTAAAAAAAAAAAGAGACCTCAGGTTTACCTCGCGGAGGGATTCGCGCGAGCAAGGGTCGCTCGCGCGAGGAGGGGATTTTCCACTTTTTCTTGTTGTTCTTTTACATTCTGTTTCCCACACCTGGTTAGTTATTTTCTTTTATGTTTATTCTTTTCAGTTCTTTTTCATTTAAGTTTGTCTTCGGTTAGATAGTTTTGTTTGTATTTTGTTCTTTTACTTATAGTTTAGTTTCAAATTAAAAAAAAACTTATATATTAGCTTTTATTATTTATTTGTTTGTTTTATTTTCTTTTGTTAAGTATTAACAGGTGAAATAGTGCTCCATTTGGAGTAATTGAACTTTGATTCCATATTATTATATGTTCACCTGGTTTGTGTTTGCCGAGATCGAGGTACTATCGTTCCTTCCTTACGTACTATCCCTTCTTTCATTTTATTGTTTCATTGGGGACAATGAAAGGTTTAGGTTTGGGGGTATGCACACACATGCACATTATTATGCACTATTTTTTATTTTTTTAAAATTTTCAATTATTGTGCTTAAATAAACGATGTTACCGACGTTTTTGCAATCTTAATTCGATACTTCTTGTTTTGTAACTTGGATTGTTATAGAATGGTAAACAAGAGAAGATGTGATTAAACATTTGCTAAAGTCATGATGTAATGTTTTAGGTCATGTATCGTTTGAATCGTAGTTTTATATCATAGATTTGCACACAAACCTATGCACTACACGTAGTCGCTTGAATACATGTTTCATGTGAACTATAATATGATTCGGATTTCTAGATAACACATGGTGGAGACTAGACCTGGTGAGCTTTTGAGCCTATCTTTTCTTTTTAGAGGGTTATAAATACACATTGTGTTTGTCGAATTTCACTTGAAATAGCGCATTAACTTGTTGTTTAGTCTCATTATTCTTGTTTTGGTTGATAGTCAAGTTAAAATATTTGCTACCATGCTAAATAATCTTCCATTGTAAACGTTAAAGAACTATATCATCCTAGGAAATGGTCTTACGCCCTTCTTTGTTTATTACCGACCGATAAATGATAAATTTCCTTAGTTCGCCCTTTGAGCCGTTAAAATGCCATTTCTTTCTTTAATTACCATTATCCTGTTTTTGCTCCGACTTGACCAACTTGGAGTTCACCACTGAAAGATTCGTCACCTTTTAGTGTTGATAAGGCGATGTGTGATTAAGAAGAAGAAGACAAGATGCTATTGGGGTGATTGCTTAGAAATCAATGAATAATCATTCGACAAGCAATGAGGAGAAAAAAAATAAGAAAGAATAGAGAAAAAAAGAATAAGGTTGAAAAAAAAAAAAGAAAAAGAAAAAGAAACAGAAGGAGAAAAAATTGAAAGGAATGAAAAGAAGAGAATGAGAAGATGAAAGTTGGTAGAAGAGACGAATGAAAGAAATCTTACATGCCTTACAATGCCATTCTAAAACTACCTAGTGAATCGTTTCTATCCTTTTTCATTACCTAAGCCATGTTACAACCTTTGAAAAGTCCTATTTGATCCTAGAAAACATGGTTTGGATATGAAAACGATGGGAGAGGGATTAAAACATGGTAACGATTAATTTTTCTCGATTATTGGCATCCTATCCATGAGACTATTGTTCTTTCGTGTCATGCTTCTTTTTCGAGTCGTATGTGAGCATTTCTCGTTTTGAAAATATATTTTCTTTGCTCGCATATACCCGATAAATTACACCTGTTTCTGAGTGTTTCATTTTAGAGTGTAATTGACATTGTGAGATTCGTAGTCGAGACATAGTTAATTGGTTATTCGAAGTATATTCCAAGTTCATGACATGCGCGTGTTCATTTGACTACCACATCACACACGTGCAATTTTATGAGAAACTCTATTGATTTATCCGAAGCAAAACCTATGATCAAACCATTCTAAACATAAAACCACCTTAAAACAAAAATTACAGTGGTAGATTACTATGTTATTGACACTTTCCCATTGGTTTCACTTGATTTCAACGGTTAGATTTTGAACTAAAAATCTTTGATCAAAAACAGTTTGTGAATCACTGTTTTCATTTGTCAAGTTCAACTTTTATTTGGTAACTCCAACTATTAAACCATGAAGTTGGGTTTAAACCAAATCACTTCTCCTACCATTTGATGGTCATTGGAGATCAAGACATGACTAAAACTCATGAGTCTCAAAAGAATATGGAAAGGATTCCCTAAGACATCAAGTTTAGAGGACCCAAGTCATGAGTATGGACTTGGATCCCTCTATTTGCTTATAAAATAAAATGATGATCAAACTTTGACTTCCATGTGAAGCATAAGCTTACATGGGGTTCAAAAGATCATATTCAAGAGATTTCAAGAGAGATATTGAGGATCTCCAAGAGTCTCAAGAAGGAAGTATGAACAATAAAAGAAATGGAGCAAAGAAAACAAAATAGTTTGAGGATTCAAAAGAAAGAATGCAAATAAAACAACTTATGGTTAGAGGATCACCTCCAACTATCCTCAAAGTTTCTCTCCTTTGAAGATCTTCCAAGCTCTTCTCTCTAATTCTCTAAACTCTCTCTTTTCTCTCCCAAAAATATGTTGGTGTAGTGGTAGTTCTCCCAAGTATTGTGTTGTCTCCCCCTTGTATCTCCCCCTTTTTTGTATATCTTTCTCAATGGAGATACCTCTTCTTATATAGACAAAAATACCTAGGTAATTTCAGTAAATTCGGAGTAAGAGACAGGTGTAAATCCCTCATTTGGTGGTATAATGTGTACTTTCTGAAATTAGGCAGACTGCTGCCCAGCGTGGCAGTCCAGAAACTGTCGCGGCAGTCCGTGAATGCCGCCGCGGCAGTTCATGACTGCCGTCGCGGCACTACGCGACTGCCGCGCGACATTCATCAAATGCCGTGGAAATTAAGGATTGCCGCGTTTTTGTCAGTCTTACTTTATCAGTTTTTTTGTTCTTATTCGCATACGCATACGTATTGCTCTGCAAAATACGGGCTTTAAAAGTGAACGGCAGTTAGAGAATGTCGGCGGAACTAGGTGAATGCCGGGCCGGCATTCGCTGACTGCCGCGCGGCACTCAGTGAGTGTCGCGGCAGTCCGCCGTGTGCCGTTTTTAGCTAAGATTCCCTCTTTTAGATTTTATTTTTCCCAAAGCAAATGATTTTTTAGGATTTTTTCCGAAAATTGTGTTTTATACCTGAATTCTCTTAAATACCTGGTATTTTCCTCTTTTCTGTGAAATTTTACCGCGTTTAAAGAACTTTCTGAAGAGCTTGGAATACTTCGAATCTTCCGGTCCTTGTTATCATCGGATACGGTGGCGACACTCTCCTAAATTCGACGGTCGGTCAAAATTGGGGTGTCTACAGTTTGCCCCTCTTTGACAGAGCTTGTGGGGCAACGCGTCCCATAAGTGAATGTCAAAGCCTGTGTGAAGACAAGCCTTTGACCAGACTGTCGAATTTAGGTAAAAACAAAATGCGTTGCAAAAACGGGCGCGCAGCGAAATTCTAATTGGTCGTGCTCCATGACGAGCTGCCTACGTATCCCATCAGGAATCAGACCAAGGTGTAGTTCAGGTATGGGGTCGAACACACACAAACGCAAGTAGTCATACGGATGGATGCACCTATCCTATCGTGATGCAAGTGCCATGCAATGGTGTGCTCCACATAACGTCTCAGCAACACATTGTTCTTTCTTAGTACCAAAAAGCAACCTATGCCATTCTACTCATGTTGTCATTCCATTCTGGGAGAGTCATGACCGTCATAGATGCGCTTACTATGTTTAATTCTCTGACATTCTTCAAGAGTCATCTAATCGACTAGGATGCGCTACGCGCCTTATAAATTCGTGTCAAATTAGAAACCACGCTTTCCGAAAGATTGAGGTGCGCTTCGCGCCTTATAATCGAGTGTCTTCCAAGAATCATCTGATCGACTGAGATGCGCTACGCGCCTTATACTCCGGTGTCAAATCAGGAACCACGCTGAAGACTGAGATGCGCTACGCGCCTTATATTCCGGTGTCTTCCAAAAATCATCTGATCGACTGAGATACGCTACGCGCCTTATACTTCGGTGTCAAATCAGGAATCACGCTGAAAGACTGAGATGCACTACGCGCCTTATACCCCGGTGTCTTTCAAAAATCATCTGATCGACTGAGATGCGCTACGCGCCTTATACTCCGGTGTCAAATCAGGAACCACGCTGAAAGACTGAGATGCGCTACGCGCCTTATACCCCGGTGTCTCCCAAAAATCATCTGATCGACTGAGATGCGCTACGCGCCTTATACTCCAGTGTCAAATCAGGAACCACGCTGAAAGACTGAGATGCGCTGCGCGCCTTATACCCCGGTGTCTTCCAAAAATCATCTGATCGATTGAGATGCGCTATGCGCCTTATACTCCAGTATCAAATCAGGAACCACGCTAAAAGACTGAGATGCACTGCGCGCCTTATACCCCGGTGTCTTCCAAAAATCATCTGATCGACTGAGATGCGCTACGCGCCTTATACTCCGGTGTCAAATCAGGAACTACGCTGAAAGACTGAGATGCGCTACGCGCCTTATACCCCGGTGTCTTCCAAAAATCATCTGATCGACTGAGATGCGCTACGCGCCTTATACTCCTGTGTCAAATCAGGAATCACGCTGAAAGACTGAGATGCACTACGCGCCTTATACCCCGGTGTCTTTCAAAAATCATCTGATCGACTGAGATGCGCTACGCGCCTTATACTCCTGTGTCAAATCAGGAACCACGCTGAAAGACTGAGATGCGCTACGCGCCTTATACCCCGGTGTCTTCCAAAAATCATCTGATCGACTGAGATGCGCTACGCGCCTTATACTCCAGTGTCAAATCAGGAACCACGCTGAAAGACTGAGATGCGCTGCGCGCCTTATACCCCGGTGTCTTCCAAAAATCATCTGATCGACTGAGATGCGCTACGCGCCTTATACTCCAGTGTCAAATCAGGAACCACGCTAAAAGACTAAGATGCGCTGCGCCTTATACCCCGGTGTCTTCCAAAAATCATCTGATCAACTGAGATGCGCTACGCGCCTTATACTCCGGTGTCAAATCAGGAACTACGCTGAAAGACTGAGATGCGCTACGCGCCTTATACCCCGGTGTCTTCCAAAAATCATCTGATCGACTGAGATGCGCTACGCGCCTTATACTCCTGTGTCAAATCAGGAACCACGCTGAAAGACTGAGATGCGCTACGCGCCTTATACCCCAGTGTCTTCCAAAAATCATCTGATCGACTGAGATGCGCTACGCGCCTTATACTCCGGTGTCAAATCAGGAACCACGCTGAAAGACTGAGATGCGCTACGCGCCTTATACCCCGGTGTCTTCCAAAAATCATCTGATCGACTGAGATGCGCTACGCGCCTTATACTCCGGTGTCAAATCAGGAACCACGCTGAAAGACTGAGATGCGCTACGCGCCTTATACCCCGGTGTCTTCCAAAAATCATCTGATCGATTGAGATGCGCTATGCGCCTTATACTCCGGTGTTAAATCAGGAACCACGCTGAAAGACTGAGATGCGCTACGCGCCTTATACCCCGGTGTCTTCCAAAAATCATCTGATCGACTGAGATGCGCTACGCGCCTTATACTCCGGTGTCAAATCAGGAACCACGCTGAAAGACTGAGATGCGCTACGCGCCTTATACCCCGGTGTCTTCCAAAAATCATCTGATCGACTGAGATGCGCTACGCGCCTTATACTCCTGTGTCAAATCAGGAACCACGCTGAAAGACTGAGATGCGCTACGCGCCTTATACCCCAGTGTCTTCCAAAAATCATCTGATCGACTGAGATGCGCTACGCGCCTTATACTCCGGTGTCAAATCAGGAACCACGCTGAAAGACTGAGATGCGCTACGCGCCTTATACCCCGGTGTCTTCCAAAAATCATCTGATCGACTGAGATGCGCTACGCGCCTTATACTCCGGTGTCAAATCAGGAACCACGCTGAAAGACTGAGATGCGCTACGCGCCTTATACCCCGGTGTCTTCCAAAAATCATCTGATCGATTGAGATGCGCTATGCGCCTTATACTCCGGTGTTAAATCAGGAACCACGCTGAAAGACTGAGATGCGCTACGCGCCTTATACCCCGGTGTCTTCCAAAAATCATCTGATCGACTGAGATGCGCTACGCGCCTTATACTCCGGGGTCAAGTGAGTTTGCTTTGAAAAATCCGCAGCCCTTCGGCCCCGTCAGATATGTCTTCTCACAGTGATCCGCTGCTATCTCACAGTGATCCGCTGCTCTTCGACCTCGTCGGATATGTTTGCTCTGACTTCGGGATCAATCAGACTCAAATTCATTTTAATTTTCAAAATCGGGAGTCAATCATAGTTAATTTAATTCAAAATTTAGAGTCAGTCAGACTCGAATCAGTTCAATTCCAAAAATCCAGAGTCCTTCAGACTTAATTTGATTTTCTAAAATCGAGAGTCTATTAGACTCAACAAATTCTCAAACAAATTTTACTCCATTTACTTTAAAAATTTGGAGTCTAGTACGTCAGACTCAATTTACTTTAAATTTCTAAATCGGGAGTCCGATGGGCTTAAGTTATTTCAAATATCTAAAGCCGGGGGTTCAATGGACTCAAATCCACTTCAATTTCCAAAATCGAGAATCAGTTAGACTCAATTCAGTTTTCCAAAATTGGTAGTCAATCGAGCTTAATAAAAAAAATTGTTTCAAATTTCGATCAGGAGTCAGTCAGACTCAAATAAACTCAATTTCACCAAGTCCGGAGTCAATTTGACTCAAATCCAGTTCAAATTCAAATCCTAAATCAAATGTCAATCAGACTTGATTCGATTCCTATTTCGCAAAATTGGACAAAACTAGGAGTCAATCGGACTCAAAGAAATTTAAATTCACAAAATTGGACTTTAAAGGATTTCTATTTCACAAAAGAATTTTTACCAAAATTGGGAGTCAATCGAACTCAAAGAATTTCTATTTCACAAGGCTGGGAGTCAACCAGACTCAAAAGAATTTCTAATTTCCAAAACACATGAGCCAATCAGACTCAAAAGAATTCCCAATTCCAAATCATGAGTCAATCATACTCAAAAGAATCGGAGTCAAACAGACTCAACATAATTTCAAATTTCTAGAACAGGAGTCAATTGGACTCGAATCGGATTCTATTTCACAACACCGAGAGTCAATCAGACTCAAATCTAAAATTAGGAGTCGATCAGACTCAAAGAATTTCAATTAAAAAAAAAAAGACTCAATTCGATTCAAAAACTCTAAAATCTGGAGTCAATCAGACTCAAATGAATTTTTCTAGAATTAGGAGTCAATCAGACTCAATTCAGTTCAATTTCTAAGCTCAGGTGCTTTCATGAATCGATAGTCAAACGGACTTAATGATTTTAATTTCCGCAATCAGGAACCCATCAGATTCAACTTTTTAAAATCTGGCGATAGTTAGATCCATTTTAGCCCAAACTTTCAAAAGTTCAGAGTCGGCTAGACTCAAAGAATTCAATTCCAACAAAATTCATAGTTAAGTGGACTCACAAATTCAAATGGAGTCACGTGGACTCAAAAATTCATATTTTACATAAATGGTGTCATGCAGACTCAAAATTTCATATATTCACAAAGATGGAGTCATGCGGACTCGAAATTTCTTTTCTTTATTCAAACAAAGTCACATGGACTCAACAGACTTTACATTTATACAAATGGAGTCAAACAGACTCAAAGAATTTGAACGGAGCAGATATAAAGAATGATTTTCTGCATACATCGGTTCTGTCAAAAGAGGGAAGTCACCTTTGCCCCCCCTAGTTTTGGACTCTTCTTATATTGCCACTTTATGTTGTGATAGTGTTCGAAACCTCTGCTTGTACTGCTCTTGGGATGCTCATGAAGACTTTTCAGATCTTTATTCATCATCTTAAACCCACACATTTGAGACCATTTATTGACTCATCAAAGGAGGACAGACCTGACAAAGCTAGTTATTCAAAATGACTGACTCAAACTCTTCATTCATTATGAATCAATGTGCTTTCATTGTGAATAATGTATCATCTCACCTTTCATTTATTCATCATCTTACAAATGGTAGTGCTTTGCTGATAAATCTAAACTCTGAAAACCTCCTCTTTTCAAATTAGCGAATTCTTTGCTCATCTAGAATGTGCTCCAAATTAGTGCTTTAGCTTATAGAATGAAAGGCACTCTATTTCAATCCTTTCAAAACAAACTCAATTGCTTGAGAACTTGCCTCTGGCAACGAGGGATTTTGGCAAACAAAGTTTTCCCCTAGTTTGAAAGAAACTTAGGGGTGTGCTTCTATGATAAAAGGGATTTTCAGTAAAGGAAGTTTGCCCCTGGTTTGGCGATATATATGTGGCTTCAGGCAAACGTAAGTTTGCCCTTAGTCTGAAGGAAGGGAACCAAAAGGCGCAAAAGGGTGCTGCTTACAGTTTAGGGATGGTTATGGACCGAGAACCTTGGGAGGTTCGCCTACTTATCCCCGAGCGGGAATCAGGTCCAAAGTAGTTCGGCAACTCTGGAGGTCTTGAAAGAATTAGGCTTCAAGAATTGATGGGCTTTTCGAGCCATGTTGCCATTTGGGTCTAGGGAGTGCATGTCACTTGTGGTAGCCCTTGTATAGCATGATGAACTACTTCTTCCTTTATTCTTTTTTTCTCTTTTATTTTCTTCTTTTTTATTTGATGGTTGATTCTTTAACCTTTTCACTAGCCAGTTAATCTTTACAACTCTCATCTATCATATTCACAAAGTAACATCAGCCCTTCAACTCTGTATTGTTTACAACTTTTTTTTTTCTTTTTTTTTTCAAAGACATCTCTGTATTGTTTTAGGCTCACTTAGTGTTTGAGCCTCTCACAAAAATTTTGAAGCTGATAAGTCCCTCTTTTCCATTTCCAATCTCTTTGCTTTGTTTAGAACAATTTAAAGCCTTAGATAGTTCATGTGCCAATGATCTACTTTGAAGTGCTCAAGAATTCTCAATCTCATCTATTCTTTGCCTTTTCTTTTCTCTTTCCTTTCTTTTCTCTTCCATGATTTTGACTAGCTAGGATTAGGATTTTTGAGATCAACACGTATCTTATTTTTGCTCTAAATTTTGCCTAGGTGCCCTTCCGGGTTTTCATCCTAGCGAGCTCTTTCTTCTTCTTCTTTTTTTTTTTTTTTTTTTTTGTGCTCTAACTTTTGCCTAGGCGCCCTTCCGGGTTTTCATCCTAGCGAGCTCTTTCTTTTTTTTTTTTCTTTTTTTTTCTTTTTGTTTTTTTTTTTGTGCGCCCTTCCGGGTTTTCATCCTAGCGAGCTCTTTTTCTTTTTGTTTTCTTTTTTTGGAATAAGAAGTTCATTAAAATGTCTGGCTACTATCAAGGACCCAGTTTATGGCTTTAGACTGGTTGGGCTCATCTTTTAGGCTTGGTATTTGAGAGAAGGGGATGGTGAGCAAGCTTCAAGTTCTAAGTTCATCTTTTCAAGATTGAGCAAGAGCATCTTTAAATTCTTAAAGTAAAGCTAATCAATTCTCTACTTCTCCATGGTTTTGGCACAAAATTTGCTTTGATCACTTGGGGATCCTTTTCAATGCAAAGATTTATTAACAAAGTACTTTCCATGATCATTTGAAAAGGTGACTTTTCTTCTCCTCTTTTTTTTCTTTTGGTCTTAATGATCCATACATTCCTGACTCAGCACACTGAATCAAGAAAAATGAGATTTTATTCAACTAGTATGGAAGGAGGATTACATCACTTGACTCGATAAACTCAACAAAGACTTGTAAACAAACTTGATAACAGACTGACCAGAAGACACGACTGGACGTTTGACTCCAACTTATCATAACTCGATCACAAACTGGACTTGACTTGGTCTCAACTGGAGTGTCACAGACGATTTTCAAATTATTAGGTCCCTATGAGCATCCACATTTGATTCAGCAGTAGTATTTCTAAACACTATTACCTCACTAGCATCTTCCCCAGGTTCATCATTGTAGGAACATCATCTGCCCTTATGGCCCATCTTTCAGTTGAATAACCCTTTTCTGACTCATACTGAGTATTGTCAACGCCTTTTTCGATTCTGTTGATCGGGTCAGGGCCAGTTGGTTGTTGCGCACTCATGGAGGCAACGAATCCCTTGAGAGTATTTAGCAATGGCCGTGACTGAAGAGATTGTATGTCATGCCAGATGTCACTCGGTGGGTTTAGCAAAGGGGTGATGATTTTATGCTCAATGAGATCTTGGATATCATGGCGGAGTTTCATGCAATAGTTAGTTGTATGGCCAGGGGTCTGGTGGTAGGCACAGTACAAAGACAGGTCACATTTGTGAGGTAAGGGATCTGGTAGTGGCTTTGGGCCCAGGGGGTTGAGGTGACCATTCTTGACAAGGTGACCAAGGGCCATGGATAATGGCATGCCAAGGTTGGTGAAGATTCTCGGCTTGTGGGCTCGGTTTGATTTTGAATTCGACTTTGAGCTAGAATTGATTTTTGGGTTGAGATGTGGACTTGGAATAGCTCTTTGGTTAGTTGGTATTGGGCCTGGATGTGGGCTTTGGTGAATGGTTAAGCTTGGGTATGGACTTTGGTGATAGGTTGGGTTTGGACATGGGCCTCGGTGCATAGGTGGGTTCAGACATGCCCGTTGGTTCTTTTTTAAGCAATCCATTATTCTCTGATCTATCTTTTCCTCATCAGGGCCCATTTGATCTTTCAATAATTGAATGAACTCAAGCATGACCCCCTCCAATTGCTTCACCCTAGAATCTTGCTGCTCAACAATGGCTTGCAGTTTTCTTACTTTCTCCTCCAAAGCTCTGTAGGCCATTGGCGGGTCCATCTCGACATAATGGTCCATGATCTCCTCTAAGTAAGAGAGATAAACCCAAGAAGATTAGAAGTGTCCTTACTAGGGGCTCTGGTTGTTCCACTCTTTAAAAAAAAACAGATAGGAAAAAGGTCGTCATGCAGAATTGAATAGTAAGGGATTTTTTTTTTTTAGGGACTTTGATCTTAATTGGGAAGAAGATATTGAGTCTGTACGCTATACGTATGTAATGATATCGATTGCAAAATATACATGCTCTTATGATTTGATGCATGCACTGCACACATGGCACACGAATGAAATGCAAGTGTGTGTGTGCCTACTCTGTATGCCAAAGTAAAGGAAATTTCTAATCCTAACAGGTAAACACATAAGCACATAAGATCCTCACCCATGTCAAGTGCGCCAACTTCTCCTTTCATTGTGATCTTTACTACCCTTTCAAAGGTTGGATATTCAGAAAAATTTCGAAATTCATTTGAAAAGCATTTCTTTAGAACGATGAGATCTTTCAAAAACAATTCTCAAGAATTTTGAATCTTTTATTTAAAAAAATGAGGATGTGAAAACTTTTCTCAATGAAGATAATTTGATTGAAATTTTGCTTTAAAATTCATTTGAAGAGCATTTTTTTCAAAAATAATTCCCAAAGATTAGTTTGGAGCTTTAATCAAAAGTGAACTCCAAAGATTTTTGAAAGAGCAATTGAAAACTTTGGGATGAAGATTACAAAAATCCACTTGCTTTCAAAGATGGTCTTAAAATTCTTTCGGGGTAGAAGGATCACATGATCGGATTATTACCGTACTTTTCATAAATTTGGATGCATACAAGGTCAATGATGCTTAACTAAACATGATATAAGAAGTATAATCTTATAATCAAGGTTCGGCATGTCCTCCAAATGTCATGTAACACGAGGAGAAATTGCTAAAAGGTGATTAAAAGATTATTCATCTTTCATCAAGCAAGTATCGTCATCATCTCAAGTAATCCCTTCCGGGCATACAAAACTTCCTAACACATAACCCTAATCAAGAATTGATTTCCTAAGATTGAAATGTTCTATAGAAACTACTATGCAAAGGCTGGGTTTTGGTCAAATAAGGGACCCTTGACACACACCCGATAGGATGCTTTATATACCAAATCATGGTACGAGATCAAGGGTGATCACACAGTCCCATGATGACTTGACCGACCGGGTTGCCCCGAGCCTCCAAGGTCATAGTTCCGTGCAATCGACTGGCTGGACATGCAAGTGAAATGCAACAGGCACACAAAGATTGATTAATTCGATTAAAAGGATGCTTTCAAGTCTAATCCTCAAGTGAACCTAAAATCAAAATTCTGGTCTGCGAAACCAGATATTCTGGGTTCGATCCCCAGCAGAGTCGCCAGATTGTGGATATCGCATTTTTCTTACCCACAGCTTTTCAAAATCAAATTCAAAAACAAATGAGTCGCCACTTAATTTTTAAAAGGAGAATTAAGAAACCATTTTAAAAGCAAACTGATCTTTTAGAAACCAGAGATTAACTAGGTCCGGGGATTATGGAATGAGAGAGGAAGGAGCCCGTCGGACTAAAACACCCTCTCTCATCCTATCTTGCGATAGACCTCTACTCAACATCCTTTTAATCAATTTTATTAATCTAAGCATGCCCTCAACTAATACATATATACATATACATCACAAAAGCATGTCCAAAGGGTGTAAAATTGCAATTGACAAAATACCATTCAAAAGCCACATAATTCAGGTAGCAAGCGATATGATATGCAATAGAGAACAAGTGAACTTATCCGGGATCCAGCAGCGATAGTAAACGTGCAATGCATGCGAACAAAAGAAAATCCTAAAAAAGAGTCTCTAATCACATATACACATAAGGCAAAACCTAATTCTAAGGTGTCGCGCATTAAGTCGAAAAATCAATAAAATCAAGAAATTAAGATAAACTAAAGAGGAGTCCTAGAAATCATACCTTAATAGCGCTACAAAACAAAGAGTTAGTCCACATGCTTCACATAATAATATGATATCAAATAGTCAATCCTAATTCTCCAGCTTATATCTAGCAAGCAATGAAATCCAAATTTATCCAATTACTAGTTCTAATTATAAGCATTAATGTACATAAATGAATGGAAGTGAACAAGAATAAGACATGGATTTATTCACTAATTTGGGTCACTTAACCTCTGGATTTAAGCTAAATTATCATTATTAGGATATGGTTTAAGCCCTAAGTCATAGGAGAATCATTTGGGCCATTATTTACAAAGTTGGTCAAATGTGTCATAAAATTCTGAAAATTGCAGAGAGAAGACCAGCAATTTAAAAAAAGAAAAAGCATGCCTCTCATGGTTTGATGTCGGTGAATTTTGGACACAAGATGCCTCTGTGAGTCTAGTTTCCAAATCAAAAAGAAAATCAAGGTTTCAAGGTTAGATCTCCGGGAAAAGGACAAGAGCCAGACATCACTCAGAGATGTACAACTCTCTGCCCAGAGATATTGTTTGATTTTGTAAAAATAGCAAAAAGATGAGAAACACTTAGATCTTTTTAGGGGAACTTCCTAACACATTAAGGTACCCAGAAAAAATTATTAGAGACCCCAAAAACTCCATTAGAATTCTGATTTATGAATTTCAAAATGGACTTGCTGTTCTGAAACTATTCTGAAACTCTGCACAGATTGTGGTTGACTCACAAAATAATCAAACCATTCTAAACATAAAACCACCTTAAAACAAAAATTACAGTGGTAGATTACTATGTTATTGACACTTTCCCGTTGGTTTCACTTGATTTCAACGGTTAGATTTCGAACTAAAAATCTTTGATCAAAAATAGTTTGTGAATCACTGTTTTCATTTGTCAAGTTCAACTTTTATTTGGTAACTCCAACTATTAAACCATGAAGTTGGGTTTAAACCAAATCACTTCTCCTACCATTTGATGGTCATTGGAGATCAAGACATGACTAAAACTCATGAGTCTCAAAAGAATATGGAAAGGATTCCCTAAGACATCAAGTTTAGAGGACCCAAGTCATGAGTATGGACTTGGATCCCTCTATTTGCTTATAAAATAAAATGATGATCAAACTTTGACTTCCATGTGAAGCATAAGCTTACATGGGGTTCAAAAGATCATATTCAAGAGATTTCAAGAGAGATATTGAGGATCTCCAAGAGTCTCAAGAAGGAAGTATGAACAATAAAAGAAATGGAGCAAAGAAAACAAAATAGTTTGAGGATTCAAAAGAAAGAATGCAAATAAAACAACTTATGGTTAGAGGATCACCTCCAACTATCCTCAAAGTTTCTCTCCTTTGAAGATCTTCCAAGCTCTTCTCTCTAATTCTCTAAACTCTCTCTTTTCTCTCCCAAAAATATGTTGGTGTAGTGGTAGTTCTCCCAAGTATTGTGTTGTCTCCCCCTTGTATCTCCCCCTTTTTTGTATATCTTTCTCAATGGAGATACCTCTTCTTATATAGACAAAAATACCTAGGTAATTTCAGTAAATTCGGAGTAAAAGACAGGTGTAAATCCCTCATTTGGTGGTACAATGTGTACTTTCTAAAATTAGGCAGACTGCTGCCCAGCGTGGCAGTCCAGAAACTGTCGCGGCAGTCCGTGAATGCCGCCGCGGTAGTTCATGACTGCCGTCGCGGCACTAGGCGACTGCCGCGCGGCATTCATCAAATGCCGTGGAAATTAAGGATTGCCGCGTTTTTGTCAGTCTTACTTTATCAGTTTTTTTGTTCTTATTCGCATACGCATACGTATTGCTCTGCAAAGTACGGACTTTAAAAGTGAACGGCAGTCAGAGAATGTCGGCGGCACTAGGTGAATGCCGGGCCGGCATTCGCTGACTGCCGCGCGGCACTCAGTGAGTGCCGCGGCAGTCCGCCGTGTGCCGTTTTTAGCTAAGATTCCCTCTTTTAGATTTTATTTTTCCCAAAGCAAATGATTTTTGAGGATTTTTTCCGAAAATTGTGTTTTATACCTGAATTCTCTTAAATACCTGGTATTTTCCTCTTTTCTGTGAAATTTTACCGCGTTTAAAGAACTTTCTGAAGAGCTTGGAATACTTCGAATCTTCCGGTCCTTGTTATCATCGGATACGGAGGCGACACTCTCCTAAATTCGACGGTCGGTCAAAATTGGGGTGTCTACAGTAGGCACAGTGGTCGAGAAATGGCACTAAAATTTTGGATAAAGCGTCGATAAAATCCAGCATGTCCCAGAAAAGAACGGATGTCTCTAACTGTACAAGGGACAGGTAAATTCGAAGTTATATCGATTTTTTGTTTATCGACTTGGATACCTTTGTCAGAGATAATGTGGCCGAGGACAATTCCTTTGGTTACCATGAAGTGGCATTTTTCCCAGTTTAGTACTAGGTGTTTGTCCTCGCATCTCGCTAACACGTTTTCAAGGTTTTCTAGGCAGTTATCGAAACTATGGCCAAACACCGAGAAGTCGTCCATGAAAACCTCGAGTGTCTGTTCAACCATATCGCTGAAAATGCTTAACATACACCGCTGAAAAGTAGCAGGTGAATTGCATAATCCAAAAGGCATGCGGCGGTAAGCGAACGTACCGAACGGACATGTGAATGTTATTTTCTCCTGATCTTCAGGAACAATTTCAATTTGGTTGTACCCACTGTATCCGTCCAAGAAACAATAATACTTATGACCTGCCACTCGTTCTAGCATTTGATCCATGAATGGCAGTGGGAAGTGATCTTTCCGGGTCACAGTATTCAACTTTCAATAGTCAATACACATCCGCCATCCAGTGGGGACACGTGTTGGTACTAACTCGCCATCTTTATTTGGGATTATTGTTATACCGGCCTTTTTGGGCACCACTTGGGTTGGACTAACCCAAGGGCTGTCAGAGATAGGGTATATTATCCCAATCTCTAGAAGTTTTAGGACTTCTTGCATATTTGAATTCAGACGCCTCTGTATTTGTCGCGAAGGTTTGGCGTCTTCCTCCAGATATATCTTATGGCTACAAATAGATGGGCTTATGCCTTTCAGGTCGGCAATAGTCCATCCTAATGCTCCCTTATGCAGTTTGAGCATTTGGATCAACTTATCCTCTTGTTCTAAACTTAACGAGGCTGAGATTATAACGGGACAAGTCTTTTCAGTCCCCAGAAAAACATATTTGAGCTCTTTTGGAAGCTCCTTTAATTCAAGATCGGGAAACTGAAAGTTCGAAGGCATGGTTAACTTCGTTTTCGGAGGCAAGGGTTCATATGGGGTGACCCACATGCATTCCTCTCTATCCTCCTCTTTAGTTTCCATCATGAGGCAATCATGATTTAGAGCAGCGTCCAATTGGGTAGAATCGTTGGGTCGATAAGTAGCGTTGAATTGTGACACTACCACCTCCAAAGGATCTTTATAGTCAACCAAATCAATCTCGTTTTCGATGATCGTTTCGATGAAGTTCACTTCTTCTTCATCCTCGTATTCTTCAGGTCGGGGATTTGAAAAAATCTTGACATGTAAAGTCATATTCCCGAATACGATGGTCATGATACCACTCCTTATTTTGATTGTGGCATCAATGGTGTTGAGGAATGGACGTCCAAAAATCACTAGGATTTGTGAACATGGATTAGACACAGGTTCAGTGTCCAAAATCACAAAATCCACCGGGAAGACAAATGTGTCTATCTGCACTAGAACGTCCTCCAGTATTCCTCTAGGATATTTGACTGACCTGTCAGCCAATTGCAATGCAACTCTAGTGGGTTTGAGTTCACCCAACCCTAGTTGTTTATATACTGAATATGGCAGCAAGTTCACGCTTGCTCCTAGATCAAGGAGTGCGTTATCTATCCTTTGATTCCCAATTCTATACGAGACAGTTGGGGTGCCAGGGTCTTTTAGCTTTGGAGGCAACTCATTTTGAATTATTGCGCTTGCTTGGCAAGCGACATAAGTATGTTTTTTTACACTTTGCCTCCTTTTGACCGTGCATAAGTCTTCCAAATACTTAGCGTAGGCTGGCACTTGTTTGATTGTATCAAGGAGTGGGAGATTGATTTTAACTTGTTTGAACAACTCCAAGAACTCTTGATTCTTTGCCTTGTTTTGGGGTTTCTTAAGCCTTTGAGGGTAAGGTGCAGGGAAAGGGCACTTAGGTAATGCGTCAATGACTGGCTCCTTTCCAGGCCTTCTCTCAACTTCTTCTACTTCTTTAGGTGTGTCCTTGTTTAATTCTACTGATTTATCATTAGTAGACAACTCCTCTTCTTGAGTGGATGGTTTTCTCCTAATTACCACTTCTTCCTCTTCATACTCCTTGGGAGTAGAATGAGGCATGTTTTGCTTTATGACTTTGCCGCTTCTTAATGTTGTCGTGGCTTTTGCCTGTTCATGGTTAGGAGGGCCATTGTTGTATCCCTTGGGGTTTGGAAGTGGTTGAGCAGGAAACGTACCACTCGAACCCTCTTGACGTGCATCCATCCTCTCTAATGTTGCGGACATTATACTTATCATTTGAATTAACTGTTGTGTTAAGTTTGCATTAGAGAGTGGATCTTCCTCCTGCACCTTCTTGTGAGGTGGCACATAAATATTTGCTTGTTGGTTGTTAGAAGGTTGAGATTGGTTATAGTTGTTTGTTCTATTCTGATTGAATGGTTGGGACTGCCTGTTGTATTTCCCTTGATATTGATTATTGTTATTGTAGGGCTGTTGTTGTTGAAATTAGTTTTGGGTCCCAGCATTGTTTTTCCAGTCGAACCCGGGGTGATTCCATCTATTATTTTGTAGATTATAGTTGTTGTAGGAATTCCCCGCCCCCCTATACCCTTGCATGGCATTCATTTCCATGGGGGGTTGTTCTTGAAAATATGGCACATTTGGACAATATTGAGTAGTATGACCCAGCATGTTACATGTGCCACATGGTTCTTCAGGCAAAAACTGCCTAGAACTCTCTCCTTTCATCCCTAATTCTTCCACTTTCTTTACTAGTTCTTCATACTTATTCATCAGATGATCCTCACTTTTTAGTTGATATAAACTTTTCTCTTCTACGCAGGATATCTGTGATCGTGGGATATCATTTGAATTTGACCACTCATGGGCGTGTTCAGCTAGCCATTCAAAATGAGCTTCAGCTTCCTCCGTGTTTTTACGAAGAAATGGCCCCGAACTCATGGTCTCGACCAACTTTTTCGTTTTACCATTTAGCCCTTCATAAAAGTAACTGATGGTTCGCCATTTTTCATACCCATGATGTGGGCATGAGAGTAGCAAATCCTTGAAATGCTCCCAAGTTTGGGTGAACGTTTCATTGCTCTTTTGTTTGTAAGAGTTTATTTGTCGTATGAGCTCGGTGGTCATACGAGGTGGAAAGAATTTCTTCAACAAAGCGGTATTCATCGCATGCCAAGTGTAGATGGAGTTTGGCTTCAAGGTGAGTAACCATGCTTTTGCTTTGTCCTTTAGAGTGAAAGGAAATAGCATTAAACGTGTCACACCTACAGGACAATTCTGTGAGAAAGTTTTACAAACATCCTCAAAGTCTTTGACATGTAGATATGCCTTCTCGCTCTCCATTCCATGAAAGGTAGGAAGGAGTTGAATAATTCCATTGTGAAATTGAAATTCGCCTGCATGGGGTGGAATGAGAATGCAAGAAGGTGTGGGCGCATGTTCAGGTGTCATGAGATCGCACAAAGGACGAAGTGAATCGTCAATTGGTACAACCACATTATCACCATTTTTGCTTTGATTGTTGGCCATTGAGTCGATCGGTGTAACTATGGGGTTAATAGAACTAGATGAACTGGATGAATAGAGTGGATTTCCAAGAATTCCTTCGATGGAATTATCGGACATAAAGGGAAAGACCCTAAGTAGTTTTTAATTGAAAGAAAAAGAAAAAACAGAAAGAGATAAGGATAGATTGAGGTAATCGAAGCGTTAGCTTGTCGCCTTCCTCGGCAACGGCGCCAAAAACTTGACACGAGAATTTTTCTGTGTGCGCTTGTGTGCTATACCCAAGTGTAGGTAATCGTGCAAGTAGTAATCTGGTTAAGTCCAGGTCGATCCCACAGGGAAGGTGGTAAACTAAATACTTAGATTAATCTCAAAAAGGGAAAATAAAATTCAATATTTTAAAGAAATGTAGAACACAAAGTCCCACAATATTTTTTTTTTTCCGGAAAAAAGGGTAAATAAATTCCAAAAAAGAGATGTACAAAAGTACAAGGGGCATACCCCAGGATTTACAATGAGAACAAAAGAAAACAAGCATAGGAAGCTATGCAACGTGGGAAGGAGATCCTCTAGAAGACCCACCCAACCAAAAAACAACACCACCTATCCAACCCAAATGAGTAGCAAAGGAAGCTACAGAAAAAACAAACCTGGCAGCCCCAACAAAAAAGAAAACAAGATGGCTTGCCGAAAAAGACAAGGAGCACTAAATCCACTTGCTAATAATAGTATCAAAAGCACTATGATGCTTCCATTTAATCCTAATAAGAATGTTAATTTGGGAAATAAAGTTCTCAAGGGTGATTTCTCTAGGACAAAAGGAATGCTTGAAGATCCTGTTGTTCCTTTCTTTCCATAGACCATACACAGCAACTCCCAAGCAGATTTTAGGGATATCATGATGAAATTGCTTTCCTTTAAGATGCTGAATCATCCAAACCAAGGTATCATTCCAGCAGTACCTATTCCAAGTCAATCCGCATCTAAGCATAAGTTCCTGCCAAATAAATGAGGAGTAAGGGCATGCAAAAAACAAATGATTATGAGTTTCCATTTGAGAGCGGCAAAATAAACAAGCAAGAGGACCAGGAGTAAAAGCATAAATTCTATCATGGGTAGAAAGCCTATTTTGGGCTGCAAGCCAGAGGATGACATTCTGTCTAGGGGTACCTCCTTTGAACCACACTATATTATGCCAAGGGACAGTAGGTGTGTGATCCCTCAAGTGATTCCAAATAAGGGATACGTTAAAGACTCCCGTGGGAGTAACAGTCCAACAAACAGAGTCCTTAGAATCAGAAGGCTGATGGAAGGAGGACAAAATGGATCTGACCTCATCGAGTTCAATAGAGTGAGAGCCAGGCCAGACCCATTCCCCATTTCTAATGATAGCACTAACTTTGGCATTAATGTTAATCGCAGCATCATAGACAATTCTATTAGAAAATTTGTCTAACAAAGGACCCAAAGGGAGCCAATTATCAAACCAAAGAAAAGTATGATCACCATTACCAACTCTATGAGTGATTAAAGGTTTAGCAACTTGTCTAAGTTTTAATAATTTTCTCCAGTACCAAGAGCATTGGGAAGGGATTTTGGCCTGCCAAAAACTTTTGTTACGAAGCATGTACATATGGACCCATTTGTACCATAGGGATTGATTAGAGGGATCTAAGAGATTTCCAATGTGCTTGAGGTTCAAAACAGTATTAGTTAAATAGATATCTTTAAACCCCAACCCTCCTTCTTTTTTGGGTCTACAAACTTTGTCCCAAGCAACTTTGGCACCATGGCTACTATTAGTATTACCAGCCCATAGAAATCTGGACATAGTTTGAGCAACTTGTTTGAGAACTCCTTTGGGAAGCACAAACATACCAGACCAATAAAGTTGGATACCTGATAAAACAGAGTTAATAAGTTGAGCTCTACCAGCATAAGACAAAAATTTTGATTTCCAGGAATTAACTCTAGCACAAATTTTATTAACCAAAACCTCACAGTCTTGCTTTTTAAGTTTAGACGTGATCAAAGGAACCCCAAGGTACCTAATGGGCAAATTGCCTTTCACAAAGTTTAAAGTTGTTAAGATGCTATCAGCAACATCAACATCGACATTAGAGAAAAAGAGACAACTCTTAGCATTATTAGCTTGAAGGCCAGTAAGGAGGAAAAATTGATCGAGAGTATGCCTAATCAGAGTGGCACCTTCCACATCTCCAGCAAAAAAGATGAGAAGGTCATCAGCAAAGCAAAGGTGAGAGATGTGTAATTTCCCACAATTTATCAACTACTAAAAATAATTAACCTAAAATAAACTAATTGCCAACTAATTAATTAAAGTGATAATTTAAAATGTGTTTTTCTTAATTAAAAAGGAATGTTGGGATTACACGAATCCACCGCGACCTAGCCATCTACCATGCAGTTGCATTGAAGCTCAATGGAGTACGTCCTCAACAGTATTCTGCATTTCTCTTAGAATAAAGAATCCATAGCCCTTTCATGTCCAGGACTATATCATCACACTGGAGTTTGAAATACATAAAAGTGGTTTAAATCAATAGTTAAGACTCTCACCTACAATGGTATTAGCATTGAGGGTGGTTTGCAAAAGTTATTGAAGAAAAATGCCTCAAGGCTTAAAATTCACAGACTGTTTTGACAAACTGAGCGTTTGGGGACAGTTTAATAACAATCTAGTAAAACAGAAAGTCTAGGAATACTGTATAGAAGGTCCTCAAGAAAAAGGGTGTTCGATCGATCGACGCGCTTTCGATCGATCGAACTACCTCATCTCTCAATCGATCGAACTGTCTTCGATCGCTCGACTGTGTCTCTGGTCCGATCGATCGAACTACCTCGATCGATCGAACACAGGGATTATTCTGCTACATGGCAGAGAGTCTGAGATTACGATTTCATCGTGATCTCCCAACCCGGGGACTACTCAGACATCGTCTGGAGTGTCACAGATTTATTATTAACGTAAAAATTCATTAAGGTTGTGTTTGGATGAGGTTTAAACATGCAATCAATGAAAATCTATAATTTATCAACTACCAACACGTAAAACGATGATCTATGCAGATTTAAACTATGTAAACTACTGAAAGAATGCAAACAAAACTAATATATCAAAACCTGGAACGAACGAGCTATTAATAACCTTTAAACTTCACTTGAATTCAATGTTTAATCACCAAAACCTACAAAAATCAAAGTAGAACACTCTCTCTCTCTATGTAAAAACTGATAAAGTGTAAAGTGGGCGTCCTTATGGACGTCTACAATATGAGTATAAATAGCAAAAACCTAATGCTAGGGTTCCCCATACATTCTGCTGCGTGCGCGTAAAAACCTGATAAAAGGCATGTTCGATCGATCGAACATTTCTCGATCGATTGAACTCTTGGGGACTTTGATCGCTTGAACTTATCTTGATCGATCGAACCTTCGATCAATCGAATGATCTTCAATTGTTTGAACTCTACATTTCAGCTTTTACATGTCTTCTTTAGAATTCAGCATTTCCCTTCATCGTTATCTTTCTATTCTTCACACAGCAACTGCAGTCTGCACAAATTACAGCTAAAAACGCACAACTTATCATAGTTTAATCAATATGTTCATAAACTAGCATTGTAATTCAAATTGCAGATAAATGGAGGAATTGTAAACTAAATCCATACTTTTTCTTCTTTTAGCGCGGTTGTATTTTACAAATACTCCTGCTTCTCACCGGGCGGTAAGGCCGGTGGCTCAGACTCTTCAACCGGGTCTTCTGGGTATGTGAACTCAACTAGAAAGTCAGCCACGGCTTGTCCCTTGTTGGCTGTCCTAGGTCGGTAGATCACTTCGAACTCTTCCAACTCCAATGCCCACTTGACGAGCCTCCCGAACGTGTCTGGGCGGCTGAGGATTCTGTGTAGAGGTTGGTCTATGAGGACCACAATGGCATGGACCATGAAGTAAGGGCGGAGCCTCCAGGCCGAGGTGATAAGGGCGAATGCCAGTTTTTCGATGCGGGAGTATCTGCTCTCTGCGCCCTGTAATGCCCGGCTGGTGTAGTACACGGGGAACTGTATCCCGTGCTCTTCCCGAATGAGTGCCGAGCTAACCGTAGATGGTGACACTGCCAAGTATAGAAATAGCTCTTCCCCTGGCACGGGTGTTGAGAGTAGAGGAGGGGACGTCAGGTACTTCTTGAGTTCTTGGAATGCCTCTTCACACTCTTCTGAGCACTGAAATGCTTTGCGGAAGATTTTGAAGAACGGCAGGCACCGGTTGGTAGCTCGGGAGATAAATCTGTTTAACGTGGCCACCCATCCGGCTAAGCTCTGAACCTCCTTTGTTGATTTGGGCGACCGCATATTGATGATGTCTTTGGTCTTCTCGGGGTTAGCCCCAATTCCCCGTCTGCTGACTAAGTGGCACAAAAATTTCCCGGACGACACGCCGAAGGTGCATTTGGCCGGGTTCAACCTTACCTGAATTTTCTCAAAATGCTGAAGGCCCCGGCCAGATGCTCCAGGTGGTCGGGCTCGTCCCGGCTCTTGACCAGTAGGCCATCCACATATACCTCCATAGTCTTTCCAATGAGGTCTTTGAACATGTAGTTGACCAGGCATTGGTAGTTGGCCCCGGCATTCTTGAGGCCGAACGGCATCACCTTGTAGCAGTACGTGCCCTGGTCAGTGATGAACGCCGTCTTCTCTTCGTCCCCGGCGTACATACTGATCTGGTTGTACCCCGAGTAAGCGTCCATGAATGAGAGGAGTGAGTGACCCGCCGTGGAGTCCACAAGGAGGTATATCCTGGGTAGCAGATAGCAATCCTTGGGGCAAGCTTTGTTAAGGTCGGTGAAGTCCACGCACATCCTCCACTTCCTGCTGCTTTTCTTGACAAGGACCACATTGGCTAGCCAGTCGGGGTAGTGGACTTCTCGTATGGAGTGGGCTTTGAGGAGCTTCTTGATCTCTTCACTCACTGCCTTCTGTCTTTTGGGGGACCATGCCCCTTATTTTCTGCTTCACCGGCCAGCAGTCGGGACTGACATTGAGGCGATGGGACATTACCCGGGGGTTATTCCCGAGCATATCCTCATGACTCCAGGCAAATGGGTCAGTTTTTGCTTTAGGCCGGGATCCAGTAAGCTGCCAATGCTGACCGTGCGGTCAGGGTACTCAGGATTTAGCACTACACTTTCCAATTCTTCCACCGGACCTACCGCGTCGCTTTGGTCCTGGGGGTCCATTTCTTGGACGTTTAATGTTTCAGTGATTGCCCCCCAGCGTAACGAGCTGACGTAGCAACTCCGGGCAGTGATCTGATCTCCACGCAAGCATCCAGGTCCCTGAGGGGTCGGGAACTTCACTGTTAAGCTGTAGGTGGAGACGACTCCTCTGGCCCTGTTGAGGGTCGGCCTGCCAAGGATGACATTGTAGGCCGACGGGGCTTCTACAATCACAAAATTTGTCAGCACGGAGGCCTGTTGGGGGTAGGTCCCCATGAGAAATGGAAGCTCGATTGTCCCGAGCGGTTGTGTGCTGGAGTCGTTGAATCCAACCAGGGGGGTAGCAACCGGCCGAAGCCAGTCCCTGGTGATCCCGAGTTGATCGAATGCCGACGTGAACATAATGTCGGACAAGCAAAAGAACAAACAAAGCTGGCAACCCTAAAAAGGCAAGGCATTAATGCCATTTGCTAATCATAGAATCAAAGTGTCTATGTAAATACCACTTCATCCTAATAAGCGTATGTATCTGGTAGATCAATCTCTTAAGAATTAAAAAGATGGACTTAGAGAGAGAAGCTCCTCCCTCTCTCTAAACTTGTCTCTTTTCTCTCTTTTCTAATCTAAAGATGGGATCTAATAAAAAAAACAAGGGATCATATTAAATCTAAGGCTGCTAGTTCTTCAATTTCTTTGGTTACACATGGAGAGCATGCAAATGTTCCATCTACTACTGAAGTTTCATCTGTTTTGGGTGTTATTGCTCCAGATCTAGAGAGTAAATCTTCTCTCAAAGGAGATGGGTCAGTGATACTTAAAGATGAACCTCAATCTGGTGGTTTCATCTCTGATGGGAAGGTTCGGGTTCTCAATGTTGCTAAACCAGTCAAAAGGGCTGCTGACATTATTGGAGAATCAAAGAATATTGACTCTTCTAAGCTTAAGGATAAGCAAGCTACATCTTTAAGTCCTGGAAGTTCAAATTTGGATGCTCATGTGCTTAATGTTGTTAAATCATCATCTCCTGCTTCCATTGTACCTGGTTCTCCTATCTTGCTTAATGCTCATGGCTTCTCTGATGAGGAGCTTGAACTTGATGAAGATTGGGTTGTCCAAGATGATTATGTGAATGAAAGATCTGATCAAGGTGTATTCAAATCTCTTCAGGATTCTAATGAAATCTTAAAGAGAAAGAAACAAGCTGAGAAGTGTATTGAAGATCCTAAGGTGCTGAATGCTATTTCAACTATGAATGTCACTGCTTTAGAACTTACAGCCTCATCTACATCCATGGTCAGTGAGGTTCTGATTTCACAACTGAATGCTAAGCCACTTATGGAGTTTCCTATTGCTGATCCAGATTCAAACGATTTCATGGATACTGATAGTGCTCTAAAGAAGGTTGATTCTATTAATGCTGCTGAGGGAACATCTGGTAAGGTGAATGTTTATAATGAACTTTGCTCAGAAATTGAAGAAGAAGAGGAAGATCTGCCGTTGGAACACCCTCTCAAGGTGGGTTATGAAGCAACCTTGAGAATTAATTCAAAATTGGTGGACGAAAACACTCAGCTTCGGCACCTACTGGCTGAGATTAGTGCAAATCAGAATGTAAGTTTTGTTTCTCCTTCTACTTGCAGTGGTCTGGCGGATGAAAATTTTGTTCATTTAGATCCAAACAGTAGTGCATTCAAGTTCCCAAAGTGTTTGCCGCAAGTGCATCTCACGCTCCAAGCATAGGCCACGCTCCCTCCTTTGCTGCTACCAACGGCTATAAAGCCCAGCAAACCCACATGCAAAAGGCAGGTACCCAGCAAACCCACATGCTAAAGGCTGGTACGCAGCACATGGGTGTTGCCTCTTTTTCCCTAATATCCGGCGGGATGTCCCCAAGAGCCCCACGTTTTAATAATTTTAAAAAGCTTCCTTCTAATGGGGTTAGTAGCCAAAATTCAATTGGTGAATTTAATAATGAATATAGTGTTGTTACTCCTTTGGTGTCTAGCAGTCCGGCCCCACAAGTTGACATTCAAGGCCTTCTTGAGCCGGACAGTGGGTCCCATGCGGCTGGATTTAATGGCCAGCATCCTTTTGGTAAGTCAAAAGTCTTATTAAAGGGTGTTAATTCCTTGGAACCATGCGGTTGGACCCCACAAGATGAATTTCAAGATAGGCTCCCACGTGAACATATGAGCCGGGTGGTAGCCTCAACTTGTGACAACACTTCTCAAGGCAGAGGATCTGCGCATAAACCAGCGAACAGAGCTACAACTGGCACCTTGAGTACACCTCCTAATACTGTAGGTGGTCATATCCAAAGACCCACATCTGGTTTTAACAACACTGGTACATGTCTCTCTCCTCTTGCCCATTCAAAGCCAGGTAATTCTACCTCTACCCTTTTTC
Organism: Hydrangea macrophylla; assembly: GCA_033977485.1. Taxonomy (NCBI): domain Eukaryota; kingdom Viridiplantae; phylum Streptophyta; class Magnoliopsida; order Cornales; family Hydrangeaceae; genus Hydrangea; species Hydrangea macrophylla. The sequence goes on from CM066985.1 coordinate 23,256,823, forward strand.
CTAGCCGTGTGACACAGGTTGACCATTGCAATGTTGGGGAAGCCAATCCTGGTCAAGATAGTGGGCATACAAAAGAAACTCTGGTTGGTCCTTACCAGGCTAAATCCTGGGCATCTTTTTTTTTTTCGGAAAATGGTTAATCAATAAAAGAAAAAGCCAAGCGGCACTGTACAAAATACAAGGGGCATACCCCAGGCTATACGATCGGCACAAAAAGCATCAGACGTTGCAACAACGAATGGGAATCAATCAATGACCATGGCCAAGAGAAAGGCCCACCAACCAAAAGCCCTCCAAACCGAGGAGAAACAAGCGACCCCCCTAAGCAGAGACAGTAGAGCACAGGAAATCGCAAAGTGTCAAATCAGCAAAGCCTCCTACAAAAACTAGGAAGGAAAACCAACAACGCTAAAAAAAAAAAAAAAAAAAAAAAAAAAAAAAAAAAAAAAAATTACAACCATCTAGCAACATAGTTTGGGAGATGAGGATCATTTCTCCACTTAATTTGGATTTGCATAATGATCTGAAGGTAGATCTGCTCAAGGATTCTTTCTTTAGTGTTGGCTTCACATTTGAAGGTACGTGCATTTCTTTCTTTCCAAATGTTATAGACCGCCAAGCCAAGGCACATTTTTGGGATGATGTGGTTGGGAATATTCTTCTGCCAAGTCCTAGCAGCCCAAACCACCAAAGAGCTCCAATGGGAAGTGTGGGTAGGTATCTCCAACCGGTGCAATATGCCCTGCCAAATGAAAGAAGAGTAAGAGCAACCAAAAAATAAATGTTCATGTGATTCCATACCTTGGTGGCATAAAACACAAGCCAAAGGCCCAGGTGTGAAGTGAAAGATCCGATCATGAGTAGATAATCTGTTAATAACAGCCAACCAAAAGATGAAACTATGTCTAGGGATATTCCCAGGGAACCAGACAAGACGATGCCAAGGAACCTTAGGGCAAACTTCTCTAATATGGTCCCAAGTATGGGCAAGCTTAAACTTCCCATTGGGAGAGGGAATCCAAATGGATCTATCACTACTATCAGAAGGGAGAGATAATTCAGACATGTGGTCCCGGATCTCCATGAGCTCTAACGTGTTAGTAAGGGGCCATTGCCACTCCCCATCCACAATGATATCTTTAACTTTTGCATTTAAGGGGATGGCAACATCATAAATAACTCTTGTATTAAACTTATCCAATAGAGGACCTAAAGGGTGCCAATTATCATACCATAAAAATGTACCACAACCATTACCAATTTTATGTTTCAACAAGGGCCTAGCCATGTCTCTAAGGTTAAGGAGTTTCCTCCAATACCACGAGCTCTGAGCAGGGGGCTTAACAACCCAAAAGCTTTTATCTTTTAAGAGATACGTTTTAACCCAATCGGCCCAAAGAGATCGTGTCCCCGGAGAGAAAAGGGACCAAATGTGTTTTAAATTCAGGGCTTTATTGAGTTGGACAAGATTTTTCAAACCCAAACCCCCTTCCTCTTTAGGGGTACAAACAATGTCCCAAGCTACCTTAGCCCCATGGGCTTTCTCAATGCCTCCAGACCAAAGAAATCTCCTAACAATTTTCTCGACTTCCTTGATGACACTCTTGGGAAGAATGAACATACCAGACCAATAGTTTTGAACACCTGCTATCACAGACTGAATTAATTGTAATCGACCTGCATAAGAGAGGCATTTAGAAGTCCAAGACGTTATTCTAGAACTAATTTTATCAATAAGCTCATTACAATCCCCTTTTTTAAGTCTAGAAGTAATAAGAGGAACACCAAGATACTTAAGAGGAAGAGCTCCAATAGTAGCTTGGAAAATATGGCATATGGAATTAGCAACATTATCCTCAATACCAGAAGTAAATAAACAGCTCTTACTTGTATTAGTAATTAAGCCAGTGAGCTCATAGAACTGAGTAAGAGTGTTCTTCATGAGATGAGCTGATTCTTCATCACCATGAAACAATAATAAAAGATCATCAGCAAAGCAAAGGTGGGAAATACTCAGCTTATCACATTTCCAATGATATTTGAAGTGGGAAGATCCTTGAATATTAAATTTAATCAATTGACTTAAGGTGTCCATCACAAGAACAAACAGATAGGGGGAAAGAGGATCCCCTTGTCTAAGACCCTTGGCCCCATCAAAGTACCCAATAGATTCCCCATTAAAGTTAATGGAGTATTTAGTACTAGTCACACAATTTTTAATCCAAATTTGCATTTTGGGAGGAAATCCCAAAACGTCAATTAAGTCCAGTAAAAACCTCCAACTAACACTATCATAGGCTTTCATAAGATCAATCTTAGCTGCCGCACGAGGGTGACCTATCGATTTGTGGTAGTCTCTCATGAGATCCTGAGCTAGAAGAATATTATCACTTATCTTCCGCCCTTTAATAAAAGCCGATTGAGCATTATCCACAAGATCGGGTAAGATCAGTTGGATTCTTTTGGAAATAATTTTAGATATACATTTATAAATAGTGTTGCAACACGAAATCGGTCTAAAGTCACTCATTTTAGAAGGATTAGCAATTTTAGGAATAAGAGCAATTATGGTTGCATTAGACTCTCTTAAAAGTTCTCCTTGGGTGAAAAATTCTTTGATAGCTTGAGTAACAAGCGTACCGGTGATATTCCATGTCTCTTTAAAGAAATGAGCATTATAACCATCAGGACCCGGGGCTTTGTTACTATGGATGCTAAACATAGCATCTTTGATCTCATCATTGCTAGGAATATGATCCATAAAAGAATAAGCATTAGAGGGGACCCTTTTGTGGATAATCTTTCTGAGCACATTAATGCCTGGATAGTTGTTAGTGGCAGGGGAGCCAAGCATGGACTTAAAGTACCTAATGGCTTCAATATGTGCTTCCTTTTCATTATGGGTCTGATTCCCATTGGGTAAAAGAAGGGACACTATCCGTTTCCTGTTTCTACGGTTCTTGATAGACTGATGAAAGAAGGAGGTGTTCCTATCCCCCGCTTCAAGCCATTGGACTCTAGATTTTTGTCTCAACACTTCCTCCTCCACACGAATAGCCTCTAAGAAACATTGCATGAGGTGACGTTCCTGATTTTTTAAGTTTAAGTCTTGGGGGTGCTCATCCAGGAGTCTTTGACAGTGCATAAGGTTTCCCCTAGCAATATCCGCATTAAGTTTTTCTCTACCAATAGAATCTTTAGAAAATTTTTTGAGCTCAGATTTGAGGTTCCTAAGTTTATGACATAATTGGAATTGGTAGTTTCCTTCAACATTTCTAACCCAAGAATTATTAACCAAATCTTTAAACTTGTCCAAAGAAGTCCAATAGTTATAGAACTTAAAGGGATGGCCTTTCTTTTGACTGGCATTATTCAATCTAACAAGAAAAGGAGAATGATCAGAGATACCAGAAGGAAGAAACTCTGCATAAGCTGACGGGAATTGGCCAAGCCAACCTTGATTGACAAGTGCTCTATCCAAGAGCTCTTTGGTTACTCAAAAGAGCTCTTTGGGTTTTAAACTAGACTACATTAAGCCTCGGGAAGGAACTCATGGACAGCACCTTAATATCCCTAAGGAAGTCTTCATTGAGGGTAGTATTACTTGGCAAAATACTTTAGTTGGCTACTTTCTTGGAAAGAAACTCCCCTATTCTTTGGTTAAAAATGCCACCAACAGACTTTGGGGAAAACAAGGGCTAAATGATATGGTGGCCACTGATTCAGGCTTCTTCTTTTTCAAATTCAATAGTGAAGACGAAAGTTTGGCAATTCTTGAAGGAGGCCCATGGCATGTTAGTGGTCAGCCTGTCATCTTGAGGAAGTGGCAGTCTGGGCTCACCCTTTCAAGGGAATCTAATTCTACCGTTCCAGTTTGGGTACACATTCACAATATACCTCTTGAGCTATGGAATCCCTTGGGTCTTAGCCAAATAGCTAGTGCTATTGGTAAGCCGTTGCATGTGGCTAAAGTAACTGCTGAGGGTAGGAGAATTTCCTATGCCCGCATTTGCATTGAGCTTAATGCCAAACATGAACTACTCAAAGAACTTGTCCTCGACTTTGAGGACCCTATTACTGGTGATATTGATCCGATTTATCTTCCTATTGAGTACCAGTGGACGCCCATCCACTGCACTAAGTGTAAGAAGTTTGGACACGACTGTGCCAAGATACCAAAAGCTCATAAACCTATCCAAACAGGGCCTCCTACTTCTCAGACTCAAATTGATGGCAATTGGAAGACCAAAGATAAAGGGAAATTTGTTAGCACAGCAGAGGTTTGTGATAACCCATCTGCATTTGTCATTCCTGTTGAATCGGTCCCGGATATTATTGGTTCAGCCAATACGGAGCTCCTTTCTACTACTACCCCTAATGCTTCTGTCCCTACAGATGCTATATCTTTAAGCCTACAAAGCAACAAGTTCTCTTCCCTAGCAGATTACACTACCAAGGAAGAGCTCTCCAGTAGTCTTCCTACTACCTTGATGAGAGATGGTCCCACCCATACTCACGCTTCAAGATATAGTAAAGACAGTGTTGAGGAAATACAAAGTCCAATCACCATATCTACCCCAGTTGAGGAAGACAATGTGGCAGATAAGAATTTTTGTCTGTCTCCCACTGATCAAAATGCTTCTATGGATGCTGAAGGTGTTCCAATCTCAACAGAGAAGATCATTCCTAGTACCCAAACTTGTGTTGCTAACCCAAGTCCATACTCTACTGATGGATCAGAAGGCCCTCAAAAGAAGACATCAGAAGTGGTTGAAGGTAATTCAAATTACGATCCTCCCCAAATTCTTTTCCCAGCTCAGGCAATTCTGCTCATATCCCAAACATGGAAACAGGTCAGGAAACAGGTCAGAAATCTCCTTTTACTTCTTCAGGTTATGCAAATAAGCAGTCCTTGTCTCAAGAAAAAGGAAATAAGAGTAAGAGTAACTCCTCTGGAAAGAGAAAAAATACACATAAACGATCTTAATGATAATAAGCTGCTGGAATGTAAGGGGTCTCAACCAACCCTCTAAACAATTCGAGGTTGCTAAGTTCATTGCTGTAAACAATCTGGACGTTATTGGTTTTGTTGAAACTAAAGTTAGAAACTCAAATGAAGATTTGATCAAACGTAACATTTTTAAAAATTGGAACCTCGTTACCAATAGTTCTACCACTTCAGTTGGGAGGATATGGGTTGGTTGGAACCCAGACAAAGTTAACCTCTCTATTCTTAGGATCAATCCCTAAGTTATTCATACGCTTATTGAAAGTGATGATCTTAGTATCTCTTTTGAAGCCTCTTTTGTTTATGGTGCTAATACTGGTTCCGAGAGACGTAATCTCTGGGATGCGTTGACTTCTATTTCTAACTCTATTGGGCCTAACAATCATAACCATATTGTTTTAGGGGACTTTAATGTTGTTTTAAATACCTCTGAGATATCTGATGCTAATGCTTGTTTGAACTCTGATATCAGTGATTTTAATAATCTTGTTAATCAACTCTGTCTTTCTGATTTGAGATTTTCTGGGGAGTTCTTTACTTGGTGTAATAGAAGGTATGGTAAGCCTGATTTTACTGAAAGAAAATTGGATAGAGTTTTAGTTAATCAAGCCTGGCTGGACAACTTCTCCGATTCCTATACTCACTTTCACAAGCCAGGTATTTCTGACCATTCCGCTATTATTACTTGTGTTGATAAAGTTGCTAATAGGAAGGGTAGAGCCTTTAAATTTTACAATTTTTGGCCTCAGTTGGATAATTACTCTGAGGTTGTTTCCCAAGCCTGGAACTCTAGTGTGAGAGGTACTCTCCAATACCAGGTTTGTCATAAGCTTAGGAATGTCAAAAATGGCCTTAAAAGATTCACCAAGCCTTTCTTTGGTAGAGAAAAAATTCATGCTAATAAAGCCAGAGAAGAGTTGGAAAATGTTCAATCTGAGCTTCTTAAACAGCCTCATGATACTGCTCTAATAGCCAAGCAAAAATTGTGCATGAAAACTTTTTACGATTCCATTTGGATTGAGGAAGAAACTCTAAAACAGAAATCCAGATTGCAATGGTTAGAGGGGGGTGACAAAAACACTAGTTATTTCTTTAATTCTATCAAAGAAAGAAGAAACAGAAAAAGAATTTTCAAATTGGAAAAACCGAATGGGCAATTTACCTGTAACATGGATGAAGCCAAAGGTGAAGCTATTAGATATTTTGAAGATTTGCTGGGTACCCCTGCAGTGAATCAATATCCTGGCATTGGGTTTTTAAGGACTTTTATCCATAAAAGGATTCCTGAGAATCTTTTACCTAGTCTTGATAGAATTCCTACCTCGGAAGAGATTAAAGATGTTTTTTTCTCCTTACATGATAATAAAGCTCCAGGACCTGATAGGTTTAATGCTTATTTTTTCAAACAATCTTGGCCTACTGTGGGACCGGACATCATTCATGCTATTACTGAATTTTTTACTACGGGAGTAATGCTTAGAGAATCTAATGCTACGATTATTGCATTGATTCCTAAAGTCCCTAATCCTTCTAAGATGGGTGACTTTAGGCCTATATCTTGCTGTAATACTATCTACAAGTGCATTTCCAAAATTATTGCTAATAAAATTCAGCTGGTCCTTCCCAATCTTATTGATCAAGTTCAGTCTGCGTTTGTTAAAGGGAGAAAAATTAGTGATAATGTTTTGCTTGCTCAAGACCTTTTTAGAGATTACCATAAAATTGGTGGTAGACCTAGGGCTGCCGCCAAAGTGGACCTTATGAAAGCTTATGATCACGTTAATTGGACATTCCTCTTTGACCTTCTTAATATTTTGGGTTTCCCTCCTTTGATAAGAAAATGGATCCAAGCTTGTATCTCTACTCCCAGGTACTCCATTAGTTTTAATGGTGAATCTGTGGGATACTTTGATGGAGCCAAAGGGCTTAGGCAGGGAGATCCTATTTCTCCCTACTTATTTGTGATTATTATGGACTCCCTTAGCCAACTTCTTCATTTCAATATCCAGAATAATTTTTTTCCCTTTCACTGGCAATGCGATAAAATGAAGATCTCTCACCTTTGCTTTGCAGATGATTTAATTATCCTTCTAAATGGAGACTTAGAATCTGCTAAGCTTATTAGACGTACTTTGAACCAATTTTATGATATCTCTGGCTTGCAAGCTAACAATTCTAAAAGTTGTCTCTTCTTATCTGGGATTGGTGATGACTTGGCTACTGAGTTGCTTAATGAACTCCAATTTTCCAAAGGTTGTCTTCCTTTAAAGTATTTAGGTGTTCCTCTTATATCAACGAAATTAAAAAAAAATCATTGTGAAGAGCTTATTTCTAAGATTTGCTCTCGTATTAAATCTTGGAAGTCCAAGTTCTTGTCTTATGCGGGTAGGACTCAACTTATCCATTCTGTTTTATCTGGTATTCAATTGTATTGGGCTGGCATGTTTATCTTACCTAAAAGTGTCCTAAAACAGGTGGAGCAATGTTTAAGCAGATTTCTTTGGAGCGGAACTACGGATAAAGCCCATGGTGCAAAAATTGCTTGGGCGAATGTTTGTAAACCCAAAAAAGAAGGCGGCCTCGGTTTTAAGGATATTTTCATTACTAATACTGTGCTTAATCTTAAACATATAGGGAACCTTCTTGATCCTGCTAATAATTCCATATGGAAGCAATGGGTTCACATGTACATGCTCAAAACCAAAAGCATTTGGGAGGTAAAAGCTCCTGGTAAATGCTCTTGGTATTGGCGGAAGCTCTTAAAACTCAGGAATATAGCCAGACCTTTAATTAGACATAAAATTGGAAATGGCTTACATACCTTTCTTTGGCATGACAATTGGCTCCCTTGTGGGCCTTTATTTGAGGTTTATACCCCTAGAATTGCCTATGATGCTGCCATAGATCCCAATGCTAAGGTGGCAACCATTGTTTCTCATTTGGATTGGAATTGGCCATCTACAATTTCTATTGGCCTTAATGAAGTTCGGTCTTCTTTGACCAACTTTTATAAGCCCACTGCTATGCAAGATAAAATTGTTTGGACCACTTCTCCTAATGGTAAGTTTAATTTCTCCCATGTCTGGAACCACATCAGGCCTTCTACTCCTATTGTCCCATGGCATGCTTTTGTCTGGAACTCTGTATGTTCCCCCAGACAGAACTTTATATTATGGCTTGCCATTCAGAGAAGACTTGCCACTCAGGATAGAATTTTCACTTATACTCCTGGTCCTTTAGCTTGTGCTTTATGCCTTCAAAATATGGATTCTCATGAGCATCTTTTCTTTGATTGTAATTTTTCCAATTTTATTTGGCAGGACTTGATGTTAAGGTGTAACTTGGTGTGGAATGGCACCCCATGGGAGAACACGGTTACTTGGATGATCCAACATTGGAAAGGGAAGACCCCTCAACATTTGATACCCAGAATTTGCTTGGGAGTTACCATCTATGGCCTATGGAAAGAAAGAAATAGAAGAACTTTTCTGAATGCCCCCACTCCTAAAGAGCATTTATTGAAGATTTTTGCCTCACAAATCAATGCTCAAATTAGGATCAAATGGAAGAGGCACAACCAACTTGAAGCCTTACTTATTAATTGGGATTAACTCCTTGTTGGATTTTGCACTTTTGATCCTTTTTTATTTTTATTGTTTTGGCTGATCCTTTCTAGATTCTGAGTTGATTTTGGCCTCTTGAGGCATTTGTTTTTGTGGTTTGCCTTGCTACTTGTCCTTATGCTTTGTGCTTAATGCTTATCCTGGGGTATGCCCCTTGTACATGTGTACATCCTTTTTTGGAATCTATTTACCGTTTTCCGAAAAAAAAAAAAAAAAAAAAAATGTCGGACGAGCTACCTATGTCCACTAGCACTCTCTTGACCATATAGTTTGCTATAGAAAGAGTCACTACTAGCGGGTCATCATGGGGGTAGTGGACGCCCTGCAGGTCGTCGGATGTGAATGTAAGAACATCGGTTGGGGAGGAGCCGGTGGATTGGACCTGCCAGACATCCGCTCGGGATGCCCGAGCATGCCTCTTCCGTGCCGACTGTGAATCACCTCCGCCTGACGTTCCTCTGGAGATCACGTGGATGTGGCCAAGTGGTGGTGACTGATGGGGAGCTCGGGTGTCCTGCCGAGGTAGTCTGTCTGCAGTGACGAAATCTGCAAGGTGTCCCTGCTCGATCAGCTTCTCTATTGCTATCTTCAATTTAAAGCAATCCTTCGTTTCATGGTCGTGATCCCTATGGTAGCGGCAGAATTTGTTCCGGTTCCTCTTACCGGGCGGTGCTCTGAGTTTTGTGGGCTGCAGAAGCAACCTTTGCTCTTCTGTGGCAGCCATGACTTCATGTATGGGCTGGGAAAAGGGCGTGAAAGTGATCGGGGGCTGACCCCGGGCATCCTTCTGATCTTGCTTTGGCTTCTTTCCCTAGCCCTTTTCGAATCCTTCACGCTTACGCTAGGCCTTCGGGGATTCATCTCCCACCTGACAGGCAAGCTTCGCCTTCAGAAACACTTCGGTATCAATGTACTTTTCGACCCTCTCTGAGAGCTCCACCAAGGTCACCGATCGATCACGATGGAACGATGTGGCGACCTTGGTGTGTTGAACTCCCGAGCAAAAGGCCATGATGGTGGTCGTTTCATTAAGATTGTGAATCTGGAGCATTTGCTGGTTGAAACGGTCCACATATTCCCTCAGGGACTCCCCTTTGTGCTGCTTAACGGTTAGCAGCTGAGTGTCCGGTTGCAACCGGTCGAGCATCCCGACGAACTGGCTGATGAACAACTTGCCGAGGGTTTTGAAATTGTTGACCGTCCGGGGCTTCAAAGCATGGAACCACTGTGCGGCTGGCCCCTTGAGGGTACTGGGGAAGGCCAGGCATAGCAGTTCATCCACCGTAGTGACCAGTGCCATCTGAGCCTTGTAAGTGTGGATGTGGTCCACCGGACTCCCAGTGCCGTCATAGGAGCTGAGGTGAGTGGATTTGAACTTCCGTGGAATCGGCAACCGTGTCACCCAAGCAGTATAGGGTGATTCAGTCTCCGTGTTGGTGAGGTCGTGGCCAGATTTGCGGTTCAACCTCTCGATTTGCTGCTGCAGCTCCTCGACCTGGGCCTTCACGTCATCCCGCCCGATCCTCCTCTCTATATCCGAGTGGTAGGTTGGGTTGGACGACGAGGCCTCTTCCTCAAAGCGCGTCGACTTCGGGGATAGGGCTCGGCTCTGGGTCCGGGAAAGACTGTGCCTAAGATCCCCCCGGCTCAGGGTCGGAGGGTCCTCGGCCAATTCCCGGGCTCTCCATCTGGACTCTTCCCCTCTGGCTGCGCGCCGCCGATCGATGATAATTTTGGCGTCCTCCACTCTGTGAGGATTGGGCCGAGGTCGTCTTTGTGAGCGCCTGGTGGTCTGGCTGCGCTCTTCATCGCCGGGGCGTTCCCTGTCTAGTGGGGACACCGGGGTGGAATGGGCTTGCCTTCGCGCGCCGAGCTGAATGTGGGTGCTCTTCTTAGGCTGATTCTCTGACGCGGGGTGCTTCTCCTGTTGGGCCATATGCGCCTCTATATGTTCCTGTGTTCGGCGCTGGACCTCCAAGAGTTGTGCCAGCGCTGCCATTATCTGCTCAGTCGTCATGGAGGCAGCCTGCTGTTCAGGCTGCGGTTTCTCCTGACTGGTCGGATTGGCAGCTTTCTTACCCGTCTTTGGCGGTATGTTGATCAGTTGAGAATTTGTTGATGAGAAGACTCAGTCGTTCCCACAGACGGCGCCAAACTGATGATGCCTAAAACTGGTAAGAAAGGTTTTGAGAGAGAAAGAGATGAGAACAATTTGTATGTGGTTCGGTCTCGTTAACGAGGTGACCTATGTCCACGGTTGCGTCTGTGCGCTCTCACTAGCAGATCACCGGCGGGCCTGATGAGCCAACAAAGGTGAGCGGCACTACCAGTAACACCGGTCGGGTGTATGCTTGTTGATGGTAAGTTCTCTGTTGAATGCTTGTAAGCTTAGAGAATGATAATCGGGATCACTATTGATAGGGTAGGTGGGCTCTTTTATAGATGCAAGAGTCCACCCTTACATGGTAAGTTGATAGGATTAGGAAGCCTAATCTAATCACAATAGATTTACATGATTTTAGGAGAGTTTCCTAAGTGGTTTAGGAAACTGCCATATCTCCTTTCGCAGACTTGTAGTTGATTTAGGAAACTGCTGGACAGGTTGGGATTGCGGGACACCGCGACCCTCATGCCCGGCCTGTTGATATGAACCGCGCGATCCGTTTGAACACCTCGGGAATGCCCGGCCCCACGGGGTTCGCCCTTACCGGAATAACCGGCGCCTGTGGGTGACGTGGCACTGTCTTGTTGGCTAGATTATTTTGGACATATCAACATATTTATTTAATTACCATTTAAAACTAATATTTATTATTTATTTAATACATACTAAATAAATACTAATTATATTTTCAGAATAACATAATTACTCTCAGAATATATAAAATGTTATATAATAATATTCCATAATTTAAATGTACTAATAATACATTTTAATACTATTTATAATAATTAAATCATTTAAAATCCATTAATACTAATAATAGTAATAATAATAATCATAATAATAATAATAATCCAGACCCGACGGGTCTACCCGAACCGACCCACCCCCTATGGATCATCCGTTCATACTCACAAGGAGACCCAAACGAGTGACCCATTGGGTCAGACCCGAACCGGATCCAGTCCTAATTGGACTACCCACATCTACTAACAACTAAACCCAAACTGAAAACCCATTCGGACTGACCCAAGCCCGACCCTGAAACCCTATTATACTAACAACCTGACCCAAACCGCTAACCCGAACCCTAACCAAACCCAAACCGAACCTAACCCAAACCCTGACCCATTTATACACACAAACTGACCTAACCCGTTAACCCTAACCCGAGCCGAACCTGACCTAAACCCAAAACCATGAACACTCACAACACAGCCCGCCCCGACTACCCAAACCCGACCCGAACAGAACCCGGCGTCAAAACGACGCCGTCCTACTTAAAAGGACCCACGGGTTTTCAAACTCAACCCTAACCCGTGACCATTACCCGCTTCTAGACACAACATAACCCGATTCTAACCTAAACCCAACCCGGACCAAACCCGGGTGTTATAACCCAAATTCCCTTATTCTTCTCCGGCGAGTTGCTCGCCGCCGGTGACCTGCGTTCGTCGGAGATACTTCTAATGGCCATATCTCTCTCTCCTCTCCATGAAAATTGCCCAAACCACTGCTAAAAGGACCTGAATTTGGTCCTCTATAACATACTCCAAGCTCAAGCCTTGGTTAATTCATTTCATGTACCAACCAATTGATTATTCTTTCAACCAAAATCGAGAATAATGGCATGCATGGCCGGCCAAACAAGGTCCTAATCAAAAACTGCTACTAAGGGGTTCTTTTGGGTTCATTAGGGTCTGTTTGGTGTAGGAAAAAGGGCTTTGGTTATGATTTGTAAATCAAGCTCAATCTTGAGCTCTAATGGCTAGCCGAAGCTCACACAGAGCCTTAGGCTCTGTTTGGCTGCCTGCATGTGGGTCCTAAGGGCTCCTAGATGACATGCAAGGGTTCAGGAAATCAAAGGGGGTGTGGTTTTACCTTTGGTAGTCTCGGATTACTCAACCTCTTTATCTCTTCTTTGTGTCTCTTCTTCTTCTCCAGTCTTCTTCTTCTCCTTCCTCTGGTCTGAGTGGGTATGTGTGTTCAGAGAGGAGTGGACGTAGAGGATAATGTAGAGAGGGAGAGGGTGTATACGGGTGAATGTGTGTGAGATGTTTGGTTTCTCTCTAGGCTTCCTCTCTCGCTCTCGGTTTCTCTCTCTCTCTAAATAATCTATGAACAGACTATGTGGGTGTGTGAGGGTGCCAAAAGAAAGAGTGATGGTGTGATTTTATAGAAAAATGGTTGGGAGGGTTTGATCAAATGGAACTGGTGCATACAAGCGCGGACATAAGTGCACATGTTTATGTGTTCAAGGGTAGATGTGAGAGGACCACATGAGGTGGTGATGTGGGGCCCACATCTCGGTTGGGTGCCCTAGAGTATACCACTGTCTAGGTGTAGGTGTCCAACTATGATAGTGAACCTAGACATAAAATTATGTGTGTACGAGACTAAGTACGATCGTAATGTAAATCCAATTATAAGCCATATATATAGCTAAAAAAAATATGGAGCTCATGTCTATTCTCTTAGATTGTAGGTTATAAATAAGGTCATCGTCAAGATGATTTCTAAGGTTCCTATTCAGGGATTCCTAATGGACCTTCTATAACCCTAATCAGAGTGACATCATTGCTCTATATTCCTACGTGGAATTTCCAAGGAAATTCAGGGTGCTACACACGGGCCGTCAGAAACCACCATGCGCCGCCGCTGCACAGAATCTCCTCCGGCAACTTTTCCAGCAACAACCTCCAGAAACCGCTACCACTGGCCAAATCGTCTGGTCCAGACGATCCTAATCGCGGTGGTACGGCCTCCAAATACAATAGAAAATGGTCGCACGCGCTACACGTGCAACCAGCGCTCCGTTTTGCCAACCCACGCGCAGACAATAGTTAGCGCTGAGTCAGCGCTGACTCTCCAGTTGACCCTCGAATCAGAGACTGCCACATAGCAACAACTGCTAAGTCAGTAGTCCAGTCAGCAGCCACGAGTCTGCTATGTCAGTGCCTTCTTAGAGTTTGACTAGCTAATCACAGGCTGCCATGTGACATTGACTGCTACGTGTCTTGCCACATCATCAGCCACATTACTTCCACATCGCTGCCACGTCAGGTTGGCCAACCAATCAAGGACGGACACGTGGCAATCCTGCCACATCATCACATTGACCAGCCACTTAGAGGCTACCACGTGTCCTTGACTACCCTGTCGACGCATCCAGTTAGCCGCCCAATCAGTGCCCCATCATCTTTGACCAGCGAATCAGAAGGCGCCATGTGTCTTTGACTGCGACGTGGCTTGCTAATGTGGCAGTCGTTCCCACTTTCAGTTTTTCCCAGTTTTCTCCACTTTGGGTCCGGATTTCGACGAACGGACACTTGTTCCTAGCTAATTTAGTCGTTCCGAACGCACCAGTGACCTCAGAAATAGCCGAATCTAGCTTTTAAGGACTGTTTGGAATTTTATATGTCCATTTCAGGCTATACCGGCCAGTTCTAACTCCCGCGTGTCCCACTCAACTCAGCCTGGATCCATTCCGGCCCACCTTATGGCTTTTCCGACTATTCCGGCCCTTCTGACCCAACTATGACGTTCGTTCAAGTCAATGTTGTGTCGAAATATGACTTCGGGCCTTCTCGGCTTATTTCTACGACGTTTTTCAATTACGATCCTTTCGAAGCTCCGGATTCTTTCTCAACAAACATCGATTGAGTTTCAATAGCCCCTCTGCACCAGTAACATGCTCAAATTTTTACACTTAGTGGTCTGGGGCTCCCTAAAAATCCATCGGTCGGATATTCTGCCTTTTACTTTTCTTTTATTTACTTTTATGCTTTAGTGGTCTAGGCTCCCTGTAAATCCACTGGTCGGATATTCCGCCTTTTTTTCTTTTATTTTTTTTGCTAGTCGGAAGAAGGCCTCGAACTCCACCCGATTGGACTTTATATCTTGCGTCAGCCGGAAGGAGATCTAATGACCCAACCGGCTGCACTTTATCTCCTGTCATAGATATCCATTGATAAATCAAGAAACACAAAAAAATGATGATACTTTTCTCAAACTACTGGGCGCCGACCCATACTTCCGGTTACTTTTTCAAATCACTGGGCACCGTCCCTTTCTTCCCGTATAAAAATCAAAAATACAAAAAAGAAGACGAAAAGAAAAATACAAAAAATGGGCTTTCTCAAAATAAAATTCCAATGCCACCTTTCCTTGGAATCTGCAAACAGCACAGGTAAGACAGGTAAGTATTCACACTCTTTATGGGCACCGACCCTTACGTTCGGCACATAAAACAAAAGACAAAAAAATCATGAAAAACAAAAAATATAAAAACTCATCTCACAGTCGATCTACCCCGATTTTTTTACTCAAAACCCATTTCTCATAACTCACTACTTTCTCAAGGTTAAAGTCAAGGACTACACCGTACAGGTTAAAGTTCCTAGCTACACCGACTTTACTCAAAACATTATTTTATACACTAACGGTACTGATCGACCAAACACTCACACACACACACATAACACAGAAATACGTACGGCCTGATTCTCGTGTCGAGATACGTATACAACCCATAATTGGGTGCGGCCATAACTATACTTTCAAATTATCTCGTGTCGAGATACGTACATAACTATTTTCTTTTAAAACTACCTCGTATCGAGATACGTAAATCAGCAACTACGTGTCACGAATGCTCACGTTTAATTTCTGGTATATGTATTATATTACTTATTACTTACGCCCCGTTACTATGTAAATCACTAAACCGGCAACCGTGTGTCACGGATGTTCGAGGGTGCCTAATACCTTCCCTCGGCATAATCGAGTCCCCGAACCCACTTCAAGAACTCTGGTTTTCGCACGACTATCAAGAGTCACACTTTTTAAAGGGCCCACTTTTCTCAAACTGTTTCTCAAAAGTCAAAGATGGTTACTCTAATCACCTTTGCATGGATCCTAACTCCCGATAACATTAGGTGGCGACTCTGAAAACTTTTACTGGCCCTACCCCCACTTGTACGTACTTTCACACTTTTCTTATTCACGCTTTGGTTCGCTGCTTTGAGCCTTTTATCCTATTTTATTTTATTTCCTTTAAAACGGTCGCGATCCACGAGGGGACTGCCCCCCACCTTCGGGGCGGGTGTGACAGCTGGCGACTCTACTGGGGAATCTCACTTAAGAAGACTCAGGCCATCACTTTAGTGATTTTCATTATAATGGAGAATTTCTTTTGTACTAACCATTTTTTTTATTTCACATTTTCTTTGTAAATTCATATTCTTTTGCACAGGTGTTCGCAACCCAGGTTGAAATAAAATTACAAGGCCAATGCCAAAATTGGAAAGGCCAATGCCAAAATTGCAAAGGCCAATGTCAAGATCTTTAACTATCACGCACACTACACACTGGCATGCAAGCATGACATAACCCGATTCTAAAACTGAAACCCTTTAAGATTAGATAGGAGGATCAGTAAAAGGCATGGCTGTTGCGGTAGTACCATCAGTACCAGCACTGAAAGTTCCTCCACTTGAAACCACCAACCTGAGAAGGTGCTACAGCACCGGAGGTTTGAAGGTTCGGGAACCGGATCAAAATAAGTGTACATTAGACGTCAACCTCTCCACATAGTCACATTCTGCACGTGAGCATTCAAAAATTTTCAAAATACGGAACGGCGCCGATAGGCTGTCCGATTCTTTTCTATCCTCCCATTATATAAACAGGGGATGGAAAAACTTTTTGAAAACAATAAACAAAGCTGACGAGCTGCCGGATTCTTCTCTGTCTTCCCCCTGCACTTTTTACAAACCCTGGGTGGAAGAACTTTTCAAAATCAAATAAACACCACCGAAAGGCGGCCCATTCTTACTTATCTTTTCCTTACATTTTAACAAGGATGGATACACTTTCTCAAATTCATAAACGGTGCCTAAGGCTACCTAATTCTTCTCCATCTTCTCCCTATACCTGTATATAGACCAGGGGTGGATAAACTTTTAAAAACTCATAAACGACGCTAGAAGGCTGCCAGACTTTTTCCAAACTCATTCTCACCTTTTAAAAACAAAAATAAAACTCCCCAAGGAAGAATCCACTTTTCAAAGATAGTTGGTGATGCCGAAAGCCTATCCAGATTTACCTCATACCTTGGGAACACACATCACACTGGGGCACTACTCTCCCATCTCTAATGAGTCACTGGGAGAAGAATCCATGTTTCTTTTCTTTGAAGCGACTTACTAACTTTACGTCTACCTCTACTTCTTCAGACCTCCACTGCAGGTGCACTTCTGACAGAGGTCAACATAGGAAGCTTCTAAGCCTACTCTCAGCACCATCGACTTCTCTGGGGATCGAGAAAGTCCGAACGGACAATCAGTCCAAAAGGCTCTGACTTTCGAATCCAACTTCCAAATCCAAACGTTTAGCCTGAGCAGGGTAGATGACAAAATCCGGGGAGGTCAAATCCGAGCAGTACCACCGCATTCGCGATTGTTCGAACCTTCAAGATGCTGAACCAATGGCCTACTTCTACCCATATACATCCACAAGCTCTGGCCATGCCCGAGACGACTCTCGAAAGAGACCCAATACTCGACCCACTGTCTTGAAAGATTACTTCTCATCATATGCCACACAGGGGTAGTTTCTCCATACTATTAAATTTATGCTTTGTCTGCTTTGAATAAAGTCCATACTTTTAAATGAAAAACAAAAATTCTTTGCATCACTCAATAACTGACATCTTGCTCTCGTTCTTTAAATCTCATGGTTTACTGGATATTACTATCTCGTTACTTGTTGATTACTACTTAGACATCGTACTAGACTTTTAAAATATAGCAAGCTATGTTCGGGTTTACTTGAAAGTGCGACCAGCGCAAAATCATGCCAAGAACAAGCTGAGGTCCACAAATTGACCATTTCACCCTCTGACGATGCTCACATCTCAACAAGAATCAAATGACAAAAGCATACTCAATGCATACTTATCTACGATCGCTTGATGTCATCTGAGTACACAAGAACATAGCAAACAGTCGACGAGCATGCAAGTACAAGAACACCTTGGTCCATTCTCAGGATCATGACGTACACCGACTGGGGCAGTATTTGTCCCTCCCAACACCGCAAAAGAGGTCATCACGATCACTGTCAGCCCATATGGGGCCCCTAAATCCTGGTCAGGAGAGTAAATATGCATACTCACGATCTCTAACTTAAATGATGCATATATGTGATCTCTGCACCTGACTCGACTTGTGTCAAAATGATTAGAGGCAATCATTTCAACTATCTATACACTACTTTCCCTCGCTAGCCCACTTGAGCCATGCGATAATTTCTTTTCAAACTTAAACCCCTGAGGATCACCCCCTATACTGGGGCAATGCCAAAAGGAAAAAAGAAAGAGAAAACAAACAAAACAAAACTCAATGCAAAGTTGAAGCAAATCCATAAAAGATACGATCCGACTCGGATACATACTTTAAACTCGGGTAATCCTCCCCAGTACATACTTTACTCGGCAATAACATACCCCACAATAGATTGGGATGAATACAAAAACAAAAACAAAAAGAAAAAGAGCAAAATAAAAAGAAGGAAAAAAGCAGGGCATAAGGTGATCTCAGGTGTCACAGCCCGGTCCCACAATAGCGGAACCGGAGCCCGTAGCACGCCATCGAGGCTAATCTAATTCATTAACGTTCCCGAAATTTAGTATGAAGAACACACACAGCGAAAAACAAAACACATTTTAAAACTAGGGGTCCAGTCGACTGGGTCGGGACCTCAGTTGACTGAAGAGAACAGAGAGTTTTCAAAAATTGTTTACAGCCCTTCCAGTCGACTGAGGAAGGGCTCAGTCGACTGCTTTTGCCATATTAAAAAGCAACAGCTACCAGGCACAAGGGTCCAGTCGACTGAACACTGGACCAATCGACTGCTCCCCTGGCAGCAACCCAATCTGTAGAAAAATAAGTTTCAAAAGCTTTTTAAAACAACCAAGTGTTAACCACACACTCCAAGCTCACATCAAAGTAATCCTAGCTGTATTAAAACGTTACCAAAGTATAATTACAACATGTTACAAACTATGACCATGCTTTAGGTCCATTCTAGCATACTAAGTTAAACATAAGTTAAAACATTCAAATCCTTATTACAACATTCCTATTGTTCCAAAACTACAAGATCAACATTCAGGTTGCCTTCTAAGCGAACTCTAAACCCACGTGCTCACTTCTTTGATTCCTCGCCAGCATTAACACCTAAAATTGTTATTTGAATAACCACAAATAATCGATTTGTTTAAGCTAACGCTTAGTGGATAAAACAACATATGCACATGAATGATAAACATGTCCGCATTCACATCTCTATATTTCATACTAGTTGCGGGAGACTCACGTGCCCGTCCATACTCCCAATCCGCGACTCCTCGCCAATAAGTCCATGCAAAAGGGTAAGACCCACGATTCTTCTCTTCAATCGTGCGACCTTAATGCCTATATCGGCTCCACAAAATGGCACGGTGACCACGTGTTCCTTCTGACCCACATAAGCAATTTAACATGCTCAATACATATCACCATGCTCGCGGAATTCAAACATTTCATCGTGCTATTGGGCCTACTTATCAATACAAATGCACAATATAAACTACACAGTATATATCTATGAATTAATACATGCTATTCAAACACAACATGAATACACGTCAAGAAATCATTCCAAAACATAGTTGGATCACTCACCTCGGATTTACGCTTTTAAACTTCGATCCAAAGAAAACCCTTGTACAAAGAACGTGTAGAAGTCCGTCTAGTACAATTCCTATGGATCAAAATTCCATTTATCAACTTTTATGAAAAATTCTAGAAAACAACTTTTCAAAAAACTTAGCCAAACAAGCCCTAACATATATCAAAACGAAGCTCTTACCTCGAGGAGCTCGAATATGAAATATGGGAGAATACAAACTGATGGAAGGTCGTCGTTTGGCGTCGCAAAGCTCTAAGCTCCAAAATCTCCCTATGGCACCCTTTTTGGAATTTAGGTTAAGACTTGTGAAATTTATGAAAGTCAACACTTTCTATATATAGGCAAAACTATCGGGAATTACATTTACCTCCCCACGAGTTTTCAAAACTCCTAATCAGTCTCTGAAACTTTCTATACAGCTTATTCATAGCTTTATAAGTGAAACCTTAAAATTATAAAAGTTTTCAACTAAGTTTCGTTTGGTCTAGGGTACAATGGCTGGAGGTTGGGGATAAAAATTCTCGTTATTTCTTTCAACACATTCAAAACAGAAGAAATAGGAAAAGAATCTTTAAACTTGAAAAACCGGATGGAACATTTACTAATAATATTGAGGATGCAAAAACTGAAGCTATCAGGCATTTCACTGCTCTCCTTGGCACCAGGTCTCAAAATCATTATCCCGGAAGTGAGTCCTTGAGAAGAGTCATAACTAAAAGAATCCCTGCGGATCTTATGGAGGAATTGGATAGAATTCCTAGTATTGATGATATTAAAGAGACTTTCTTTAGTATGCATGAGAACAAAGCTCCTGGACCAGATGGGTATAATGCTTATTTCTTTAAAAAGTCTTGGTCTACTGTGGGGCCCTTGGTTACTGAAGCCATACAAGAATTTTTTCAAACCGGGGAATTGCTGAAAGAATCTAACACTACTATTATAGCCCTGATCCCAAAAGTTCAAAATCTCTCTAAAATGGGAGATTTTAGGCCCATCTCCTGCTGTAATACTGTGTATAAGTGTATTTCTAAAATAATTGCTAATAGACTTCAGATTATTCTTCCTATTATTACTGACCAGGCTCAATCTGCTTTCGTTAAGGGTAGGAAAATTAGTGATAATGTGTTATTGGCCCAAGATTTGCTTAGAGACTACCACAAACTGGGAGGGAAACCTAGAGTTGCTGCTAAGGTTGACCTTATGAAAGCATATGATAGTGTTAATTGGACTTTCCTACTCGATTTATTGGATAGTTTTGGATTGCCTCCAAAATTAAAACAATGGATTAGGGCTTGTGTTACTACCCCTAGGTACTCTATTAACTTTAATGGTGAATCTATAGGTTATTTTGATGGAGCCAAGGGCCTTAGACAAGGAGATCCCATATCCCCATATCTATTTGTCCTAGTCATGGAGGCTTTGAGTCAATTACTTCACCAAAATATTCAAAACGGTCCTTTTACATTTCACTGGAGATGCGATAAATTAAAAATATCTCACCTTTGCTTTGCTGATGATCTTCTTATTTTACTTCATGGTGATGTTGAATCTGCTAAGGTCATCAGAAATACCTTAAACCAGTTCTATGACTTGTCTGGACTTCAAGCCAATAATGATAAAAGCTGCATTTTTGTTTCTGGTATCCAAGACCAGTTGGCTGCTGATATTCAGAGGGAACTCCAATTCTCTAAAGGGAACTTTCCTATGAGGTATCTTGGAGTTCCTCTCATAACCACTAAGCTGAAAAAAGTTCACTGTGAAGATCTTGTTAATAAAATCTGCTATAGAATCAACTCATGGAAATCTAAGTTTTTGTCTTATGCTGGCAGGGCTCAACTTATTCATTCTGTGCTTTCAGGGATACAACAATATTGGTCGGGAATGTTTATTCTTCCCAAGAGTGTACTTAAACAGGTGGATCAAGCAATTAGGAGGTTCCTGTGGGCTGGTACTACAGAGACGGGACATGGTGCTAAAATTGCATGGACTAAAGTCTGTAAGCCGAAAAAAGAGGGAGGTTTGGGATTTAAGGATATTTTCCTCACAAATACCATTTTTAATCTAAAACATATTGGGAGCCTCTTGGACCCCGACAATAAATCCCTTTGGAAAAATTGGGTGCATTTGTATATGATTAAAACCAAAAGTTTTTGGGAAGTAAAAGCTCCAGGCCAATGCTCTTGGTATTGGAGAAAATTGTTAAAACTTAGGGAAGTTGTGAGACCTTTACTTATCCATAAAATAGGTAACGGTCAACAAACTTCCCTCTGGTTCGACAACTGGCTTCCGTGTGGCCCGCTTTTTGAAAAGTACTCTCCCAGAATTGCTTATGATGCTGCCATTGATGCTAAGGCAAAAGTGGAAGTAATAATAAGGAATAATGATTGGAATTGGCCTACTTCCAATTCTATAGGCTTAAATGAAGTTCGGATTCTCTTATCTCAGATGTATAAGCCAAGTGGTATGACTGATAAAGTTTTATGGACCACATCTCCTGATGGGAAATATAAATTTACACACGTTTGGAAATTCTTAAAAGAGGAATCCCCTGTGGTTCCATGGCATAAACTGGTTTGGTTCTCAGGTTGCACGCCTAGACAGAATGTTATATTATGGATTGCTGTCCAAGAAAGACTTGCAACGCATGATAGAATCTTTACTTTCACTCGTGGACCTCTTGCTTGTGTTTTTTGCCATTGTCAAATGGAATCTCATAACCATCTATTTTTTGCTTGTCCTTATGCTTCTTTTATCTGGCAGGAACTTATGCAAAGATGTGGGCTATCTTGGAACAACACTGACTGGAATACTACAGTCCTTTGGATGGCAAATCACTGGAAAAACAAGATTATTGAACACGCCGTTCCCACAATCTGTCTGGGAGTGGCAGTTTATGGCATATGGAGGGAAAGGAATCGCAGATCTTTCCAAGGCAACTCCACACCAAAAGAAAACTTGCTTCAAAATTTGGTGTCACAGGTTAATACCCAGATTAGATCAAAATGGAGACGACATTCCCAAATTGAGTCTATTTTACATCCTTGGATATAAATAGGTCATTTGTGATTTTGGGTTTTGTATTTTATGTTTTGAGGTGACTATGATATAGTCCATCTTTCTTTGTGTGTGGATTTCCACCGGTCCTCCAGCTGTGCTTTTAATGTCTTATCCTGGGGTATGCCCCTTGTACATGTGTACATCCTTTTTTGGAATATATTTACCCTTTTTCCGAAAAAAAAAAAAAAGTTTCGTTTGGTCGCTAAAACGCGAATTTCTACATGACGTTTCCGAAGTTGCTAATTAACCTACCAAATTAATAGCGTGTTAATTCGTTCTCACCAGGATACTAAAACTAACAACAGATATAAATTCTAAAACAAAAAATAATACAGATATTGAAATACACAGGTAAATATTTATTTTCAGATAAGCATTTAAAGTATTCCACAGTGACCGTCTCACACTCGGAGAGACGTCGCAACAACAAATCCTCAATCACCACAGTTTCAAAGAGTTCTCTAATACAGACACCCAAATCAACTCGTGAGTCAAAACTCAACCAAACATGTGTCATAAGACACGCCACATCACATTATCATGCATGACAATGTAATGCAAAAGCAATAACACAAATACAGGTGTTATAATACTCTCTCCCTTAAAAGAAGTTTGTCCCCAAACCTGTACCTCATGTCTCAAAAAGGTGCGGATACTGGGTACACATCTCAACTTCTATTTCCCACGTCATATCTTCCGTAGTTTGGCTACGCCATAACACTTTCACTTTCGATATTACTTTGGTCCATAAGACTTGATCCTTTCGATCCAAGATCTCTATCGGATACGCAACATATTTCAAATCACTCTGAATCTCATTCGATATCGGAGTCATAACTTGATCTCTATCCTCCACTACGTGTTTACGTAACAATGACACGTGAAACACGTTATGCACTTGAGCATACTCACTCGGCAATTTCAATTGATAAGCTACGGGTCCAACTCTCCCAATAATCTCAAAAGGTCCTACATACCTCAGGTTGAGTTTTCCGTATCTACCAAATCTGGTTTTTCCCTTTGAAGGTGACACCTTCAAAAACACCAAGTCTCCTACATCAAATTCCAACGGCCATCTGCGCTTGTCGGCATAACTCTTATACCTACTCTGGGCTGTCAGTAATCATTGTCTAATTACCTTTATCTTGTCCGTCGTTTCTTGTGCAATTTTTGGCCCTTCAATCATTCTTTCTCCCACCTCTGTCCAACTAATCAGTGAACGACATACACGGCCATATAAAGCTTCATAAGGAGTCATTCCAATACTCGACTGAAAACTGTTGTTATATGCGAACTCAATTAACGGTAGGTGGTCTTCCCAATCACCCTGGAAATCAAGTACACATAAACGAAGCATGTCTTCCAAAATCTGGATTACTCTCTCTGATTAGCCATCGGTTTGAGGATTAAAAGCAGTACTAAAGTGCAATTTGGTACCCATTGCTTCTTGCAAGGCTCTCCAAAACTTCGATGTAAAACTACTATCCCTATCTGAATTGATAGAAACTGGGATACCATGTAGTCTCACAATTTTGTGAATATACAACTTAGCTAACGTCATTGGCTTAGTTGTTCGGATTAGTAGGAAATGCGACGACTTTGTCAAACGATCAACGATCACCCAAATAATAGTGTTCGGTCTCTTCGACCTCGAAAACGCGCTAACAAAATCCATTGTTATGTGCTCCCATTTCCACTCGGCTATCGGTAACGGTTATAACAATCCTGAGGGTACTTGGCATTCGGCCTTTACTTGTTGACAACTAGTACAACGCGAAACATAACGTGCTATTTGTCTCTTCATTCCCGGCCACCAATAAACATGTCTCAAATCTCTATACATCTTGGTACTTCCCGGATGAACGGTATACTTCGTAGTGTGTGCTTCTTTTAGGATGTTCCATTTTAACTCCTTCTCGTTAGGCACACAAATTCTACCCCTCAATTTCAAAACATCATTCGCAAAAGTAAATCCCGGTTGTTTGCCCATCGGAATCTCATCATAAATCTTCTTTAAAGCCACATCTTGAAGTTGTTTCTCTGCGATCTCGTGAATCAAGAGTGGTTGTGCCACCATCGTCGACATCAAGCCACTTTCAATCCTCGGTATCACTTCAAGCTCTAAATTCTCCATATCTCATATCATTTCTTTCTGAGAAGTCAAATCTGATGCAGTGTTGGTTGGTACTTTGTGACTAAGAGCATCGGCGACGACATTCGCCTTGCCCGGATGATACTGAATTGACAAGTCATAGTCCTTCATCAACTCTAACCATCTCCTTTGCCTCATGTTCAAATCTCGTTGTGTAAATAGGTACTTCAACTCTTGTGATCCATATAGATCTCACATTTCTCCCCGTATAGGTAATGACGCCAAATCTTCAATGCAAAAATCACGGCGGCCAATTCTAGATCATGTTTTGGATAATCCTTCTCGTGCAGTTTAAGTTGTCTTGACGCATATGCAATAACCTTATCACTTTGCATAATAACGCAACCTAAACCTCTATATGAAGCATCACTGTAGATAATTAACCCTTCAGTCCCTGACGGAACGGCTAAAATTGGGGCTTTCACTAGTCGGCTCTTCAAATCTTGAAAACTTTCTTCACATTCTGGACTCCAAACAAAAGTAATATCTTTCCTCATTAACTGTGTCATCGGCATTGCTATACACAAAAAGTCTTTTACAAATCTCCGATAATACCCAGTTAATCCTAGGAAACTTCGGATGTCTGTCACATTCGTTGGGCTCACCCAGTTAGTAACTGCTTCTATCTTCTGAGGGTCTACAGAAATTCCCTTTGCCGACACTATATGTCTAAGGAAAGATATCTCGGTCAACCAAAACTCACACTTCTTCAATTTGCCGAATAATCTCTTTTCACGCAATCGTTGTAAAGCTAATTGTAAATTATGCTCGTGATCTTCAACGCTTTTGGAGTATATTTGGATGTCATCTATGAACACGATAACGAACTCATCTAAATAATCCTTGAAAACACGGTTCATCAAGTCCATGAAAGCAGCTGGTGCATTAGTCACTCCAAATGGCATAACCAAAAATTTAAAATGACCATATTGAGTCCTGAAAGCTGTCTTCTCAACATCTTCCTCTTTGACTTTCAACTGATGGTAATTGGATCTCAAGTCGATCTTCGAAAATATCTGGGCCCCTTGTAACTGATCAAACAAGTCATCTATTCACGGCAACGGATACTTGTTCTTGACGGTCAACTTATTCAACTCTTGGTAGTCGATGCACATACGCATTGTTCCATCTTTCTTTTTCACAAACAAGACTGGAGCTCCCCATGGGAAACACTCGGTCGGATAAAACCCTTCTCAGGTAGTTCTTGTAACTGACCCTTCAATTCTTTCAACTCTATCGGTGCCATTCGGTACGGCGCTTTAGATATCGGTTGTGACCCTGGTACTATTTCTATTGTGAACTCAAGTTCTCTTTCAATCAATACGTCGGGTAACTCATCGGGAAAAACATCTGGAAATTCTTGAACTACTGAAATGTCTTCTATTAGTGGTCCAAGAGCTCGCGTGTCGACAATTGAACATAAGAAACCCGAACAACCCTTTTTCAACATCTTACTTGCTTGAATCACCGATATCAAGTACGGCGGTACGATCACTCCCTTACCCTGAAAAGTAAACTCTTCTCGCCTTGACAGATAGAAACTAACCTGTTTCTATTCACAATCGACTCTGGCTTGATTAGCCGACAACCAATCCATACCTAAGATAACATCAAAGTAGTTCACCGTCAACGGAATCAAATCAACGCTCAAGACTTTATCACCTATCTTGATCTCACATGACTTGAATATCAAAGAAGTAACTAGCGGTTCACTACTAGGCAATGATACACACAAGTCATATCCTAGCAGTTCTGACTTAACAGTTAAATGCTTACCAAAATCACGTGATACGAATGAATGCGTTGAACCAGAATCCATAACTATACGTTCAGGATACGAACAAATAGGAAGAATACCTGATACGACGGTATCATCCTATTCCCCGACCTGAGCTGGAAGTATTGTCCTTATTGTTGCGCGACTCCTTTCCCTTTATCCACTCGAGGTTCTACCCTTGATCCGCTTGGCACACTCGATGCCTCGGTACTCATTCTCGGTTGTCTCTTACTCGGACAATTTTTTACTATGTGTCCCGGTTGTCCACATTCAAAACATTTTCCCCTCATCTCTGGGTTGTAACTATTTGTGTTCGAGGTAGTGTTCGGTGTAGTCACATTCGCATTCAAAGGACAATTCCTAGATACGTGTCCCAATTGCTTGCAAAGGTAGCAAGTGGTCAATTGATAGCAGGTTCCTCTGTGTCGCAGGTTACATGTCGGGCAGAACGGTCTCGAATCTCCCGTGAATGTACTTCCTCCTTGGTCACCCATATGCAATCCCGAACCTTGCATAAACGGTTTCTTTGCATTCCCTTAACTCTTACCACGACTGTCATTTGCTCTCTTCCCTTGTTGTCCCTGTCGATATCTGTTGACACTTTTCTCAGCAATACGAGCAGCTTCCTCAACGAGAGAAATGGTCGGGTGTTGTAACATATCCACACGGCCACGGATATTCTCCCTAAGTCCTTCCTTAAACTTACGAGTTTTATCCCTATCAGTCGGAACGGTAGTTTTCCCAAATCATAACAAGGCATTGTAACGGGATACATACTCACTCACAGTCATGTCTCCCTGAACCAGACTTGCAAACTCTTGGCGTTTCTGAGTATAAGTAGATTGCGGAAAGAAACGCTTGTTGAATTCTTCTTTAAATGCTTCCCATGTGGTCGGCTTCCCTTGTTCAAGTACGTTGTTCCACCAATCCAATGCTTCGCCCATCAACGTATCGGATGCGCATAAAATTTTCTCCTCATCGGTACATATTACCTGACGGAAATGTCTTTCCATGTCCATCATCCAATGATCGGTCAAGTCTATGTCAACTTTTCCATAATACAAGGTCGGTTTCTGCTTATAAAACTGTTCCATGATTGTGTGTTGAGGTCGCGGTGCCGGTGGTGCATTGATATAACGAATTTCCACTCCTGGAGGCTGAACATTCATCTATTCTCTTTCACTTACCGCTTGTATGAAATTTCCCACCATATTCACTATTTGGTCCATCCGCGAATTCGGTGACAATTCTCTCGGTGGATCAGCCATAATGTTTTAAATATTCCCCTGTTGAGTTCAATGCATAATAACCATGCATGTTATGCCACAATATAGATATATGTGCACAGTTCATCACGATCAACAAATGCTAACACATGAAGCATTTCTACAATGATAACAATTATCTTCACAATTACACACTCCACTCGACGTCACTCAGCATATATATAACGTCACTCGTTCCCAAGTCTCTAAATTTATGCTCTGATACCACTAAATGTCACAGCCCGGTCCCACAATAGCAGAACCGGAGCCCGTGGCACGCCACCGAGGCTAAACCAATTCATTAATGTCCCCAAAATTTAGTTTCAAGAACACACGCAGCGGAAAATAAAACACATTTTAAAACTAGGGGTCCAGTCGACTGGGTCGGGACCGCAGTCGACTGAAGAGAGCAGAGAGTTTTCAAAAATTGTTTACAGCCCTTCCAGTCGACTGAGGCTAGGGTCAAGTCGACTGAAGTAAGCAGAACCACAAAATCACATAAACCTTTAGAGGTCCAATCGACTGAGGAAGGGCCCAGTCGACTGCTTTTGCCATATTAAAAAGCAGTAGCTAGCAGGCACAAGGGTCCAGTCGACTGAACACTGGACCGGTCAACTGCTCCCCTGGTAGCAGTCCAATTTGCAGAAAAACAAGTTTTAAAAGCTTTTTAAAACAACCAAGTGTTAACCACACACTCCAAGCTCACATCAAAGTAATCCTAGCTGTATTAAAACGTTACCAAAGTATAATTACAACATGTTACTAACTATGACTATGCTTTAGGTCCATTCTGACATACTAAGTTAAACATAAGTTAAAACATTCAAATCCTTATTACAACATTCCTATTGTTCCAAAACTACAAGATCAACATTCAGGTTGCCTTCTAAGCGAACTCTAAACCCACGTGCTCACTTCTCCGATTCCTCGCCAGCATCAACACCTGAAATTGTTATTTGAATAACCACAAATAATCGATTTGTTTAAGCTAACGCTTAGTGAATAAAATAACATATGCACATGAATGATAAACATGTCCGCATTCACATCTCAACATTTCATACTAGTCGCAGGAGACTCACGTGCCCGTCCATACTCCCAATCCGCGACTCCTCGCCAATAAGTCCACGCGAAAGGGTAAGACCCACGATTCTTCTCTTCAATCGTGCGACCTTAATGCCTATATCGGCTCCACAAAATGGCACGGTGACCACGTGCTCCTTCTGACCCACATAAGCAACTTAACATGCTCAATACATATCACCATGCTCGCGGAAATCAAACATTTCATCGTGCTATTAGGTCTACTTATCAATACAAATGCCCAATATGAACTACACAGTATATATCTATGAATTAATACATGCTATTCAAACATAACATGAATACAAGTCAAGAAATCATTCCAAAACATAGTTGGATCACTCACCTCCGATTTACGCTCTTAAACTTCGATCCAAAGAAAACCAGTGTACAAAGAACGTGCAAAAGTTCGTCTAGTACAATTCCTATGGATCAAAATTCCATTTATCAACTTTTATGAAAAATTCTAGAAAACAACTTTTCGAAAAACTTGGCCAAACAAGCCCTAACATATATCAAAACGAAGCTCTTACCTCGAGGAGCTCGAATATGAAATATGGGAGAAAACAAACTGACGGAAGGTCGTCGTTTGGCGTCGCAAAGCTCTAAGCTCCAAAATATCCCTATGGCCCCCTTTTTGGAATTTAGGTTAAGACTTGTGAAATTTATGAAAGTCATCACTTTCTATATATAGGCAAAACTATCGGGATTTATGTTTACCTCCCCACGAGTTTTCAAAACTCCTAATCAGTCTCTGAAACTTTCTATACAGCTTATTCATAGCTTTATAAGTGAAACCTCAAAATTATAAAAGTTTTCGACTAAGTTTCGTTTGGTCGCTAAAACGCGAATTTCTACATGACGTTTCCGAAGTTGCTAATTAGCCTACTGATGTTGTCAATATCAAGATATCAAAGTATACTTTACTTTTCTAAAGATTTGTAGTGTGGAAGTAAAGGTCGAACCCACAGAGATTGAATTACTATGACTTTTAATTTTAAAACCTAAGTCTAATTAATTATGAAAACGAGATTTTGATTTTGAATTTAATTAAACTAAGAACAATAAAATAAATCTAAATTATGAAAGCGATTTAAAAGTATTTTTCTAAATATGTTTAAAGGAACCTAGGATTGCAAATCCACCACTAGCTTCATAATAGGAATATTTATGCATTCAATTAGATTATTAAGTTGGATGATAATGGAGAATTGTAGCTACAAGCCCAATTTCTCCGTCAAGAAAATAACTATGGTTCAAGCACCAACATAATCCATCTTCGGTTAGCACGAATTATCCCACACTAAACTAGGGTTGTGGTATAATCCATCTAATCTAGGCATGGACTATTCGGATACTTGATAGCACAATTCAATAAAGCACCATTACATGTAAATAATCTAAACAAGCACAGCAAGTATAGATCATTGAGCACATCACAGTCAAAATAGATCTAAGACAAGAATAAACTTTGAAAGTAATGATTTAATCAATAGAAGTAAGATTTTATTATAAAAAATCCTCTAATAATCATCATCCATACATAATAAATCTAAAATAAAAACATAAATAAAACCCTATTACTTGGCTAGGGTTTCATTGAAACCCTAGATCTAGAGTTTAGTTGTCCATAGAATTGATGAATAGCAAGAGGTTGATGGAGGAGGCCATGTGAATCCTTGGTCTTCTTCTTCTTCTCCTTGCTTTTTCTCCCTTCAAAAATGGCTGAAAAAAATGTATAATATGGCTGTATATTGATGTGTATAATAGTGTGTAATGATTTGTATATCTAAAGTTGATTTAGAATAGGATTTGTATAGAGTTTGGAAGGATTTAGGAAGCTTTCCTAAGTCAAATCGCGCTAAAACTGCTGTTTTTACGTTTCTTGACGTATTTAACCAATTCGGATCGCACAGGGCTCTTCAGGGCTTCAAAATACACAACTTTGACTTTTTCAAAGGGTCGCTTGCGCGGGTCGCTCCAGCGACCTGGGCATTTTCCAGAATTTTCTCAGATTTTTCGCTGCTCTGCACCACTTTCGTAGAATTGCGATAACTTTTGACTCGGACCTCGGATTGACTCACCGTTTGCGGCCACGCGTCCGTAACTCGAAGATCTACATTTTATATCTCTGGAGAAATTTCTCAAATCTGAAGTATTACTTGTCAAAAATGCAATTTTCCGAGGCTGTTACAACATTCTTCCTTCACCGGAACCATCTTTTAAGCCCAGAATGACTTCCAAAGCCACTAATCATTAG
The DNA here is from genome assembly GCA_033977485.1 of Hydrangea macrophylla. NCBI lineage: Eukaryota > Viridiplantae > Streptophyta > Magnoliopsida > Cornales > Hydrangeaceae > Hydrangea > Hydrangea macrophylla. The sequence continues at coordinate 23,287,945 of CM066985.1, forward strand.
ATTTTAGTGCATTTTCATGTTAAAGCTCCAAAATCTACAAAATATAGAATACCTATTAAAAATCACTTAATAATTACATGAAATGGGCTAACAAAGCGTATTTTTAGGACTATAAACGGCAACTATTCGCCGCCGATCACACCCCCAAACCTACTCTTTGCTAGTCCTTGAGCAAAGAAAAACATAAAACTAAATACTACTATACTTAACAATCCTAACTCACTGTCGCAGGCAACACGATTGCATTTAGCATATGCAACAAGCCTTTTAAACCCCTAAGTGTCCCTAGTCGGACGAGTGAAGTCTCGTGAGGGTTCTCGTCAACAAGTCACCCACAACCATCTTTATTAACTTATAAATTCAAAAACTTTTATTAAAAATGAAAAACATAATATTCAATACTCCTTATTATAAAACAATGATTCAAAATAGAATAACGAACAAGAAGAAATGGAATCAAACGTCCACTTAAATCATGAAAAACAATCCCACGCACATGCATCGTATAAATCAATAGAGTTTCTCATAAAATTGCACGTGTGTGATATGGTAGTCAAATGAACACGCGCATGTCATGAACTTGGAATATAACTCGGATGACCATCTAACTATGTCTTGACTACGAATCTCACAATGTCAATTACACTCTCAAATGAAACACTCAGAAACATGTGTAATTTTTCTAATAGATGGGAGCAAAGGAAATATATTTTCAAGACGATAAATGCTCACATATGACTCAAAAAAAAACGCATGACACGAAAGAACAATAGTCTCATGGATAGGATGCCAATCAATCAAGAAAAATTAATCATTACCATGTTTTAATCCCCCTCCCATCGTTTTCATATCCGAACCATGTTTCCTAGGATCAAATAGGACTTTTCAAAGGTTGTAATGTGGCTCAGGCAATGAAAAAGGATAGAAAGGATTAATTGGGTAGGTTTACGAATGGCATTGTAAGGCATGTTTGATCTCTTTCATTCTTCTTCTACAAACTCTCATCTTTTCTTTCTCTTCATTCCTTTTCATTCATTTTTCTTCTTTTCTTTCATTTTTTTTCAACCTTCCTCTTCTTTATTTTGTTTCTTTTCCTTTTTCTTTTCTCGCTTCTCAAATGACTATGCATTGAATACCAAGCAACTACCCCAATAGCATCTTGTCTTCTTCTTCTCAATCACACATCGCCTTAACACCACTAAAAGTTGACAAATCTCTCAGTGGTGAACTCCAAGTTTGTCAAGTCGGAGCAAAAACAAGGATAATGGTAATTAAAGAAAGAAATGGCATTTTAACGACTCAAAGGGCGAACTAAGGAAATTTTTCATTTATCGGTCGGTAATAAACAAAGAAGGCCTATAATCATGTCCTATGGTTATATGGTTCTTCAACATGTACGACAGAAGATTATTTAGCATGGTAGTAACTATTTTAACTTGACTATCAACCAAATTAAGCAAGAATAATGAGACTAAACAACAAATTAATGCGCTATTTCAAGTGAAATTCGACAAACACAATGTATTTATAACCCTCTAAAAAGAAAAGATAGGCTCAAAAGCTCACTGGGCTTAGTCTCCACCATATGTTATCTGGAAATCCGAATCATATTATAGTTCACAACCAACATGCATTCAAACAACTACGTGCAGTGCATAAGTTTATGTGCAAATCTATGATATAAAACTACGATTCAACCGATACATAACTAAAAACATTTCAACATAACTTCAGCAAATGTTTAATCACATCTTCTCTTGTTTATCATTCTATAACAATCAAAGTTATTTAACAAGAAGTATCAAATTGATATTGCAAAAACCGTAGGTAACATCGTTTATTTAAACACACTTATTGAAAAATTTTAAAATTTTGCATAAACTAATGTGCATGTGTGAGTGCATACCCCCAAACCTAAACCTTTCATTGTCCCTAATGAAACAATAAAATGAAAGAAACGAGAGTACATAAGGAAGGAACGATAGTACCTCGATCTTGACAAGCAGGTGAACACAATGGAATATGTCAATAAATTTCAATGTTACCTGTTACTACTTAACAAAAGAAAATTAAACAAACAAAAGAATAAAAACAGCTAAAAGAATTATAACTAAGCGAAACGAAACTAAATAAACTATAAGAAGAACCAAAACTATGAAGACAACACGAAAAGAAACTATAAAAGGAAATAAAACATAACCAGAATTATGAAAACAATCAAAGACTCGATCTAAAAGTGCCTAAAAAACAGAAATGGAAAAACTACCGGAGCAGGTATGGGTAAAGGATACAGAAAAGAAAACCAAATATCAAGAAAAGGGGAAATCGCGCGAGCGGTTCCCGCGAGCGACCGTCGCGCGCGCGAATCCCAACTTTTTTTTTTTATTAGAATCTCGCGCGAGCGAGGTACCTCGCGCCCGCGATATCAGGCGCGAGGAGAACCTGAGGACTCAAAACAAGAAAAGCAACGAAAACACTAAGGCACATTCTCGCGCCAGCGGGCCGCGCGAGCGACGTCTCGCGCGAGCGGGCCGCGCGCGCGATTTGGGTGTTTTCCATTTTTTAGCTAAAATTATGTATATAATATTAAAATAAATTAATTCCAACCCCCAAACCTGTCCAGAATGTCCAAAACAGACTCAAACAGACTCAAAAACGACCAAAAATAAGAAAAACGAACGAAATAGCGCTTGGGTTGCCTCCCAAAAAGCGCTAACTTTTATGTCTTTAGCTAGACCATTCTAGCTCAAGACTCAAGGAGGCCGTAACTCGGACTGTGAACCTCTTAAGATCTCAGGGAGAGCTCGGTGGTAGGCAGAAATCACGTCGCTTCGAATTAATTCAATCGACGATTTGTCAGTATGTTCAAATCGATTTCTTACCTTCCGAGTAGATTCAGCATTAGGGTCCGAAGTATTAGGATTCATCCACTCCTCATCCTCTATATTATATTCCCCGCACTTATATTTATTACGTTCTTAGGCTCAATATTCCGTTTAACCTCACTACCCTCCACACCTAGATAATCATCGTCTTTGGGAGGTTGATCAACAGCATTAAAAACATTTAATTTTAACTTTATATTTCCGAACGACACTTTCATTACCCCTGTTCTACAATTGACACGTGCGTTGGCCGTGGCTAAGAATGGACGACCAAGAATAACAGGAGTGTATTTTCTAGTATCTAGCACCGGTTCGGTGTCAAGGACCATAAAATCAACGGGATAGAAACATTGATCAACTTTTACTAGTACGTCTTCGACGATTCCTCTAGGTATTTTGACAGAACGATCCGCTAACTGAATAGTAGCGGCCGTGGGCTTAAGTTCACCTAGACCTAATTGTTTATAGACGTGATAAGGTAAGAGGTTAACACTAGCTCCTAAGTCAAGGAGAGCCCTATGAATGACAGTGTCACCTATGACACATGAAATCGTAGGCGTACCTGGATCCTTATATTTCGGAGGAGCGTGTTGGAAAATTGAACTTACTTTTTCCGTGAGGAAGACCTTTTTAGGCGTATGACTGCGTATTCTGCGTTTTTAAGTACAAAGGTCTTTTAGACATTTAGCATAAACGGGAATTTGTTTAATAGCATCGAGGAATGGAATATTTACTTTGACTTGTTTAAATACCTCGAGTATATCCTCAACCTTAGACTTTTTATTTGTAAGATTAGACGGCTCCTCAACATTAGGTGGATATGGCATTCTCAGAATATAATTCGTTGAGACCGATTCATTTTCTTTCTTACTTTGATTCACGTCCTCACCCCTCTCTTTATTAGAGTTTGATGGGAACCATAGTGGACCAAAGCTTAAAGATGATCATTTGCAAGTTTCAGATGGGCCAATCACAAGGTCAAGAGCTAAGAAGATCAACGAAGCAATGCAAGGACTGGTGCAATCCACTTGGGAAAAGTTCAGAAACTTATTATGCAAGGCCCCAACATTTAACATGGGCTTGAAGGAAGAAGAATCAGTTCTAGTTCATGTGATACAAGCTACAGAAGGGGTGGAATAGCTTATTGGGTTTTTATAGACTTTAATTTTTATGTTTCTATGGTTTTGGCATGTGGGCCTATTTTACCTTTTAAGTAGACATTTATTTAGCTTTAAACATGCAGTTTAAGTTGTTTTGGGCTTGAGTATTTAGTCCATCTTTTATTTTCGTTGAAGGCCTTTTTGGCCCAAGGGTTTCTTAGAAGTGATTAAAAGAAAGAACTTTGTAGCGGCTTGGATAGAACGTTAATGAAATTTATTTTCTGGAGAGCTATTCAGTTTTCTCTGCTTGTTCTTGATTGAACAATTCGAACTTATCAAAGGCATTTCCTTTGTGGCGTTCACCAAATCTGGGTTCTTGAAGCAGGATTTCAACGGGTCTAGATCATCCCTGTGACTTGATTGTTGGCTTTCTTGGGTGAATTACAATCTGATCGTGGGTTCAAGGAATATCAATTCCACGGGTTCACATCATTTGGTATCAGAGCTTAGGCTCCAAATCAGGTCTGATTTATCCATTTTATTTCGTGTTCTTGTTTCTGTTTCATTTTTTTTTTCTGTTCTGTTATTTTCGTGATCTTGTTTCATCTCGTCTTTCTATTCAATTCGTGTTCTATTCTTTTCGTGTTCTTGTTTTCGTTCGTGTTCGTGTTCGCATTCGTGTTCTTGATTACGATCTGGAATTTCCTGTTTAGGGTACGAATCTGATCTGCGATTTTTTTGTTTTGTCTCTTGCTACTTCGTGTTCGTTCATCCTCGTGATTTAGGGTTACGAACGTGAACTGTGAAGTCGCCCTAATTATAAAAAAAAAAAAAAAAAAAAAAAAACAAAAGAAAAGAAAAGAGGAGAAAAAAAAAAAAAAAAAAAAAAAAAGAAAGGGAAGAGAAGAGATCGGTAAGCCGCGATAAAAAAAAAAAAAAAAAAAAAGAGTACAAAAAAAAAAAAAAATCGACTTAAATTTTTTTGTTCGTTTTGCATTGTCCATGGTCTAAGGAGTCCGAAACTGATCTTACTCCATAGTGTGAAAAAAATCTCCGAAAAAAATTCGGTTTTTGTGCTGTTCGAAACCTATCTTCTGATTTCTTGTTTCGTTTGCCCTCGTCGTATATTTTCTTGAGATCCGTGTCATTTTTTTTTATTACTTCCTTGTTTCTAGAATCTATTGCTGGCTGGGATAAAACAAGGTCGTGTCTTGATTTAGTTCACTTAGTTCTTGAAAGAACTTGAAAGGGAAAACAATTGAGGTAAAAGGCAAGAGTGTGTGAGACTAATTTCGGGAAAAAGCCAATCAGAGTGAAACAGGAGTGGAGTGACAATTTTTGAGCGTAAACACGTAAGGGAGTGTGTGAGGTTTTACCACTAATATTCTTGTTTTGCAGCACATTAAAATGGATGACTCAACACCTAGAGGGGAGGCAGATAACACAACCTTTATGTTGCAGGCCATGCAACAACAGTTTGAACGGTTAAATTTGGTGTTGGGGGAGGTACGGGATAGGATGGATCAACAAGATGTAGTGATTCAAAATCTGCAAGGTGGGCGTGATGGGAGGAGACGTGAGCCTAGAGTTGAAAATGAGTATGAGATCGAAGAAGATGAAGAGGATGAGGAAGACATAGTATCTGATGTTGGTAGGGGAGGAATGGGTAGACCTAGAGGAGGTAGGCGTGGAAGAGGACCTAGGGGGAATCCACGGGGTCGAGATGGGGTAGATAGGAACCTTGGGAGCATCAAAATGAAAATACCATCTTTCCAAGGGAGGAATGACCCTGAAGTGTATTTAGAGTGGGAGAAGAAAATAGAGTTGATTTTTGATTGTCACAACTACTCAGAGGAGAAGAAGGTGAAGCTGGCAGTAATTGAATTCACTGATTATGCAATTATTTGGTGGGATCAATTAGTGACCAATAGGAGGAGGAATCATGAAAGACTTGTAGAAACATGGGGTGAGCTGAAAGCTCTCATGAGGAAGCGTTTTGTACCTAGCCACTACTACAGAGACCTCTACCAAAAGTTACAAAACCTTTCACAAGGGTCCCGGAGTGTGGAGGAATACCATAAGGAGATGGAGGTGGCTATGATTCGGGCTAATGTAGAGGAGGATCGAGAGGCCACAATGGCTAGATTTTTAAGTGGTTTGAATAGGGATATAGCCAATGTAGTTGAGTTGCAGCATTATGTGGAGGTAGAGGACATGGTGCACATGGCTATGAAGGTGGAGAGGCAATTAAAAAGAAAGGGGGCAACAAGGTATACTTCAGTTTCTAGCACTCCTTGGAAACCAAAGTGGGAAAGGAATGACCGAGCTGTAGTAAAGGGAAAGACCGAACCACCTAAAGAAAAAGATGAGGGGACTAGCAAGAACAAATCCAAAGTAGAGTTGCAACCTTCAAGGAATAGAGATATCAAATGTTTTAAATGTTTGGGTTTGGGGCATATAGCATCTCAATGTCCAAACAAGCGGGTGATGATTATGTGTGACAGTGGGGAGGTGATGACTGAAGGTGAAGACGATAGTGATGGAGTATCTGATGCTAGTGATGATGATGGATTGGAATACCCCGTAGAAGGTGAGTCTCTTGTTTCCAGGCGTGCTCTCAATACACAAATGAAGGTAGATGATATGGAGCAGCAGAGAGAAAACATATTTCATACTAGATGCTATGTAAATAACAAGGTGTGTAGTATGATTATAGACGGGGGAAGTTGCACCAACGTAGCTAGTACCACTTTAGTTGAGAAGTTGAACTTACCTTTGCTGAAGCATCCTAGACCTTATAAGTTGCAGTGGTTGAATGAGTGTGGAGAGGTTAAGGTCAGTAAGCAGGTTTTGGTGGCCTTCTCTATTGGGAGGTATAGTGACGAGGTGCTTTGTGATGTAGTTCCTATGCATGCTGGCCATATTTTGTTGGGGAGGCCGTGGCAGTATGATAGGAGAGTGATGCATGATGGGTTTAGGAACCGATATAGCTTTGAAAAAGATGGGAAAACAATCAAGCTTGCTCCTTTAACCCCAAAACAGGTCTATGAGGACCAACTGAAACTAAAAAGTGAGGTTGAGCAAAAAAGAAACATGAGAGAAAAGAAAAATGAGAGTGAGAGAGAAATTTCAAGAAAAAGAGAGAGTGAAAAAGAAACTAGAAAAATAGGTGAGAATAAAGAAAAGGGAGTGGAGTCAAGAGAGAAAAAAGAAAGAGAGTCTATAGAGAGAAAAGAAAAGACAAAATTGAGTTTTTATGCCAAAGAGAGTGAGGTTAAGAGGGCATTTTTAGCAAATCAGCCTGTAATTCTTCTTGTTTACAAAGAATGTTATCTTAATCTTGATGAAACTAACCAATCTCTTCCTAGTTTGGCTGTTTCTTTGTTGCAGGAGTTTGAGGATGTATTTCCAGAGGAGATGCCGAGTGGGTTGCCGCCCATTAGAGGCATTGAGCATCAAATTGATTTGGTACCCGGGGCTGTTATTCCAAACCGACCAGCCTATAGGAGCAATCCGGAGGAGACAAAGGAGCTTCAAAGGCAAGTTGAAGATTTGATGAGCAAAGGGTACATAAAAGAGAGCATGAGCCCATGTGCAGTACCAGTGCTACTAGTGCCAAAGAAGGATGGGACTTGGAGGATGTGCGTTGATTGCAGAGCTGTCAATAATATCACGGTAAAGTATCGCCATCCCATTCCTCGTTTAGATGATATGCTTGATGAATTGCATGGTTCATGTATTTTCAGTAAAATAGATCTTAAAAGTGGATACCATCAAATAAGAATGAAAGAGGGAGATGAGTGGAAAACTGCATTTAAGACTAAATATGGACTTTATGAATGGTTAGTTATGCCATTTGGACTTACAAATGCGCCTAGTACTTTCATGCGGTTAATGAACCATGTATTACGTGCATTCATAGGCAAATTTGTAGTCGTCTATTTTGATGATATCCTAGTGTATAGCAAGAACTTAAATGAACATATTGAACATTTGAGATGTGTGTTTGGTGTGTTGAAATCTGAAAAGTTGTATGCTAATTTTAAGAAATGTACCTTTTGCATGGAAAAAGTTGTTTTTCTTGGATATGTTGTTAGCACAGAAGGTATTGAGGTGGATGAAGAGAAAGTCAAGGCCATCAGGGAGTGGCCAACGCCTAAAGGTATCACTGAGGTAAGAAGCTTTCATGGTTTAGCTAGCTTTTATAGGCGTTTTGTTAAGGATTTTAGTACACTTGCTGCACCACTCACTGAAATCATTAAGAAGAATGTTGGGTTTCATTGGGGAACTGAACAAGAGAATGCTTTTGCTACTATTAAAGAAAGGCTATGTTCTGCACCTGTGTTAGCATTACCTGACTTTAACAAAACTTTTGAGATTGAATGTGATGCTTCAGGTATAGGGATTGGAGCCGTTTTGATGCAGGATAGGAGGCCCATAGCCTTCTTCAGTGAAAAACTAAGTGGGGCTGCCCTAAATTACCCTACTTATGACAAGGAACTTTATGCTCTTGTTCGCTCTCTAGAGACATGGCAGCACTACCTTTGGCCTAAGGAGTTTGTGATCCACACTGATCATGAATCATTGAAGCATCTTAAGGGACAAGGTAAATTAAATAAGAGGCATGCTAGATGGATGGAATACATTGAGACTTTTCCTTATGTCATTCGTTACAAGCAAGGTAAGGAAAACATTGTTGCTGATGCTTTATCTCGACGGCATGTACTTCTTACTTCTATGAGTGCTAAAATGCTTGGGTTTGAATATGTGAAAGATATGTATGCCAGTGATGCTGATTTTTCTAATGTGTATTTGGCATGTGATAAAGCGGCATTTGGTAAGTTTTTTAAGCATGATGGTTATTTGTTTAAAGAAAGTAAATTGTGTGTGCCTCATTGTTCAATGCGAGAATTGTTGGTGCGAGAGGCACATGGTGGGGGCTTAATGGGACACTTTGGTGTTAGGAAAACCTTAGAAATTTTACATGAACATTTCTTTTGGCCTAGGATGCGACGAGATGTCATTAGAATCTGTGGTCGGTGCATTACATGTAGAAGGGCCAAATCTAAGGTTTTACCACATGGGTTGTATACACCCTTACCCGTCCCTAGTGAGCCGTGGGTAGACATATCTATGGACTTTGTTTTGGGGCTGCCTAGGACAAAAAGAGGTAGAGATTCTATTTTTGTGGTGGTGGATAGATTTAGTAAGATGGCACATTTCATTCCATGCCATAAAACAGATGATGCCACAAACATAGCTGATTTGTTTTTCAAGGAGATAGTACGACTCCATGGTATGCCTAGGAGTATTGTTTCTGATAGGGATGTCAAATTCCTCAGCTACTTTTGGAAGGTTTTGTGGGGAAAATTGGGTACCAAACGTTTATTTTCCACTACTTGTCACCCACAAACTGACGGACAAACTGAAGTAGTCAATAGGACTCTAACTCAACTCCTACGCACTATCATTCAAAAGAATTTGAAAACTTGGGAGGACTGTTTACCATTTATCGAATTTGCTTATAATAGGAGCATGCATACTACTACTTCTCATTCTCCCTTTGAAATTGTTTATGGTTTTAATCCACTTACTCCTTTAGATTTAATGCCTTTACCTGTTGATGTCAGGAGTAGTTTGGATGGACACCAAAAGGCTGAATTGGTGAAGTCAATTCATGAGAGAGTACGACTTCAAATTGCACAAAAAAATGAAAAGTTTGCTTCCCAAGCCAATAAAGGGAGAAAGCGTGTCACCTTTGAACCCGGAGACTGGGTGTGGGTTCATCTGCGCAAAGAAAGGTTCCCAGCTCATAGACGGACTAAATTGCATCCTCGAGGGGATGGACCTTTCCAAATCCTTGAGAAAATTAATGATAATGCCTATAAAGTGGATCTTCCAGGTGAGTATAATGTTTCTGCAAGTTTCAATGTTTCTGACCTTTCTCCTTTTGATGTAGGTGATGATTCGAGGTCGAATCCTTTTGAGGAGAGGGGGAATGATGGGAACCATAGTGGACCAAAGCTTAAAGATGATCATTTGCAAGTTTCAGATGGGCCAATCACAAGGTCAAGAGCTAAGAAGATCAACGAAGCAATGCAAGGACTGGTGCAATCCACTTGGGAAAAGTTCAGAAACTTATTATGCAAGGCCCCAACATTTAACATGGGCTTGAAGGAAGAAGAATCAGTTCTAGTTCATGTGATACAAGCTACAGAAGGGGTGGAATAGCTTATTGGGTTTTTATAGACTTTAATTTTTATGTTTCTATGGTTTTGGCATGTGGGCCTATTTTACCTTTTAAGTAGACATTTATTTAGCTTTAAACATGCAGTTTAAGTTGTTTTGGGCTTGAGTATTTAGTCCATCTTTTATTTTCGTTGAAGGCCTTTTTGGCCCAAGGGTTTCTTAGAAGTGATTAAAAGAAAGAACTTTGTAGCGGCTTGGATAGAACGTTAATGAAATTTATTTTCTGGAGAGCTATTCAGTTTTCTCTGCTTGTTCTTGATTGAACAATTCGAACTTATCAAAGGCATTTCCTTTGTGGCGTTCACCAAATCTGGGTTCTTGAAGCAGGATTTCAACGGGTCTAGATCATCCCTGTGACTTGATTGTTGGCTTTCTTGGGTGAATTACAATCTGATCGTGGGTTCAAGGAATATCAATTCCACGGGTTCACATCAGAGTTGACATTCACATCTATCACATTCTCATTTTTAGTAGGGGTTTCTACCACCTCCTCTCGTGTAATCATCCTAGTTGAGACAGCGTTTACTTGTTCATTCGACCCCTTAACCTCATATTGTCCCTTAGGGTTTTGAATTGTTTGACTAGGCAACGTCCCCTCGTTTCTACGACTCACTATAGTAGCTAGTTGTCCCATTTGGGATTCAAGCTTCGCAATGGATTGTGTATGAGAGTGCACTATTTGTGCTTGTGCCTGGACTTGAGTTTCAATATTCTTAAGGGATGCCAACACCTTTTCCTCAAAAACATTACCCCTTGAAGGATTCGCATTAGGAGGCGGTTGTTGGTATTGATTAGGTTGAAACTGAGGTCGATACGCATTAGGAAAATTAGTCGCCTCATTAGGATTATTATTATTATTTTTCCAAGAGAAGTTAGGATGGTTTCTCCATGGCGCATCCGGATTATTAGTAGTCAAATTATAATTATTTCGTGGGTATTGTTGAATAGAATTAATGTGTTGCTCCACGAATTCCGGAAATTGACTCGCCGATGGACATGCAAGTATCGAATGTGAAGGATCAGAATATAATGCACATATGTCACGAGCGGGTGAGGCTGTCGTTTGGTTCATTGTTAAAAGTCGGTCAAGTTTGTTAGATAGTTCTTTTATTTCAATTGATTGACTTGACTCGAACTTTACCTCTCTCTTAGGTTGATTAAGATATCCCTCAGAACGGACAGACACCGCTTGGTGCATCGAGTTCTCGCTTAACGTTTCAAATATTTTCCAGGCCTCGTCGGCGCTTTTGTGTAGGAAAGTTCCCGCACAAACGGCATCGACAGTGTTACGGACCGAAGGAATAAGTCCCTCGTAAAAGACCTGGACCAACTGCCACTTAGGAACTTGATGATGTGGACACGAGCGTAATAATTCTTTAAATTTTTCCCATGTGTCATAAAGTGTTTCCCCATCTTGCATCACAAAATTAGTGATAGATTTCCTTATTTGATTCGTACGCATAATAGGAAAAAACTTTTGTAAAAATGCGGTGTGTAAGGCTTCCCATGTCTTAATTGTGTTTGGCTCAAGCGATTGAAGCCAATACTTAGCTTTATCTTTTAACGAGAATGGAAAGAGCCGCAATTTCAATTCATCATCAGTAAGATTTTGAATTTTCAAAGTAGAACATATATCCTGAAAATCTCCTAAGTGTTTATATGGATCTTCATTTAGACGACCATGGAAAGACGGAAGTAGCGAGATCGTAGACGACTTTATCTCAAAGTGAGATGCTATCGCCTCCGGTAATTCAATACATGTTTGTGGCGTGTAAGTCGTCGGAATAAAATAATCTTTAAGTGGAGGAGGTGGCGGTATATTTAGATGATTCATATTCGCACCATCATTTTGATTGTTATTGTTATTTCCACCGTCAGCCATTTTAATTGGTTCTACGTTATTAAAGCGTGGTTTCTTTAGTCTTGTAAGAGTACTACGTATTTCGAACTCAAATAAAGACGTTGGTTTCGGTGTCAAATCGTCGTCTATTAAAAACCTAGTTCTAGAAGTTAAGTTGGAAGACTTGTTAAGTCTTAATGTACGTTCAAGTTCAGAGTCAAAAGGTTTTAATTCCGGTTTATTTGAACGTGTACCTAACATAAACTAAAAGAAAGTAAACTAAAAACAAAAACTGACTCAAATAAAAAAACAAATAGCAATCACGCAATTAAGATAACAAGCACTCAACTACTGTGATGCATGAATATTATCCTATAATGCAATGACCGCGTCAAGCCCAGCGCCCCGGGTTTCCTGGCTAATGCAGTGCAATTAACCCTAAACTAATGCAAATAGTGTGTCACAGCGCCCTGACTTACAGTGGTTTAAAGCGATTTTCACAAGAAGCAATTTATTTTATTTTATTTTTGTTTTTATTTGCGTAAGCTCCTTTGATGTAATTAGCTACTCCACTCGGAAACGTTGAAATTTGATGACTCGAAAACCTATAAAATAAAAGAACAAGTTAGTAATTTAAAACAAAAACGGAAAATAAGAAGAATAAAAACTAATCTAATATTTACGAATTAACTAAACTAAGATTATAAAATTAAAGGTAGTAACGCAATCCCCGGCAACGGCGCCAAAAATTGATGTTGTCAATATCAAGATATAAAAGTATACTTTACTTTTCTAAAGATTTGTAGTGTGGAAGTAAAGGTCGAACCCACAGAGATTGAATTACTACGACTTTTAATTTTAAAACCTAAGTCTAATTAATTATGAAAACGAGATTTTGATTTTGAATTTAATTAAACTAAGAACAATAAAATAAATCTAAATTATGAAAGCGATTTAAAAGTATTTTTCTAAATATGTTTAAAGGAACCTAGGATTGCAAATCCACCACTAGCTTCATAATAGGAATATTTATGCATTCAATTAGATTATTAAGTTGGATGATAATGGAGAATTGTAGCTACAAGCCCAATTCCTCCGTCAAGAAAATAACTATGGTTCAAGCACCAACATAATCCATCTTCGGTTAGCACGAATTATCCCACACTAAACTAGGGTTGTGGTATAATCCATCTAATCTAGGCATGGACTATTCGGATACTTGATAGCACAATTCAATAAAGCACCATTACATGTAAATAATCTAAACAAGCACAGCAAGTATAGATCATTGAGCACATCACAGTCAAAATAGATCTAAGACAAGAATAAACTTTGAAAGTAATGATTTAATCAATAGAAGTACGATTTTATTATAAAAAATCCTCTAAACATGTAATCATCATCCATACATAATAAATCTAAAATAAAAACATAAATAAAACCCTATTACTTGGCTAGGGTTTCATTGAAACCCTAGATCTAGAGTTTAGTTGTCCATAGAATTGATGAATAGCAAGAGGTTGATGGAGGAGGCCATGTGAATCCTTGGTCTTCTTCTTCTTCTCCTTGCTTTTTCTCCCTTCAAAAATGGCTGAAAAAAATGTATAATATGGCTGTATATTGATGTGTATAATAGTGTGTAATGATTTGTATATCTAAAGTTGATTTAGAATAGGATTTGTATAGAGTTTGGAAGGATTTAGAAAGCTTTCCTAAGTCAAATCGCGCTAAAACTGCTGTTTTTACGTTTCTGGACGTATTTAACCAATTCGGATCGCACAGGGCTCTTCAGGGCTTCAAAATACACAACTTTGACTTTTTCAAAGGGTCGCTCGCGCGGGTCGCTCCAGCGACCTGGGCATTTTCCAGAATTTTCTCAGATTTTTCGCTGCTCTGCACCACTTTCTCAGAATTTTCTCAGATTTTCTCAGCGGGTCGCGCGCGCGTGGCCGCGTCCGTAACTCGAAGATCTACATTTTATATCTCTGGAGAAATTTCTCAAATCTGAAGTATTACTTGTCAAAAATGCAATTTTCCGAGGCTGTTACAACATTCTTCCTTCACCGGAACCATCTTTTAAGCCCAGAATGACTTCCAAAGCCACTAATCATTGGTTTTTTGTGCATTTTCATGTTAAAGCTCCAAAATCTACAAAATATAGAATACCTATTAAAAATCACTTAATAATTACATGAAATGGGCTAACAAAGCATATTTTTAGGAATCAGGTATGAGACCCTCAAGCAGCATCCTATTCACTCGTCATCAGAATCCATAATCAAAATCAGGAGTGAGTCCTTCAAACGGCATCCTATTCCATCACAAGTATCAGGTATAAGGCCCTAAGCAGTAGCCTATTCACTATTTACTTTCAGAATCAGGTATGAGACTCCTTGCGGCACCCTGTTTGGACTCGTCTTCATCTCAACCATCAGACGTCATTTATCCACTATACATCTTCATCACAGGAGTGAGTCCGTCAATGGGCATCCTGTTCACAATCTCACTATCGGGAACGAGTCCGTCAAGTGACGGCCCGTTTACATCTTCAGCACAAGACTGAGTCCGTCAAGAGGCATCCTATTCACAATCTCACTATTGGAAATGAGTCCGTTAAGAGGCATCCTATTCACAATCTCACTATTGGGAATGAGTCCATCAAGTGGCGTCCCGTTTACATCTTCAACTCAGGAGTAAGTCCGTCAAGGGGCATCCTATTCACAATCTCACTATTAGGAATGAGTCCGTCAAGTGGCATCCCGTTTACATCTTTAGCATAGGAGTGAGTCCGTCAAGGGGCATCCTATTCACAATCTCACTATTGGGAATAAGTCCGTCAATTGGCATCCTGTTTACATCTTCAACTCAGGAGTGAGTCGGTCAAGGGGCATCATATTCACAATCTCACTATTGAGAATGAGTCAGTCAAGTGGCGTCCTTTTTACATCTTCAACTCAGGAGTGAGTCCATCAAGAGGCATCCCGTTCACATTCTTACAACCGGGAATGACTTCTTCAAGAGGCGTCCCAATCATATCTTCAATCTCAGGATTGAGTCCGTCAAGTGGCATCCTATTCATATTATCTATCACCGGAATCAGGAGTGAGTCCATTAAGTGGCATCCTATTCACACTATCTATAACCGAAATCAGGAGTGAGTCTGTCAAGTGGCATCCTATTCAGATTATCTATCACCGGAATTAGGAGTAAGTCCGTCAAGTGGTATCCTATTCACACTATCAATCATCAGAATTAGGAGTGAGTCCATCAAGGACATCCTATTTATGTCATCGTATATCATTCAATATCAGGAGTGAGTCCGTCAAGTGGCATTCTGTTCATATCACCTACCATCAGGTATAAGTCCCTCAAATGGCATCCAACTTACATTGGCATCAAGTATCAGGTATTTCTCTTACCCTCCCGCACTCCATAGCAATCATGCGCATCGCATTTTGCTGTCCTCACCTTTCTACTGCGATCATGCATACCGCATTTCGCTAATTTCATCACTCTTCACAGCAATCAAGCCCCACATGGCATTTTTCTTCTCTTATCTCAAACACTTTACAGCAATCACGCCCTACTTGGCATTTTGCTCTCTCATATCTTTAACAGTCACGCGCATCACATTCTGCTAATCTTATCTTCACAGCAAACACCCGTATCGAATTTTGCTACTCTCATCTCACACCTTCATGACAATCACGCGTATCACATTTTACCACTCTGTTATCTTATAGCGATCACACCCTACGTGGCATTTCGCTCTCTCATATCTACAACAATTAGGCCCCCACGTGGCATTTTTCTCTCCTATCTCACAGCGATTACGCCCCATGTGGCATTTTGCTCTTTCGTATCCACTGCAATCACACCCTGACATGGCATTTTGCTCTTCACTATCCCAACATAGCATCCTCTTCACCCTGGTATGAACTACGCACAGTCTGATTTTATTGACAAGAGATACGTAGGCAGCTTTAAGAGCTCGATCATACCCTCACTTTACTACATTTTTGGTTAGAGTTTGAGATTATATGATTATGCACTTCTCGACTACAACATCCATCTTCTACTCGATTCTCACATGAATCCCCAACAGAGTCGTTCACCCTTTCTGGTAACGCTCTCAATCCCTAGCGGAGCTACTTGCCTACTCTGGTGGTACCCACAATCCCCACTTGCCTACGTTGGCACCTCATACACACTTGCCTACGATGGCATTTCACATTCACTTGCCTACATTGGCACCTCATACCCACTTGCCTACGATGGCATTTCACATTCACTTGCCTACGATGGCATCTCATATTCAATTACCTATGATGGCACCTTATACCCACTTATCTACGATGGTATTTTACATTCACTTGCCTACGATGGCATCTCATATTCACTTGCGTACGATATCATCTCACACCCACTTGCCTATGTTGGCATCTCATACTCGCTTGCCTACTTTGGCACGTCTTTTTACTTTTTCTTATCATTTAAAAGAAAAGGGTCAAAATGGGTCGTCTTGTTTCTTTGTCACGATTTGCTTCGCAAAACATGACAAAGAGGGGCAGCTGTAGACACCTCATTTTGACACACCAAAAAAAGATAGAGAATAACAATCGCAGGGGGCCTACTGAGCACGGGAATCGAGAAAAAGAGATTCAGAGTCCAAACAGGGATCCCAAAGGTCAAATCAAAGTCAATACAGAGCCCACAGTTCATCCACTGGAGTTTTAGAATCTGGGATCATCCGATTACGATAATCGACAATGTTTTTAACCAAAATCGAAGCTCGGCACAAAATCCAAGATCGGAATCGAGTCCGAGACGACCGAAGGTTGAATCCGATTACATCGAGGAAAAATGGGCATCCGTACAGGCCCACAAGACTTCAAATCATCAAATTTTGATAAACGATGAAGAATTGGGCTCTGATCGAAGTTTTTGCACGCCGAAATCAAGGGAAAAGGACTTGATTGTAAATTCAAAAGCACCAAAAGTCTGACTGGACATGATTGACTGGAAATACAGAGAAAAATAGAGATCCTGTAACTTGAATCAACCCAATCAGACAATTGGAGAAGAAACGGTGTTTGATTGAAGTTTTAATGGCCCGATCAGCATCGACGACGGCATACATGTCATTATTCGGGCTCAAGTATTCTGGATTCAACCGTACGGATATAAAGAAAACGACATTACGAGTCCATAACTTCTTAAATCATAAGGATCGGACGGCCGGTTCAAAAATAAATAACAATCGAAGTTCCTGGACGATCGAAAGATCAAGATCAGAGTTGCACCGATCAACTGGTGTCTCACCTACGTGGGATCGGAGCCCATGTAGGTTTTGTCTATAAAAGGAAAGCTTTGTTTCCTTAGGTTTGGGAGGGGGGGGCAGCCGCACATCAGATCCCTCTCATTTCCCCAAGGCTCTATTTGGTTGGGTTTTTGTTCCCCCAAGGCTTTGTTTGGTTTGTTTGATCAACAAAACATCACCACAACTACAACCAAACACCACCCAAGCACTACTACTGCCAACCACCACTCAATACCCACAACCACCACTCCATTACACAACACCCTTCACAAACCCGACTTCCAAAAATAGCCAGAAACCCCAGATAAGCTGTCCGAACCAAACAAGTGCCTTAAGCCCCCAACAAATTCTGAAAAAAGAGCCAAGCAGAGCCTAAACTAGCTCCCTCAATCTCACCTCCCAATCCAGTGGGTTCCCCTGGCCAAACCGGAGCCAACGCCATTGGTCTCACCATCAAACAACCGCCAAGGAAGGCCCATGTGCCATTAGAAACCACCACGCGCCGCCGCTACACAGAATCTCCTTCGGTAGCTTTTCCAGCAACAACCTCTGAAAATTGCCACCACTGGCCAAATAGCCTGGTCCAGCGATCCTAATCGCGGTGGTACGGCCTCCAAATACAACAAAAAATGGCCGCACGCACTACACCCTCCACTAGCGCTCTGTTCCGCCAACCCACGCGCAGACAACAGTTAGCACGGAGTCAGCGCTGACTCTCGAATTGACCCTCGAATCAGAGGCTGCCACGTGGCAAAGACTGCTGGTCAGCAGTCCAGTCAGCAGCCACGTGTTTGCTATGTCAGCGCCTTCTCAAAGTTTGACTAGCTAATCATAGACTGTCATGTGGCATTGACTACCACTTGTCTTGCCATGTCATCAGCCACGTGTACTGCCACGTCAGGTTGGCCAACCAATCAAGGACGGACACGTGGCAATCCTGCCATGTCATCATGTTGACCAGTCACTTAGAGCCTGCCACATGTCCTTGATTGTCATGTCAGCACATCCAATCAGCCGCCCAATCAGCGGCACATCATCTTTGACCAGCAAATCAGAAGGTGCCATGTGTCTTTGACTGCGACGTGGCTTGCTGACGTGGCAGTCGTTCCCACTTTCAGTTTTTCCCAATTTTCTCCACTCTTGGTCTGGATTTTGATGAGCGGACACTTGTCCCTACCTAATTTGGTCGTTTCGGATGCACCGGTGACCTCAGAATTGGCCGAATCCAGCTCTTAAGGACTGTTTGGCATTTTATATGTCCATTGCAGGCTATACCGGCCAGTTCTAGCCCCCGTGGGTCCTACTCAACTCAGCCCGGATCCATTCTAGCCCGCCTTATGGCTTTTCTGACTATTCTGGCCCTTCCGACCCAACAATGACGTTCGTTCAAGTCAATGTCGTGTCGAAATATGACTTCGGGCCTTCTCGGTCTTTTTCTACTATGTTTTTTGATTACGATCCTTTCGAAGATCCGGATACTTTCTCAACAAACAGCAACTGAGTTTCAATTGCCCTTCTGTATAGGTAACATACTCAAACTCTTACACTTAGTGGTCTGGGGCTCCCTATAAATCCACTGGTCGGATATTCCGCCTTTTACTTTTCTTTTATTTACTTTTATGCTTTAGTGGTCTAGGCTCCCTGTAAATCCACTGGTCGGATATTCTGCCTTTTTTTCTTTTACTTTTTTTGCCAGTCGGAAAGAGGCCTCGAACTCCATCTGATTGGACTTTATATCTTGCGTCAGTCGAAAGGAGATCTAATGACCCAACTGATGGAAAAACCGGTTTAAGTTAAAAGTTTAAACGCGTAGTGGAAAAGTCAAGTTATAAAAACTTAATGGTAGCCCAGGATCTACTACTCGTTAATTCCAAAGATGCGCACAAGAGGGGACAAGAGTTATACCTTAGTGTCTTGAACCCAATTCTGATTTTCTTCTTCTTCCTTGGTGATGCAGCAGCCTCCACTAGGTTGTCTTCACAATTATGTCTCCTGCGGATGCTTGCCGGAGAGACTAGAGATGGTGGGATCTCTAATAGAGAGGAAAAAGAAGGTTTGGGGCTCTAAAAATAGTTTCTGCAGCTTCTGACGTTCTAAAACGACGAACTCCTTTTCCAGAACACAGCTGCCCTATTTATAGATTTCCAGAACCGACCTAGACTTCGAGCGATCGAAGATCTTCGATTGATCGAACCTTCGATCGATCGAACCATTCTCGATCGATCGAGACTGCCAATACTTCAATCGATCGAACATACTTCAATCGATCGAACTTGTCTTGACAACTTCCTCATGTGTCTTTCCAAGTATCCTGGCGGAGCTAAGAGTGGGACCTCCTAGGCTTTTTATTGTTCGCTCAGACCAGTTTGTTAATTACCGTGACCAAACTCTTTGATCAGCAAACTAACTAACTGGTCACTTAACGTTTACTCCACTATAAAACGATAACTGAACTCCAACGCAAAAGAACATATCCGAAGCGATAACTAAACTTGTATGTTGTACTAATGTCCCTCTACCTTCAGCATTCGTAATCATATTCAGGTAGTCGGATAACTGTTACTGTCAACCTGAATCATGATTACTTCTTGTATTCCTTGAGTCCCATTCACCTCTCATGATTACCAAACATGTGATAACTCTTATCAACAAGACTGCAGTACTCAGTAATCGACATGGTGACATTCTCAAGGGAATGCTTACTCTGAAACAGAGGATAGATTCTATCTTGACAATATATGTTCACAACCCTATGAATATGACATACCCAAGATACCCAGGTGTTGATCTTCTATAGACCTCACTAATTGGTAAGTCAAAGCAGCCATATCCACAGTCTGTGTTCATAATCGTCTCAAGATTAAGAACACGTACCTTATACAAGTTATGAGTTCCTATCGAATGATTGACAGTCTTGAGTGTCAATAGGAAAGCTCAGGTCCGTCAATGCACTATAAGCACTAGCATGTTAACTAAGAGTTAAACTCTAGTGATTTAGATAAATCACTCCATCCAATGGTAGTTAGTCATGCTACAGTGTAAATCTGATAAGATATCCAGTCTCATCATCCACTGTGACACATTCTAAGTAACAAAGAATAGTAATTCGTATCTCACTTGTATGTATCTCATACATACACGAATTACTTACTATGATACTTAAGGATAACAATCATCTCATGAAATAAACATACATAACTAAATGTAAAGCTGATATCCATATATTAAAATGTCAATGTCTCATATATAAAGTAATGGTTTGAGGGCACAAACCCAACAAACTCCCACTTGCACTCATAACCATTCAGAACTACATCTAAGACCTAGACTATCTAGATGACGATCAAAGACCTTCTGTGGCAAGGCCTTTATAAACGGATCAGCAAGATTGTCAGCGGTGGCAATCTTGGTGACAGTCACATCTCCACGTTGAACAATATCTCGGATAAGATGATATTTCCGCTCTACGTGCGTTCCCTTCCCGTGGTTCCTTGGCTCCTTGGACTGAGCCACTGCCCCACTATTATCACAGTAAAGCGTAATAGGTGACAATGACGCTGGTACCACCTCGAGCTCCATAAGGAACTTCTTGAGCCAAACAGCTTCCTTTGCGGCTTCACAAGCAGCCACATACTCAGCTTCTGTAATTAAGTCTGCAATGCATTTCTGCTTAATGCTCCTCCAACTAACAGCACCACCTCCCAAGGTAAAGAGATGACCGGACGTCGACTTCCTCGAATCTTTATCTGACATATAATCCGAGTCAGTGTATCCTACTGGAATTAACTCACTACCACCGTACATAAGCATGTAATCTTTAGTCATTCTCAAGTACTTAAGAATGTGCTTAACGGCTGTCCAGTGCTCTGAACCTGGATTCGACTGATACCTGCTAACCATGCCAACAGCAAAACAGATATCTGGTCTAGTGCATAACATCGCATACATGAGACTTTCTACTGCCGAAGCATAGGGAATTCCTGTCATGCGATTCCTCTCCTCCTGTCTTTGGACACTGGTCCTTGGAGAACGCTAAACCATGCCTGAAAGGTAACAAACCTTTCTTCGAATTATCCATTGAAAACCTAGTTAGCACTTTAACGATATAACCAGCTTGAGATAATCCCATTATCTTTCGCTTACGATCCCGAAAGAGCTTTATCCCTAGAATATAGCTCGCCTCTCCTAGATCCTTCATATCGAAAGTACTAGCTAGCCAAACCTTGATCGTTGACAATGCCACTACATCATTTCCAATGAGTAGAATGTCGTCAACGTAAAGCACAAGAAAAGCCACCACTTTTCCTTCACACTTCTTGTATACACAAGGTTCATCCAGATTTTGTATAAAACCAAACGACTTGACCGCTTGGTCAAATCGGATGTTCCTACTTCTAGATGCCTGCTTAAGCCCATAAATGGACTTTTGCAACTTGCATACCAAGTTACCTTTCCGACCAGCTATGAACCCTTCTGGTTGTTGCATATAGATGTCCTCCTCAAGATTGCCATTCAAGAATGCAGTCTTGACGTCCATCTGCCAAATCTCATAATCTAGGCATGCAACAATGGATAGGAGTATCCTGATAGACTTGAGCATGGCCACCGGCGAGAAGGTTTCCTCATAGTCAATGCCCTCCCTCTGAGTATAACCTTTCGCTACAAGCCTAGCCTTATAGGTCTCAACCTTTCCATCAGATGCTCTTTTCCTCTTGTAGACCCACTTACAACCAATGGGTTTAATATTGGCTGGAAGTTCTACGAGATCCCAGACCTGATTAGAATCCATAGATTCTAATTCAGCCTTCATAGCTTTAATCCAATGATCTGAATCAACATCAGCCATTGCCTCTTCATATGGGGCAGGATCAGATTCAAATTCTATGGAGACAGCTTAAAAAACTTCTCCTAAGAACATGTATCTATCAGGCTGGCTGATAATCCTCCCACTACGACGAGGTACCGGTGCGGAAATGGGTGAAGAAGTGGTATTTTCTTGATTTACATCGTTATTAACTGCGGGTTGGTCTGAGGGCTCTCCTTTTATTCCTCTCAGATCTAGCCTTCCCTTAGGTTTATGGTTCATGATATAATCATCCTCTAAGAAAATAACATTTAGACTAACAAACACTTTTTGTTCTTTTGGATCATAAAAATACCATCCATAAGTACCCTTTGGATACCCTACAAAATAACATACTTCTGATCTAGAATCCAACTTGCTCATCTTTCCTTTCAGCACATGTGCCGGACACCCCCATATCCGGAGATGTTGCAAAGAAGGCTTGCGCCCAATCTACATCTCCCGTGGTGTCCTGGGAATAGATTTGCTTGGTACTAGATTTAGTATGTATGCAGCAGTTTCCAAAGCATAACCCCAAAGGAATAATGGCAACTTTGAATAACTCATCATTGACCTAGTCATGTCTAAAAGAGTCCGGTTCCTTCTCTCCGCTACACCATTCTGCTGAGGCGTGCCAGGTGCAGTCAACTATGACAGAATCCCATTCTGTACGAAGTGATCAATAAACTCATTAGACAGGTACTCGCCACCTCGATCAGATCGAATGGCCTTGATATGTGAACCCAATTGCTTCTCCACTACAACCCTAAACTCTTTGAACTTTTCAAAGGCTTCAGACTTGTGCTGCATTAGGTACACATATCTATACCTAGAGTGGTCATCAGTAAATGTTATGAAATACTCATAACCACCCCTTGCTCTAATATTTATTGGTCCACACACATCAGTATGAACTAATTCCAACAATGCATTGGTTTTATTGCCCTTTGCGTGAAAAGGGCCTTTTGGTCATCTTACCCTCTAAACAAGACTCACATACTTCTATTGGTTTGAGAACCAAATCGTCTAAGATCCCTTCTTTGACTAGTCTGCCTATCCTATTTAGATTGATATGGCCAAGCCTCATATGCCAAAGCCTTGTTGGATTAGTGGAAGGTTCTTTTCTTTTAGATGGTATAGTTATCATTGAGTTATTAAGTTCCAAGCAAGAATCTTTAGAAATATTGGGAGTGATCACATACAAACCATTTGATTTAACACCAGAACATATAAAAGAACTATTTCTTTTAATAACAACTTCAGTTCCAAAATGAAAAGAATAACCATTATTCGATAAATTAGAAACTGAAATTAAATTACGTCTCATTGAAGGGACGTAAAGTACATCTGATAAAATCAAAACTTTATTGTCTAGAAATTCTAAAACTACGACTTCTATAGCAACCGCAGAAACGGTTGCACTAGAACCTAGAGTAAGTATGATTTTCCCATCACTGCACCTCCTGGTTGATCTGAACCCCTGCAATGAATTACAGATATGGTTAGTCGCACCAGAATCAATGCACCAAGTGTTTGAAGTATCCGTAATAAAACTTACTTCAATCACATGTGATTCAATCATACCTTGAACTCTTGTAGCTAAGAATTCTGGACAGTTCCTCTTCCAGTGGCCTTTCTCACCGCATTGGAAACACTTTCCTTTGCCTTGGCCACCCACCTTCCCTTTGCCCTTACCTTTTCCCTTAGATTTTGCAATCTTAGGGACCGGTCCAACACTTGGACCACCAGTGCCAGCCTTCTTCTTCCCTTTCTTTCCTTTCGATGTAGATCGGGAAGAGGAAGCGCTTTTCTCAACGTTCAAGACGTTGACCCCAGGTTTGATCACCCCTTCCACTGCCAAAAGAGAACTCATCAATTCGCTCATTGAAAAATTCATTTGATTCATATTATAGTTAAGTTTAAATTGAGCAAATGAAGGCGACAGCGAATTGAGGATCATATCAACTTGGGTCTGTGCATCGATGTTGGCACCTAGGGTCTCAAGCTCGTTTAAATAACCAATTATTTTTAAAACATGTTCCTTGACTGGAGTCCCTTCTGACATCTTTGCACTAATTATCTTTTACATGGCTACCTGTCTTGCAGGCCTGCCATGCTCCCCGAACATCTTTTTCAGGGATGTGATAATGTCACAGGCAGAATCATTCGATTGGAATTAGTGTTGCAACACACCAACCATTGAGGCCAGAATATAGCAACGAGCCATTCCATTCGACTTCTTCCATTTGTCGAACTCGCATCTGGCAGCTGCCGAAGCATTTGCCGCGGGTTCTTCTGGGCTTGGGGTGGTGAGGACATATATGTGATCCTCCGTAGTTAACACGATGTCAAGGTTACGTTTCCATTCAGTGTAGTTGTTTCCAGTTAACTTGTTTTGAGTAAGTATGGTGGCAAGTGGACTAAATGCAGATCCAAACATTATGATTACTGAAAATCAAACAAACAAAATAAATATGGATATCAGAATTTGACAGTTTAAAATAAAAGAATCCTTAAAAAAAACTCTTATTTTTAAAACAATGTCGTCGGAATATCGAAACGAAAGAATAAAGCCTGCGTGTGGTGGTCAATGTTCGATCTTTCGATTAATCATGACTTGTCCGCTATGCAACTCTTGCAAAACAAGTTATGACTCTCGAACCTATTTGATCTCTAAGCTTCTGAATAATGCCCCATGTGGGATCCCTTATCCATAGTTTAGCTAGTGTGTACCATTAACTAGGATCCAATCACAACCGTCTCAAGTAGCGCCTCCGTGTGGTGGTCACCCTCTAACACGTCTGATTGATTCTATCAAAGGAAGTTCACATCTAGTAACCAATGACTAATGCACCCTCCGTATGGAATGATCACCCCTAACGAGGTGACACAGAATGGACCACTCATCTTACAGTGAACCGTTAATGGAAGATCGTGGGTATTTATTAATAAGACCCTCTCCCACTAGATTTAGAAATTAAGGATTTTGCTTTTAAAAATGTTTCCACACATTACCCATAAACATCCAATGTTTACTAATGCGTTGAAATGGTTTTTGAATTTTATTTTAGAAAACTTGTTTTACGTGCATGCAAGTAGTAACAATATAATTAAATGCCAATCACAAACCAAGCACATAAAACAAAAAACTAAAATTGAAAATAAAGACATCCAAACAATGCCTCTATCTCCCATGGCTCTATCTCCATAGAACCTCCTTTTGGTTTGATCGCCTCCAGCTCCATCTTCATGGACAACGGCTCGTTGCTCCATCTTCATGGATTTTATAATTCTATTACATTTGTCCTATGCTTCTTTCGAAGCTTACAATTTATCTAGAAATAGAAATAGCAACAACAAAATACAATAAAAGGCTAGGGAAACCGGTGCGACTTTCCTTTTCGTAGGATTGAAGTCGCAGCGCCCTTTACATATGCCTTAAAACCAAACCAAACTTAAATTACAACATGCACCAATCTAAAACAATTTAAATACAAAATATTCAAATGACTTGGTGCCATAGGAGATAGCGACTAATCTAGCTGCAAAAGGGTTAGTCGTACACGCATCCATACATACATAACAAATATATGTAACTATTGGAACACTTAATTGATTCACACAGTATATAAACTCTATACATACTGAATTAGAACTTAAAACAGCATCTTACTTCTCTGTCACAGTTCGATCGATCGAAGACCGTTCGATCGCTCGAACCTTCGATCGATTGAACACTGTTCAATCGCTTGAACAGTCTGTTTTCACATAATGATTTGAAAATTTTACAGAATATTTTAAAATTAAAGTATTTAATTTCAAAAACACTTTAAAATGTGAAACAGAGAACCTGACAAAGAATCTGTCTCGATCGATCTAACTCTATTCGATCGATCGAACACTATAAGGTTTTGATCGATCGAAATCTGTTCGATCGCTTGAGTACAGAGAATGTTCGATCAATCGAAACATGTTCGATCGATCAAACCCGCCTTGCATCCTATGCAATCTTAGATTTGCACTCTACTGCGATGACACTGCAGAAACAGATCTTAGTGTCGATGCAGTTTCGAAAACAGTTCTAAAATCAACATGCCAATCAAAATAGTGTTCCAAAAACGCATCTATAGATCCAAAACGAGCGTGGCTCTGATACCAATTGATGGAAAAATCGGTTTAAGTTAAAAGTTTAAACGCGCAGCGGAAAAGTCAAGTTATAAAAACTTAATGGTAGCCCAGGATCTACTACTCGTTAATTCCATAGATGCGCACAAGAGGGGACAAGAGTTATACCTTAGTGTCTTGAACCCAATTCTGATTTTCTTCTTCTTCCTTGGTGATGCAGCAGCCTCCACTAGGTTGTCTTCACCCTTATGTCTCCTGCGGATGTTTGCCGGAGAGACTAAAGATGGTGGGATCTCTAATAGAGAGGAAAAAGAAGGTTTGGGGCTCTAAAAATAGTTTCTGCAGCTTCTAACGTTCTAAAACGACGAACTCCTTTTCCAGAACGCAGCTGCCCTATTTATAGATTTCCATAACCGACCTAGACTTCGAGCGATCGAAGATCTTCGATCGATCGAACCTTCGATCGATCGAACCATTCTCGATCGATCGAGACTGCTAAGACTTCAATCGATCAAACATACTTCAATCGATCGAACTTGTCTTGACAACTTCCTCATGTGTCTTTCCAAGTATCCTGGTGGAGCTAAGAGTGGGACCTCCTAGGCTCTTTATTGTTGGCTCAAACCAGTTTGTTAATTACCGTGACCAAACTCTTTGATCAGCAAACTAACTAACTGGTCAGTTAACGTTTAATCCACTATAAAACGATAACTGAACTCCAACGCAAAAGGACATATCCGAAGCGATAACTAGACTTGTATGTTGTACTAATGTCCCTCTACCTTCAGCATTCGTAATCATATTTAGGTAGTCGGATAACTGTTACTGTCAACCTGAATCATGATTACTTCTTGTATTCCTTGAGTCCCATTCACCTCTCATGATTACCAAACATGTTGATAACTCTTATCAACAAGACTGCATTACTCAGTAATCGACTTGGTGACATTCTCAAGGGAATGCTTACTCTGAAATAGAGGGTAGATTCTGTCTTGACAATATATGTTCACAACCCTATGAATATGACATCCCCAAGATACTTAGGTGTTGATCTTCTATAGACCTCACTGATTGGTAAGTCAAAGCAGCCATATCCACAGTCTGTGTTCATAATCGTCTCAAGATTAAGAACACGTACCTTATACAAGTTATGAGTTCCTATCGACTGATTGACAGTCTTGAGTGTCAATAGAAAAGCTCAGGTCCGTCAATGCACTATAAGCACTAGCATGTTAACTAAGAGTTAAACTCTAGTGATTGAGATTAATCACTCCATCCAATGGTAGTTAATCATGCTACAGTGTAAACCTGATGAGATATCCAGTCTCATCATCCACTGTGACACATTCTAAGTAACAAAGAATAGTAATTCGTATCTCACTTGTATGTATCTCATACATACACGAATTACTTACTATGATACTTAAGGATAACAATCATCTCATGAAAGAAACATACATAACTAAATATAAAGTTGATATCCATATATTAAAATGTCAATGTCTCATATATAAAGTAATGGTTTGAGGGCACAAACCCAACACCAACCGGCTGCACTTTATCTTCGGTTATAGATATCCATTGATAAATCAAGAAACACAAAAAAATGATGATACTTTTCTCAAACCACTGATCGCCGACCCTTACTTCCGGTTACTTTTTCAAATCACTTGGCATCGTCCCTTTCTTCCGATATAAAAATCAAAAATACAAAAAAGAAGACGAAAAGAAAAATACAAAAAATGGGCTTTCTCAAAATAAAACTCCAATGCCACCTTTGCTTGGAATCTGCAAACAGCACAGGTAAGACAGGTAAGTATTCACACTCTTCATGGGCATCGACCCTTACTTCCGACACATAAAACAAAAGACTAAAAAAATCATGAAAAACAAAAAATACAAAAACTCATCTCACGGTAAATCTACCCCGATTTTTTTTACTCAAAACACTTTCTCATAACTCACTACTTTCTCAAGGTTAAAGTCTAGGACTACACCGTACAAGTTAAAGTTCCTTGCTACCGTACAAGTTAAATTGCCTTAAAATTACATAAATTCGGTCACTCCAAAGTGCAACTTACTAATTTAGTTCTGTCAAATTCTCAACTTCAATTTTCTACATCAGAACTACGATTGGGGCTAAGTGAGTTAACTCATGTTTGATTCTATGTGTATTTTAGTGGCACTTGCCAACTTACAAAAATAATACTCCCTCCGTCCCATTTTATGTATCCATCTTTCTTTTTTGGGATGTTCCAAAATTGTTATCCACTTTCCTAAATTAGTACATAAATTTTACTTAGTTTCCCCAACTACCCTTCCTTGCAATCAATACCAAAAAAAAATAAAAAAAAAAAGAAAGTGCAATGATTATAGGCAATTGTGGAAAGTAGGTGTTAGGGGTGCAACTCGGGCGGGCTAACCCGTGGTCAACCCAAGCCCACCCCGAAAATTACGGGGCTTGGGCCCGTGATACGTTCACCATGGCGGGCTTGGGCAGAAAAATGCAAGCCCGAATTCAATTCGGGCCGGACTTGGGCAAAATTTTGCTAACCCGTGGAACCCGAGCCCGAGCCCGAATTCTATAAATGTATTATTTTTTATATTATATTCTAGTGTTTTTTAGTGATAATACACTATTAGATATTATTCTAGCACTAAATTAATATATGAATGTTTTTTCTCAAATCTAAAAAAAAAATAGATTTGATACTCTACATATTGTTGTTTACATACTACAAATCAATTTGCACCAAAAAAAAAAAAATTGTAATTCGGGCTCGGACTCGGGTTGGAGAACTAATTCACAAACCGGGCTCGGGTTGGTAGGTTCGGGTTAATGTCGGGTTCGGGCTCGGGTTTGGACAGACTGCTTGAATTCGGGCTCGGGTCTGGGCAGAGCCAAAACCCTTTGAGTCCCGCCCGAGTTGCACTCCTAATAGGTGTAGATTCTTTTTATCTCCTTAAATAATTGAATAAATAAATGTATAAAATTGGACGGAGGTAGTAACTCACGAATAGACGGAAAAAAAATAGGGAAGAAAAGTGAGGAAAAAGTTAAATGAAAAGTTGGGCGACTTTTTGAAGTGTTTGGGGACGAGGAATTGGGAGAGAAAAGATGTAAAAAGAAACAGCCGAGTCAAATTAAAGGACCCTCCACTTTCAGTTGATGAGAGATAAAATCTTCGGTAAATGCTAGATGTACAAAAAATATGCACAATTAAATGCACAACCTGCTTAAAATTGTTGGACTTCGTGCTGAAAAGTCTGTACACACAAAAAGACAAAAAAATAAGTGTACAGTTTTTTCAACACGATGTCCAACAATTTTAAACTGGTTGTGCATTTGATTGTATATTTTTGTTGTACATCTAGCATTACTCAAAATCTTCCGGCCACAAAGTATTTGTGGCTGAGAATTGCTTATGGGTACTGACGTGGCATTCAGCTGGTTAAACCGAATCAAAATAACCTAAAACCGAAGCATTGAACCCTCCCAAAGCAGAGAACCCAATACACACAGTCACATACTCTTTTACGCCGGTTTGTCTGAACTTTTTTTTCGAACCCAATTCCAAAACTATCGGATTAATCTCTCTCTCTCTCTCTCTCTCTCTCTCTCTCTCTCTCTATATATATATATATATATATATCTCTGGAAGTGTTTTATAAAAATAAGAACAGAAATGTTGGACGCGAAAGACCCATCGATTAAGCTCTTTGGGAAGACGATTTCATTTCCGGATATTCCGGCAACCGCCGCCGCCTCCTTCGGAGATCCTCTACCTCTTTCGTCTGATCCACATGTGGATGATACTCATAGTCTCACTGTAGATCGCAGTTCTTTGTCTGAGAACGACGATACAAACAGAGTCGAAGAAAAGCAAGAATCCGAGGAGGTATACATTAGATTTATAACTACTGATTCTAAGTTCAACCCAGTATTTGAAATGCTATGAAAAATAATGGGTCGATGTTAGTTTTACATGGTGAGAGGATTTAAATGACTTGCTAGATCTCTGGTTTGAGGGATTTGGGGGGCACTGGTAAAGGGTTTGTGGGTATAGTTTTTTTGCGGATTAAATCTGAAACCAAAGTAGTTTATCTTAGACTTGTGTAGTTCTGGTTCAATTAACCTCATTATGATACAATTTTGTTAGATATTGATTTCTGTATTATAGTCGAATCAGAGTTTCATATCTCATTTTCCCAATTTGTACACTTTTTTCCCCTTTAATTGGGTTTTGTTCAAAGTGTATTTTTGATTTTTGTTCTCTTACTAGTCCATATTTCATCACACAGTTTCTAAACATTGAATGGTAAAATATTCAGCTTCTGACTAGTTAAAGTCCTTTGGTAGTGTATCACTGACTGAAAACTAATTTATCAAATTTGGGAAGCATAGCTTTCTTCACAAGGAATTTGATCCAGGGAGATCAATTTTCAACCTTTTTGACTCCCTGATAAGCCAAAAATTGGTTTTTTCTGCTATGATGTTTTCAGCTCTTGCATACTCTTTGTCTTTGTTAATAGTTCTTCTAAGTCCTGCTTTTCCTGGTGATGAGTATTTGGGTTATTACCATTTGATCTTTTCAACTAGCACTTAATTATAAAAATTTAGTTGATATGGATTTAGCTCATGTATTATGGAAAGGATTTACTCCCAGTTTGCTGCTTTTTACCTCCGTATTTCTGAATCGGTTTCGACTTTCTCTTATGGTCCATTTGCGTTGAGAAGTTAAGAGGGAAAGAAAATTTGGAATACTCTTGCAGTCCTTACACTCTCAAAGTTCTTATAAGATTGTAGGTTATATCTGTTCTCTGCGTATTGTTGGCGATGAAATGGACAATGTTAAAATTTATTTCCACATTGCTATATAGTCTCACATGTTACCTACTCTAACTGCCAAAAAACTATTAGACCCTAGCGATCCCCGTTTTGGTACGATCGTTCCGAAACGTGGTACATTAGCGAATTGGAACGCCAATCTGGGCGTTCTCGCTTTAAAGCACCTAATAGTGTAATAACACCACCAAAATCTAGTGAACTTATAACACCACAATATTCACAACGATTATATTTTCTCGTTTTGAACTTACTTGACAATCAATTATTAAAAAAAATAGTTTTACATTTTAATCTATTATGCTACATTCCTTCCTAAGATCAGAAGAATACCCCCACCGTTCACGTTTTATACCACGTGGCGATCGCTTTCCTCGTACCGAATCGATCCACGATCCAGGATCCAGGTAACCTTGCTCTAACAGTTGATATAAATCTTTGCTCCGAAATTAGTTGATTTGTATAGGGTTTCAAACTTTAATACAATGACCACATAGTGATTACTCCTTTAGGGCATCTGTTTGAGCGTCCTTGATTGCAATAATCGAATACAAAATTTTACATACAACTA
This sequence comes from Hydrangea macrophylla, assembly GCA_033977485.1. Classification (NCBI taxonomy): domain Eukaryota; kingdom Viridiplantae; phylum Streptophyta; class Magnoliopsida; order Cornales; family Hydrangeaceae; genus Hydrangea; species Hydrangea macrophylla. The sequence goes on from CM066985.1 coordinate 23,319,724, forward strand.
AAAAGATTATGATCTTGAATAAGTTACATTGAGGAAACTCACTTAAAAAATGATGCTTAAATCATGAATTTTGCTATTCCAAGAAACCACTGAAATGCCCTATAATAGAAAGTATGATAAAATCTAGTATTTATCTAAAAGGATCCATTCATAATAATCGATTTAAAGTTAATTCAAATGCAAGTGACAACCAAACATGCCATTAGTAAGTGCAACAATTTCATCTCGTTCTTAGCATAATTGACTATGGCCTTGTCTAGTCTTAAGATTATGGTATTCTAGTTCTGAAACTTCATTGAAAATTATCATTAATGCAGGACCACCCATTGGGAGGATGCCATCTAACTGATGCTAAGCAGGAGGATGGAGCCGAGTGTTTGACTTCGGAGGAAACCACATATCCAAATGTGAACTCACCAATAAATGAGAATCCAAAAACTCCATCCATTGAAAAAGAATCTGCTACAGAAAAAACTTCAAGTGCCGAGGAAGAACAAAGTGAGAACAGTAACTCAGAAGAGAAGACTCTTAAGAAACCAGACAAGATAATACCGTGCCCCCGGTGTAATAGTATGGATACAAAATTCTGTTACTATAACAATTACAATGTCAATCAGCCCCGGTACTATTGCAAGACCTGCCAAAGATACTGGACTGCTGGTGGGACCATGAGGAATGTTCCTGTGGGTGCAGGTCGTCGCAAGAACAAGAATTCGGTCTCTCCTTACCGCCACATACCCTCAGAAGCTCTTGTTCTAGTAGATCTTCCGAACGGAATTCACCACCCTCCTCTGAATCCCAATGCTAGTGTTCTTGCCTTTGGCTCAGACACACCCCGTTGTGAACCAATGGCCTCAGTTTTGAATAATGCCGAGAAAACAGTGAATAACTGTAAAAGAAATGGTTTTCAAAGACCTAAAGAACTAAGAATCCCGGTTTTTGGCGGAGGTGGAGAGATTGAGGATGATAAATTGACTAGGTCCTCGGGCATTGCTGTAAATTCGAACTTTCAAAGCTTCCCACCTCAAGGAACGTGCTTTCCTGGTTCTCCTTGGCCTTACCAATGGAACTCAGCTCAATGGAGCCCACCAGTACCACCATTCTACTATGTGGCACCTTATTGGAGCTATTCTGTACCAGGTTCTTCGAATGTCCCTTGGGTTTCCCCTCCGACCATTTCTCCGAACCAAACAATCCCTAGATCTGGTCCTATGTCCCCAACATTGGGAAAGCATTCAAGAGATGAAAACTTGCCTAAACAAACCAACTCCAAGGTAGAGGAACCGCAAAAAGAGAATATTCCGAAGAAGTGCTTTTGGATTCCAAAAACTTTGAGAATTGATGACCCGGGTGAAGCTGCAAAAAGCTCTATATGGTCCGAAATGGGGATTAAACACAATAAGGCTAATTTGATCAGTGGGGAAGGTATATTTAAGGCATTTCGATCGAAGGGTGAGGAAAAGAAACATATTTCTGAAACTTCTGCTGTGTTGCAAGCAAATCCAGCAGCATTGTGTAGGTCACTCAGCTTCCAGGAGAGAGTGTAAACTATCTCAAACTTTTACACTTTTATTGTGGTGGCAATGCTGTACTTATCACTGCAACGGGCAACACAGAGGGGGTCTTTTCTGTGATTTCTTCTCCCAAGTGAAGAGAAAGAAGACTTAGATTAGCTGAAATAGCAGCACTAGGATGAAGTTACAATAGGTTTTTGTCTGTTTCATTTTGATGGGTTTTTGTTGAGATTTTAGTGCTGTACATATTTAAGGCTTAAAAATACTCTAATACCTTGTACTTATATCCAAATTTCACTTTGGGCCTTCTACTTTCAATTACAACACTTTGGGCCCTATAATTTCAGTATTGTTTCAATTAAGGACAACTTGTAACACCATCAAGAAAAAGGGACGGAAAAGCTCATTTTGGCACCAAAACATGCGAGTCTTTTAAGTTTTCCTTTATTTAACATAATATGTGTATATATACATACGATATACATTTACGACCAATAGAGAAAATGGAGAAACAGAGAGACCAAGACCCAGAAACAGGACAAAGTCAAGTGATGGCAACATCTAACAACTCACTCAATCGATTGGCACAGGGAAGTGCTACTGTGATTGTGGGCAATGTACTAAAACTTAAAAGACTCACATGTTTTGGCTCCAAAATAAGCTTTTTCGTCCTTTTCTCTTGATGGTGTTACAAGTTGTCCTTAATTGAAACAATAATGAATCAATAGGGCCCAAAGTGTTACAATTGGAAGTAGAAGGCCCAAAGTGAATTTAGGTATAAGTACTGGGTACTAATATGTTTTTAAGCCCATATTTCAATGTGAATAAGTGAGAGTCCCAAATTTACTGAAATAAATATGGGAATAAAGCTCAACTGTTTTTTTTTTTTTTTTTTTCGGAAAGTGGTAAATATATTCCAAAAAGGATGTACAAAAAGTACAAGGGCAAACCCCAGGATAAACAGAACAGCGCAGAAACATGAAGACATGAGACAAAGCCCAAACCTAAATCCAGGTAGAAACTTGGATCAACTAACATACAAGACCATTACATGAAGCAAACAAAATAAAGGACATTTAGGTCCAATTCTGAATAATGACATCAATATTAGGATAAAACTTCCATTTAACCCTAATTTGAGCTAATATCTGAGCAACTAAATCTTGTAGTAACACTTCCTTAGGCTTTGATGTAAGTTTGAAAGTTCTGTTATTCCTTTCTTTCCACAGGCCATACACAGCAACTCCAAGGCAAAATTTGGGGATGACTTGATGAATTCTCTTCCCTTTCCAGTGTTGAGACATCCATAGAACTGTATCCTCCCAGCCATTACCATTCCACCTCATACCACACCTGTGCATCAAGTCCTGCCAAATAAAAGTGGAATAAGAACAAGCAAAAAACAGATGATCATGTGTTTCCATTTGACTATGACAAAGAGTGCAGGCCAGAGGACCCTGAGTAAACTTGTACACCCTGAGTAAACTTCTTCTTCTTCTTCTTGTGTGTATGCGTGCACACTAATCACTAGAATTCTATTCCAGTCATGAGAGAATCCTATTTCCGCCTCCCTCAAATGCCAGTGTGTTGTCTATGTATACCTTTTGACATAGCCAAAGACCTCTATGGCCAATGAAGAGCAAGCAAAAAACCATTGAGTATCTTCCCAAAATTATATCCCGATTTCGGTTCCTAAATATTCCGTCAGTTGTCCCATATGTAGTGTTGTATCATATGATGTGATAGTGGCATCTAGTACATGTGGTATAACTGACAGCATTTGAGATCAACATTTGCAATTCAAATTTGGGAAGGATAGGATTATTCCAAAACCATTACTCTGCTCTGGGAATTGAAGAATGTGTTTAATTTAGCTTCTTGAAAATCATCATAAGTTGAGTACAGGGAACTAAGTATTGGGTGGTGGGGTAGAGTGTTGTTCATCTTTCCACTGGTTTGCAAACACTCGACACTTAAATAGTTGGTGCTTTTTGGAGGTGCTTCATTAAGATTAGGTTAAGTCCCTGTCTTACTTCCTTATGTGGTTTAACATAATGTTAAGTTTGACAAAGAAATTATTTCAAAATGTGATTTTTCCTATGCAATAAAAGGGCATCCACCAAAAATGTTGAATTGAATAAATGAAATCGGTTGACGTATGAACCAGTCTTCGGAAAAGTCTCTTAAAGCTCTGTTTTTTTTTCATAGAAAATATATTTCTCTCCAATTTTCCACCTTTTGTGGTGTTTGATTGCCTAAATTTGTAACAACGCTATCCGGAAGAGAAGATTAATGTGTTAATTAAAGCTAATTAATGCATGAGATGATTTAAGGTGGGGTTATGAACCCACACGTGAAAAGGTGCTCAAATGCAGGCACAGATAAAAGTTCTGTAACAGACAGGACTGGTATAAATGTGGGGCCCAACGAGGGTCTAATTAAAATATTTTGCATTTTGATGTCATTATATGTTATATATGAGTACTTATTGCATGTTTAAAGATATTATGATGTCTTATGATCGGTTAAGGGGATCAATTTGGGTATCCATGTGAGGGCGTATTTAAATACAAATGATAATTGGTAGGTTTAATAGCAACCTCATAATATATGTGGGATCACTTTTGGGACCCACGCAGGACATAGATTAAAGCCATTTAGAAAAGGTGGGTAGTTAATGTAATTAACATGGGGGTTTCATTATAAAGCTTAAAGAATCGAAATAGTGAAAAATGATGCCAACACATATGCATGTGTGTATAGGTGTCTCATGGTCATAATATTCAGCAAGAATTTACAGAAATAAAGAAAACCGAGAGCCTCGATGAAGACAACGAGTTTTCGACGTAGTTTTCTTTCCGTTTCTTCGTCGTCCGGTGTCGAATTCACGAACCGATACCATATTTGGACACGTAGAGGTAAGATGATCACATGCACATAATTTATTTTCATTTTCAGCAACGTTCTTACGGCAATCGTTCTTGATAGATGATGTTTGGTGTATCAACATTTTGTAGGATTATCACTGGTTAGAAATTGAGCTGAAATTGGGAGAGTATTGGGGAATTCTAAGCTTACTTACGAATAATTCAGAGAGGTGAGTGTTCTAATCCCATAATTGGATGTTTAGTTATGTTCATGTGATAATTGCAGCTTAATTCATGCTTATGTATATTGATGAATTTGGAGTAAAAGTATGTCAATTATGTATGTCTAGCCATGTTATATGCTTGACTTGCTTATGTGGTTATGTGGATTAAAGGAAAGTCAAGTAGTAGTCACCATTTATAGGTCCCATATGTAAGGGATAGGTAGCCCTCAATGAGCGGGGCGTGGTGACGACCATGATGATGAAACGGTGATGCCTTCGGGATCACAAGAGAGTGTGATACACTATATGCGAAAAAAACGTGACAATTTCGGGGTGAGCAGGACCCGGGGGTGGTGGCATGAGTTACTTGTCTTTCTGGAGATCAATTTTGTGGATGTTTATATTGATTTGTTGCATTTGCATATCAAGCATTCCAATTGCGTGATTAGTTCCCTCACTAAGCGAAAGCTTAAACGAAAATATATTTTTCTGTTGTGGTTGTTGAATAACCATCGCAGGTACGGTACGGGAGGAGGAGAGAAAATGATCCACACGACAGGTTGGGCGTGGAAGTTGAGTCCATGTGAATATGTTCTTATGCCTAGCTAGTTTATGTTTCAAATGTATCTTTTGTTGTCAATGTATAAGCACCTTGGGATTTTGGAAGACTTGTAATATGCTAAGTTGGGTATTGTTTGTTGTTTATGCATCAATCCTTGAGTTGGACTTACAAGTTGCTAGTAATGTATATGGGGAATGAATTTGAATGGAACTACATAGTTTGGGTTGTAAACTTAAGCTTGGATGCTCTTTGTTTGCTTTGTCTTGGAAATGTTGGGTAAAGGTGGAGTTTTAATGCCAACAACATGATCCATGAGCAGAATTTATGTGTTTGTTTGTCAATTCATACATGGATATGTGGTGAAAATGTTTTAAGCTCTTGGAAATGTTTTGGTAATGATCTTTGATGATTCCCCAAAGTTTGGTGAGGTTTGGTTTTGGTTTAGACTTGAAAAAGTGATGTTTTTAGCAGCAGGAAACTATTCTGCAGAAGCAGGACTGATCCGGCCTTCCCGCGGATCGATCCGCCCCTTTTCGGCATTCTACTAGAAAAATGATGTTATGGATCGATCCGGCCTTAAAGGGCGGATTGATCCGGCCCTATAGATTTCGACTGTCCACTTTTATGGAAACTGGCATATCTCCTTCTACAAAATTTAGATTTGCGCGCCAATTTTTGCATTGGAACCGAGACTCAAAGACCTATCTCTTGGTACAAATTTTGGATATACTTTATTCATGACAATTTTACCCTTGGGGCTGCTTTGTGTCAATGAAGCTATTTTATAAGGTCTAATTCATGATTTTCTTCGTAAATTAAGGGTGTTTTAGCGTGTGAGATTTGTTACACGTGTCCTAATTCGCTCGAGGTAGGTTGGGGTGTGACAATTTTTTGGTATCAGAGCAGTAGGTTAGAGCCTTTGGGACGAGTGACGACTGTGACACGTAATAAGCATAAACAATTAATGAATGTGTAAATCATGCATACACGTTTACTTAGCTCGTTGAATGATGTTGATCATGCATTGAAAAGTATAAACATAATATGTATGTAAAAATGTATTGTGAATGCCAGAGAAAAAATGTCTGGTGAAAGATCAACATCGCCTACGCAAATGGAAAGAATTGAAAGGGTAGTAGCCAGATTGGTACAAGTTTTTGAAACTCATGCGGTAGAGGGAAGACGTGAACAACTGAATCCTAATCCGAGGGAGGAGGTGACCATAATCTCACAATTTTACAAGCAGAAACCGACATTGTTCAGGGGGGAGACTGATCCAATGAGAGCCGATTTATGGTTATCCGACATAGAGAGGATATTCAGGGTTCTTCCGTGTTTCGAGGCTCAGCAGGTTTTATTTGCCACCGATAGATTAAAAGAAGAAGCACAGTACTGGTGGCGTACAAAAGTGGGACACGATAGGCCGAATACTTGGAGGGAGTTCGTAATACTTTTCAAGAAGCAGTACTTTCCGAAATCATTTGAAGATTTGAAAGCTCAAGAATTTATGGAACTTGAACTTGTCAAAATCAAGATATAAAAGTATGCTTACTTATGCTTTACTTTCAAAAGATTTGCAGTGTGGAAGTAATGGTCGAACCCACAGAGATTGTTAATTTCTATTCTTTAATTACTAAAATCTAATCTATTTAGTTATAAGAAAATCGGAAGTTTGATTGATTGATGATTTGAATATTACTACTAATTAAACTATGAAATTATGGAAATAAATTCAAAAATTAAATCTAAGTAATCTAGTATGCTAAATTGACAATTGGTTTAAATATGAATAGATGAGATCTAGGATTACAAATCCACCACTAATTATGCATCGGGGGTCTAGACTTTCTATTCTAAGTTTTATGTTTGGATAGTTATGATCTATCGTAGCTACAAGCCCAATAGAATCAACAAGAGGATATCGTTAGTTTAACCTACGCATAATCCATCTATGGTTCGCATGAATTATCTACCTATAACTAGGGTGTAGCATAACTCATCTTTCCTAAGCATAGATTATAAAAGATGTAAACATCACAATCACATAAGCACTAGGGTGTAGTATTTTGGATCTATTCTTGTCTTAGATTTTTCCTTATGCTTATTGAAGTTCAATAAGCATAAGGAAAAATCTAAGACAAGAATAGATCCAAAATACTCTCGATTATTATCATTAAAATTGATTATATATAAATAATCCACCAACATACAATCACTATCCAATACATAAAATCCTAAAATAAGAAAGCATAGAATTCCCCCTTTACATAGCTAGGGTTTCAATAAAACTCTAGATTAGGAGTTTAGTTGCACATGGTGGATGAAAGCATGAAGATTGAGTTGATGATAGCCATTAGAGACCTTCAAGCTTGCTCTTCTCCTTCCTCTTGCCTTCAAAAGTGATGAATGAATGAATGTGTAATCCCTTTTTTGATTTAGAATGAGATATATATATAGTTATAGAGAGATTAGGAGGGTTTTTCTAAACCTAATCTCACTAAAACTGCAAAAATTTGCATTCTGGACGTAATTGGACAATTTCATCCACATAGGGGTCTTCAGCTCTTCAAAATACGCGTTTTATGTTTTTTCGTACGGATCGCGCGAGCGGGCCGCGCAAGCGCGTAAAATGGGAGGCCGCGCGAGCGATGTGTTGGATTCTCGCTTGCGCGAACTGGCTTTTTCTGCTTCTTTCTTCCTGCTTTTTCACCCCATTTAACTGAAAATCATTGCTTTCTCCTAAAACCTGACAGAAAGTGGAAAACAAAGCAAAATTATACAAAAATAGGATAAAAATGGCTAACAAATGTGAATTAAGGCGTATAATTGGGATTTGTTCTCTCCCGATCACACCCCCAAACCTACATTTTGCTAGTCCTCGAGCAAAAAATAAAGACAAAAAAAACTACTAATAATAAAAATTCATAATCCAATTTCGTATGGATAACGATTGCACTTAGCTTGTGCAACAAGCCTTTTAAACCTCTAGGTGTCCCTAGTCGGACGAGTGAAATCTCGTGAAGGTTCTCATCATCAAGTCACCCACAACCATCTTTATTAACTTTGTAAAATAAAAATTTTATTCAAAATTTAAATATTTCAATATCGACATCCTTCCTTGATAAAATCAAATTAAAATAAAACTTCAAGTTATCAAGAGTAAAACAATCGTACGCCTTCCTACACTATGAAAATAATCCGAAAACATATGTCAACATAATCAATAGAATGTATCGAAGACTCGCATGTGTGTGAAATAGTAGTCAAGTGGATACACGGCAACTATGAACTTGGAATATAAATTGGATAACTATCTAGTGATGTTTCGACTACAAAATCTCACGTTGTTAATCACACTCGAAAATGAAATCACTCGGAAACAGGTGTAATTATTTGAATATATGTGTCACACCCCAACCCGCCCCCGCGGGCTAGGACACGTGTAACAAGCCAACAAACCAAACAATCATTTTTAACGTTCCAAAAAAATACATTTAAAGTGAAATAACAGGGGTAAAATATTCCTTATTTGAACAAAATAAAAAGAAATAAAATAAAGTTTTTAAAACCATCGAATGGTACTTGGACAGAGTTTCCCCTATTACTGCATCATTTCCCCCTGTTAAATAAGAATTGAAATACCAAAATATCACCAAAACATTTGAAAAATACTTTTAAAACTTCAATCCACAGTTCATATTACAAGGATTTAATAAAAACTAAAACACAAACTTATCTCCAAAATTTAAACACTAGGAATATAACTACTCATCTAAACTCATTTACATATGAACATATTAAACATTAACCCCTAATCTCGAGCTATTCCAGAACCCCCACAGTTCAGCGCTTCTCACTGTGATATTCGTCCGAACCTGCGCGGTCATTAGCCACAAAAATTGAATAAGCTTTCACTTAGTGAGTACGTGGTACTAATCATGCAATTGGAGTATTTAATGAATCATACCACCAATTATGCAATCACAATAATAAATGGTCGCAGGCGTGTCAAGTAATCAACCACCATCGTTCTGGACCCTTGATTCTGGGTCATTCTCACTTTTTCTGTCGCATATAGCGAAATCACACTCATTCATTTGTTCTGAGGATTTCAACATCTCTCTGTCCCTTATATATGGGCTAACTAATGGTGATTATCACTTGAGACCCTTTGACCCAAATAAGCACATAAGCAACTCAACATGTCAACATGGCAATTTCATCATTTTTGGACATGTTTTTAAATAATAATTAATCACATACTTTTCTACTTAATCACAATTAAGCAATTTAAGTATTCAATAACAAATAAATAACATTAAATATCCAATTTTGAGATTAGGACACTCACCTCACAAATAGGTCCAAATAAGCTAAGAATTCCCAAATTCCTTCGCAAAACTAGCTCTAAGTACTCCCAATGATATCCCTACATATATAGATCACATATATGTATCACCCCTCAAAATGGGTAGCAGAAAAACGTTACCAAAACTGAAAAAGAAAAGCAAGAAATAATCCTCTTACCTTCATGACTCCGAATATGGCTTCGGTTCGCGAAATAGAGGTCGAACGACGAAGTTACGGTGACGAAATGGCAAACAGTGGCTTTTTTTTTTCTTTTCTTTCTCTTGCGGACTCTCTGTTCTCTGTATATATATTTTTTTCAATTTGGTTTGATAAACAAGACCCAGTCGCCAAACATATATGTGATATATGTTAAGTATAAAGCTTCTAAAGGAAGCTTAGTCCTATTCACGACTAATTCCCCTCAAGTTTTGATATTTATTATAGCATCCACGGTTAATTATTTTAACTACCAAATATCTAAATAGATATATGTCTATGTCACGCATGGGTCTCAAAAGTGATCCCAAATATTTTATGAAGTTGCTAATTACCCTACTGATTATGAATCATATTCTAATTCGCCCTCGCACGGGTACCCAAAATGACACCATAGAAGGTCACAACTAACAATATAATATTAAAAGCACTTTGACAAATATTCATTTAATCATATAAATGCAACTAAATGCAATTTATTTAATCTGGACCTCCTATGGTCCCACTTCATATCTATCAAATTATGCCATTTATCAAGCACTTATCACATCGGGGTGCCTGAAACTCACCCAAATCATCACATGCAATTAATCACATAAATTAATGCATGAGAATTAAATATTACTACCTTTTTCCGGGTACGGGTATTACATCTCTCCCTCCCTTTTAGGAAGTTTGCCCCCAAACTTTTCTTATCTCAAGTACCAATTGCAAACAAATATATTCCCTCAAACCTGCAACTCACCGTTCAATTCTGATTTGCAATATTTTAGCATGCAATATAGAATGTATTACCTTCATTGGTCAATACCGACTACAATCTCAATTGGTATTCTATTGATTCCCAGTCTTTTTAACATTTCAAATGATCCCATCGAATCACTCCGTTCTGCAACCATACCATTCTCTAATTATATAACACATTTAAAATATTTTTGTCTCCGTAGTAGACATTTCCATCAACTTCTTGAAAACAAGATTCACTTACCTGTAGTGTATTCTCAACCAATCGTCAATGTCACGCCCCGGAACCACCCAGATGATCCTAGGTCACGTGGCACGCCACCAAGGCCTTACAACAGTGATTAAAGTTTTAAAATAAATTTAAAATAAACTTAAACCAAAGAAGCTCAAACAATAATAAAAAAAAACAAAAACCCCATCTTTGAAATTAGCCAAAAACCCATGTTTTAGCAAGTAGTAAATTTTCATATTAGCCCATTTTGAACCAGTCTTTGAATCCTTTTCAAATTAATATGACCAAGGCGTAAGTGCCAAAGATGCGTTTGGTTCATCCTCGAAGGTTCTTTTCTCTTAAATGGAAAACTATTTGTGTTATTCAATTCATTAAGTTGCAGTATAGGAGTGATAGGATTTATAATATAAAGATCATCCACCAATTGACCAGAACAAATAAAATGTTTATTTTCTTTAATAACTACTACTTTATTAAAATGAACTGAATATCCATTCTTTACTAAACTAGAAACTGAAACTAAATTCCTTCTAATAGAAGGTACATAAAGGCAATTTCTTAATATTAAAATCCTATCTCTACCAAAACTAAGATGTAGATCTCCTACTACAACTGCTGCTACTCTCGTAGTATTTCCCATATATAGATAAATCTCTCCATCACTGAGCTGCCTGGTTCCCTGGAACCCCTGCAAAGAATTGCATACATGATCAGTGGCTCCCGTATCTACACACCAGGTACCGGTAGATCGGACCGCTAAACACGATTCAACAACTAGTAAATGAGATTTACCTTGATTGTTCTGTCTGGCGAGATAAACTGGACATTGCTTCTTCCAGTGTCCTGGCTGCTTGCAAACAAAACATTTGCCTTTAGGCTTTCCCGGTTGTCCTCGTGGCCTTTGGATTTGCGGAGGACCCGCGACCTTCTTTTGAGCCTTTTTCATTTTTTTCTTGCCTTTCGGCTTTGAAGCAGAACCTTTCTCAAACACAAGAGCACTCCCTGACTTTCTGTTGAGACCCTCAGTTGCCTGGAGTTCTTTAAGCAGCTCTGCCAAACTATATTTAAATTTATTCATGTTGTAATTGAGGTAGAATTGCTTAAAAGACTCTGGCAGTGACTGGAGTACGATATCGACCTGGGTTTCCCCGTCGATTTCAGCTCCAAGGATCTCTAGTTCATTAAGAAGAGATATCATCTTAAGAACATGATCCCTTACAGGCGTCCCCTTAGCCATGGTTGTGTTCATCAAGTCTTTCATGGCAACCTGCCTAGCAGCACGACTTTGATCCCCGAACATCTCTCGGAGGCTCTCCATCATGTCATAGGCACTGGTCATTGACTGATGTTGATGTTGCAGAACATTTGACATGGATGCCAAAATATAACACCGCGCCATCTCATCAGCCTTGACCCATTGCTTGTGAGCCTGGGTTTCCTCAGCGGTTGCCCCCTCACCAGGTTGCTCAGGACATTCTTGAGTAAGCACAAACTTGTACTCTTCAGCAGTTAACACAATATCCAAATTCCTTTTCCAGTCTATATAGTTTGGTCCAGTAAGTTTGTTTTCTTTAAGTATAACAGCAAGTGGATTGAAAGTACCCATTTAAAAGCCTGAGAATCACATAACATAAATAATTACATTTGGGGCAAAAATTACTATGGATTCGAGTTGAAAATATTGGTTCCCTCTACCATATTTGAAAGGAATCCGCCAGCAACCTAATACACCGCGAATAGTATGACTCGATGGGAAGCCATATACTATCCATCATTTGTTCAGATAGACAATTGCCTTTTAATTTTACTATCCAGGCAATGTACTTTGCCTAATAAAATTAAACTGCTGACTTGCTTTGGTCCTATAAATAATAATAGTGACTCTGATGGAGAGGATATTATTATTTATAACTAAGTGTATACCATCACTTAATTCTAGGTCAAGAGTTCCATGAGGAACACCTCTGATGTGACCCACACCAACAATCACCCAAAACATTCTTTTTAAGAAGTTTGTACTGATGATTCCATGATCAACTACATCCGATGGGGAGGATGACACTAGAGCCATCACACAAAATTAATCATATCATCTACAAACCAGTGATGGAGACCATGGGATTTATACTTGATAAATTCCCTCTCCCACTTAGAATTTTAAAAAAATTAAGGGTTATAATTTTTTAGAAAAACTTTTAATTTAATTAATAAAAAATAATGGAATACTTGATAAGGATTAATTCATCCTTACTTATGAAACCCACATGTGCAGATAATAAAATTATTCTATTCTCATGATTTTAGAAAATAAGTACTTATGTTTTCAAATTATGGAATTAGTTTTATTTCTAAATCCACATGTAGTTGTCCATCATTTTAAATTAATATAAATTAAACATGCAGCTAGACATCTGAAATAGGTCTAGGAACAATTATCCATGTTGTCCTATTCATTAAACATGAAACAATAATAATCATTCAATCACACATAAATAAGGAAACCACAATAAAATAGGAATCCCAAGCTGCAACTCTTGTGAAAAAATCTTCATTGAACCCGATTAGCTCTATGTCGCCACTACGCACGGGGGTCGAGCTGCTCGGTCAGCTCGCAGAAACTAAATCCGATTTACCATCAGCAACTGCCTTCCAGAGCTGTTTTCTGAAACAACCTTCAGAAATTGCCTCCAGATTGCTTTCTGAAACTGCTTGTAAACTGTCTTCACGAACTGTCTTCACGGATTTCCTTGAGATATACACAAACCCTATGCCTCCATAAAGGAGTTCACATGCTATTTCTTTAGAGTAAATTAAGCACACATCAATCAAGCGTGGGATCCAATACACACAAATCCTATGCCTCCATAAATGAGTTCACATGCTATATTAAAACAACAAAATTAACCACAAATAAAACCATCGTGGGATCCAATCACACAAAATCAGTGACCATAATAGTGGAATAAGAACGCTGCAAAACAAGGGTTAGCACAGTTCTACGTTCTATCCATCCATCAAAACACGCATAAGATCTGTTTTATTGGACAACATGGTTGCGTCCAACCCATACGCAGAATCAATGTTGTTCTCATACTACTATTAGGAAACTGCGTTCCCAGAATCCATTGACAGCGCGGATAAGTTGGTACTGCAAAAAATATTACGTGAAAACTACAATAACCCTACAAGGGCGGAACTAGGGTTACCTTGAACTGCAAAAACAGATTGCTGTAGTAGACGAATCGAGAACACGGGCTCGATAATAGCTCACGATCTTCTACCGTATTCCTCCGCTGCCTGAATATTGAGCTGAGTGTGGGCTCTTTCGAAATCCTTTCTGTTTTCTGCTCTCCCTCTTTTACGCTCTCTTTTCTATTCCGAGTTATAATTCACTATATAGAAAAACGCTAACTGAGAAGAGAGCCAAAGCAGTATATTTATAGGCTACGATAGGGACCATAAGAAGTCAATAAGGAATAGGCTTCCTTATGGAATTAGGAAACCCTAATTCGAACTGAATCAAATTCCTATTTCCATAAATTATAATTCATACCACTAAAGATTTATAATTGCACTCCTACCCTTATCTCAAAAATATATTTCGAGCTCCATGTTATTAAATGCTTATTATCTCCCCACGTTAAGATTACAAATATCCATTAATTAAATATAATTACTGACAATCATATTTAATTAATTTCTTAAAATTCCTTGAGATCCTCTGCTTAACTTATCTGATATGTCGGATACAAAATCTACATGCAGGGTTTGACATAATCAAAACGTATAAGCTTTCTCAAGGGGATATCATCAATCCCAAAATTGAGACATGGATTCCATCATTAATTAATATCCACCACACAATTAATATTGCCACCCAATCCAATAAGATATTGACCCATTTAAGGATCTCACCCTTTTAGGGATCAAAGTATAAATATCAAATGTACGTGTCTACAAATTAACTTAGGATTTAGAGCAAAAGCACTCATAATAGCCATGAGGTATTAATTATCTTATAAGTCAGTATAAAGATAATTACCCCAAGTCAGTCCCGTTTAATACACAAAGTGTACCAGTATAGTGAGTTGAAACTATACCATTTTCCGTAGGCAAGACAAACCTACTACAACACCATGCTGCAGTCCTACCGATGGTGTGTCCAATCCCATCTAAGACTGTAAACCAAAATCTTACATTCTATAATATCTGATGGCCTGATCTTCCGTGTGTAAGCCGAACTCTACACACCAAACCACCTACTATATAGAATGAGAAACACACATGCATAATATTAAATAAATAATATAATACAAACATTGCCCACACAGATTCTCATAAAAAAAATGGATCAACTGATTTTATTAAATGAATAATAAATCAACTACATAAAGCATGGCTTTTAGTATATATCCCTAACACTCCTGTACATGGTAAGTAATCAGATTAGGAAGCATAATCTGATTGCAACTGATTTACATAAATTTAGGAGAGTTTCCTAAGTGGTTTAGGAAACTGCTCATTCTTCCCAACAGTCTTCTGATCGGATTAGGAAATCGTGGAGTAGCTTGGTGGTCACGCTGAACCTCCAGGAGGACAGCCGCACCTTATGCCTGGGCCGTATGGTCCATCCCGGGCGGTAATAGCCAGCGAACTCGGGATTGGTGGGCCGTACGTGTCTCCTCCAAATTTCATGGGATCTTCCCTGATGGCGTAGCAGTTTGACCTTCGACTGGGTTTTTCTGGACATAACAATTGCACCCCATTTTCAAGGCTGATACGACGCTACATCAGACGAGGCTTAAAAATTGGTACCGCCCTGATGAACCGTCCGGAAAGATGTCGGGACTCTACCCGGGGTGAGACCGGACGGTTTGATCAACTGGGGTATAGACCGAGTGGTGACCCTGTGGTCTCGGGTCCTATCCCTGCCACGTGTCAACTGGTCACTAGCCTGGTCAGGATCCAATGATGCCAGTGTGGAAGTAACCGAACTAGTTACGTGGTAACCGAGCCGTCTCGTCATGCATTAAATGCGCGCACCTTTTGAGGCGACGCTTTACATACCCGAGGTGACAGTTGTAGGGCTATTTAGGCGGGAAAGTTTACTGGCCGTTAGACCTGGCTTAATCTGGGCTGTTCGCACTCCTTATATAAAGAACACTCGCTCATTTCAGTAGTTCCTACTGCCAAGAAGTAGATTCGCCGAGCGGTTTTGAGAGCAAAAAGTACCCAGCACAGCTTCCCGAGCTCTTTTCTGCGTCATTTCTTGTAAGTCTCCATTCCTCAATTTCGATTCACTATTCCTTTCCATCTTCTTCTTTTCCTTTTTCTCTTCAGAGTATGGCTGGAGGGAACGAACCCCTTAGGTTTAGAACGGGAGTGGGATTTCTTTCTTCTCAAATTCTGTTTCTTTATTAGGTTAGGAGGTGTAGTCAGGTGGTTTAACCGATCGGGTCGTCCTGTATCAGTTTTGCACGAGTGTTACTTGACCGTTAGGACCTTGTACACCTTACCTTTTAGGCTCGTAGTCCTGCTCCCCTTATACCCTAGACTTGGGGTCGCGGACCCATACTTAGGCCGCCACTTGCTCCCTTATCCAGACACACAGAACTCAGAGATGTGTCACTCTGACTTTGACTCGTCTTCCCGATTGGAGGACGAGTAGTCAAGATCAGGAACGCCGAATACCAGTCTAGATCCGCCTTCCGCGAGCCCCTCCGACCAACACAGCGAGGGGAGGATCCCTGTCTGGGTTCTTGACGACGAGGCGGTTCAGAGTGTTCCCATTGCCTCGGTGTCCAGGAGGTCGGGTAGTGAGGGGTCGAGGCCGAATAGTCCCAACGTGGTGTTTGCCTGCGAGCGGATTGTCAGCACCCTTCGTGTCCCTGACTTAGGTCAGATCAGGGAGAGTTACGACATCCCCGGCCATTTTTCCCTAGCAGTGCATGACAGCGGGGCTAACCTACATGAGTCGGGCTTCGTCACCTTGTACGAGGATGCCCTTATGGCGGGCCTTCGTCTTCTTCTTCACCTGATCGCCCAGGATGCGCTTATCTATCTTGGGATCTCCCTTGGCCAACTCTCCCCGAACGGTTAGAGATTCCTCATGGGGGCCATCTACTTGTGGACCCAAGTCCTTGGGTATGAACTTACCCTATAGGAGTTCTTTTGGACCCACCAGCCGGTCAAAGTGCACGGAGAGGCTGACTTCTTCTCGTTGGGGGCCCGACAAGGGATGAAGATTATCGTCAATTTCCCGAGCAACAATCGGGGGTGGAAGAAGAAATTTTTCCAAGTTTTCACCCTTGGATTTTGTTAAGAGGCGCCGGGCATACAGTTGAGGACCTCTTGGGCGGGAGAACTGAGGAGTAAGCCCTTAACCGTTTTACCATTGTCTTGTTACATTGTTGCCATTGAATCTTATGTTCTTCTTTTGTTTCTTTTGTAGTGGGATCAGTGGATCCGCCCGATATTCTTAACGAGTGCTAAGCGAGGATCCTCTCATTGATCGAGGACCCAACTGACGTAAACAAGATCTTGACCTGGTCGGGGGACCCAAAAATCTCCTACAAACCCAAGCACCGCTTTGAGGCTCCTATCCTCCCAATGATCATCCATGGTCAGTTATCCATCTATGTCCAAGACAGCTTACTCTCACCCTTGCCTGTTATGTAACAGACTTGTGTGTTTTCTGATTTTGCAGAAATGGCTCCTAAGAACTCGACGGCCCTCAAGGAAAAGGAGGCGGCGCTGATGGCCCGAGTGGGTCTGAAAAGAAAGAAACAGGACCCTGTTGAGGGTCAGCCACTCAAAAGGATCTCCAGGGGGATTACAATCTGGGCAGACAAGGAGGCTGTTGTAACCTCGATGCCCAGAGTCACCATTGCTGCACCACCAACTTTGCCTCCCACCACCAAAGTAACCGGGGTCTCATTCCCCAGCATGGACGAGCTGAGCCATGTGGGACCGTCCTTGAGGCCGGTGGTGGAGACAACGAATGACGTCCGTGGGAGGGTCCGGCCCGGGCTGTTGTAGAGTCAGATAGACAAATGCACTCTGCTAAGTCCCGAGGCCATAATCGGTTGGCTCTACAGCATCAGCCACATGGTGAGTTACTTTGCATACTTTATGCTGCTTACTTCTCCATTCAGAATGCTGACAACTGTCCTCCCTTGTAGGTTGGCTGTATAGCAGCAGGGGCCGAGGCAACCTTGCCCGGGCTAGCTGAGAGACTGGCCGTGGCTGAGGCTTCCTTGTCTGCTGAGAAGGCGGCCCGAGGGTCCACCAATTTCACCCTCTCTATGGAGGAGGAAAAGTCTAGGGCTTTGGGCCTGGAGCTAGGGGGAGGCCCGGGACACAATCTCAACCAAGCAGGCCGCTCGGAAGTCCACTGAGACCAAGGTTGCAGCTACAGAGGCTGGTGGGATGGCTGTCGAGAAGGATGCCAAGGCCCTAACAGCCACTCTATCTGAGGTCACCGCCGCTCGGGAAGCCGAGGCCAAGGACGTCGAAGAGGAGTTCGAGGCTGGATTCCTCAAGGGTTATGCTGACCTTACCGCCCGGGTTACAGAGGATCACCCAGACTGGGACATTTCTGGTTACTCCTGGGCCGAATCCAACTACTAGAAGGAGGACTAGGCTGCTGAAGAGGACCCTGCTGCAGCTGAACTGATCAGGACTACTCCTTCGGGCGATGACAGGGTGGTCATTACCGACGACCAGTAGGAGCCCTTTTTTTTTGGGGGGGGGGGAGGCTATTACAACTGCCCCTGGTTGTATAAAGTTTTTTTTAATGAAAAAGTCCTTGAGACCAGCCTTTCCATCAACTGTTTACTGTCTTGTACTTGTATGCATGTTTCGTGATTGCCAACATCCGACCAGTTTTTATTTTTATTTGATGGTGATCGATCTCAATCCCTGCCTTAGCAAATGGTTTAGGATCATAATCAGTAGAACAACTAGTCTTTTTAACCCGTTTGAAAGGTCTTATTCGATGTATTATAGGAATTTATCCTATTTTATTGTCCAGACAATTTTTCTCTGGCCTCTGTAGGTACTTAGGAATGTTAGGATTGCAAGCCCTGTTAGTGACCGGTGTGATTTCCTGTTTAGTTTGCCCTGTCCCCCCAAGCTTTTGCTAAGGCAGGAGTATAGAGGGGTTAACCGTAGGAAACTGACCTAGAATGTGGGTGGTTACAGGGTCCTTTGGGACTTGGCATCGTCAGCCACCTAGGGGGCATTGCCCCCAATTGTAGGTTGGACCTAAGCGAAGCCTGTGCCTCGGGTTTTGGACCTGAGGTCTTTTAAGTGCCTAGGGTCTGACCCCGAGGTCTTTTAACTTGCTTGGGGTCTGACCCCGAGGTCTTTTAAGTGTCTGGGGTCTGACCCTGAGATCTTTTAAGTGCCTGGGGTCTGACCCCGAGGTCTTTTAAGTGCTTGGGGTCTGACCCCGAGGTCTTTTTACTTGCCTGGGGTCTGACCCTGAGGTCTTTTAAGTGCTTGGGGTCTAACCCCGAGGTCTTTGAAGTGCCTCGGACTACTCAGACATGGTCTAGAGTGTCCCAGATGCAATCTTAACGTAAAAATTCATTAAGGGTTTGTTTGGTTGTGAGTTTTTCATTAAAACTTATGAAACTTACGATTTTAACGTATCTAACATGCAAATCAATACAAATAAACACTAAACTATAATTAACTAAATGCAGTATATGAGTAAAACACTAACTAGGTAACCTGGAATAAAGAACTTGTATTACACCAAAGAGAATCCAAGCTAACAATGAAGAAAACTTGAGTAAAACCTACAAAACAAGATAAATCTCTCCTCTCTTATGAAAACTGATGAAAAACAAAGTGGGGCGTCCCTCTGGACGCATACAAAATGAGTTTTTATAGTAGAAACTTTATGCTAGGGTTAAAAATCCCGTCTTTTGCTGCGTGCGCGTATTCTGCTAAAAGGCATGTTCGATCGATCAAAGAAATTAAACTTCTGGATTATTCGATCGCTGGAGACAGGTTGGATCGATCGAATGCTCGATCGCTTGAGAAGACCTCGATCGATCGGGCTTCAGTTTTCACTTTTGAATTGTCTTCATTAAAGCCAATCACTCCCTTTTATCCTGCTCAATCAATTATTCACACAGCGACAGTAATCTGCAAAAAATCACAGCTAAAACACACAACTTATCATAGATTAATCATAATGTGTAGAAACTGGCGTTGTAATCCAAATCGCAGATAAACAAGAGAATTGTGAACTAAATTAATGTATTTCCTTCTTTTAGCGCGGTTGTATTTTACAAATACCCCCGCTTGTCACAACCCCCAACTAGCGAATTGCTAGTCCCTAGCAATAAAGCGAAAATAAAACAAGCTAACTACTACTACAGCAACTAAAATAAACAAAAATAAACTAAAGCAAACTTATCTAATTAGAAAGAGACACCACCTAACTCACTTTCGCAGGAATCGCGGTTGCATTTAGCAAATGCAACAAGCCGTTAAACCCCTAGGTTCCCCTAGTGGACGAGTGTTGTCTCGTGAGGGTTTGCAGTGAATATACCCACAAAATTCTCTGATTAAGCTAAAAAAAAAAATATATAGAATAACTTTTAAACATTCCCCTTTTCGACTATCAATTTTAGCTCTACAAAACATATCAACCTCATACAAACCATGAAGAAATCCACGTGTTCCTCCTGACACCGAGATAAATATACATATGCATTCCATTCATGTATCCGTGTGTGTGTGAAATCAACAGCTATGCATTCAACTTAGTTTAGAGTTGTTTAGACTATCATACCCTTCGGAATTCGTAGTTTCAACTCAATCCTCACATGGGTTCGCACTCAAAAATGAACATCTCACAAGAACTGGTTTAATAATGATCACTCATGGTGTGAAAGCTTTGATAAGAGTGATGTTCTGGCTACTAGTGTTTCACACCTAACTCAATAAAGGACGAACATTTAGAGTGTATAGTCTCGTGAAAAGAATACTACTTACTAGAGGAGCGAAATACTGTGGATACTCAAATTACACGTTCATATTCAAACTAAGTTGTTAAAAATCATTAAGACTTTGACTTTTCG
The DNA here is from genome assembly GCA_033977485.1 of Hydrangea macrophylla. Taxonomy (NCBI): domain Eukaryota; kingdom Viridiplantae; phylum Streptophyta; class Magnoliopsida; order Cornales; family Hydrangeaceae; genus Hydrangea; species Hydrangea macrophylla. The sequence continues at coordinate 23,340,530 of CM066985.1, forward strand.
GCTTTCATTTAGTAGGATAGAGATAAGAGGGGCGAGAATTGCACATCCTTAGCATGTGATAGAGACTAATTTATTTCTTCTTTATTCCAACCATCCTCTCTTCTCATATACATTCATTTCTTTTTTTACTCCTCCTTCCTTCCTTTTTTTTTTAGGTGGATGTTTTCTTTTTATAACGTCTTTCCCACAACTACTCCCTTCCCGTCACATACTTCAATAATTTTTGATCACCTTAGATGTGCAATCGAGTTTATAGATGTTAAAGTATCAGATGAAGGGTTTTAGGCTTTCATATTGGCAGTATTTAATTGGTATGGGGTTAAGAGATTCTTAGATGTTGATACAGGTATATGAAAAAGGTAAGGAATGAAGAACGATGGCTTAAATCATTTTTCTTAACTTCTTAGTTTTAGCACTTCAGTGTTCATTGAGTTTTAATTGGTAAATCCTGAACATTCTCCTCTAATAAACAGCCTAAATGTTCTTGGGTCAAAAGTGTGCTTAAACAGGTGGAGCAAGCTTTTAGGAGATTCCTTTGGTCTGGAAATACAGAGAATGGACATGGAGCCAAAATTGCTTGGGTCAATGTTTGTAAACCCAAGAAGGAGGGCGGCCTGGGCTTCAAGGATATTTTTCTCACTAACACCATTCTTAATCTAAAGCATATTGGCAATCTCCTTGACCCAAAAAATAACTCTTATTGGAAAGCTTGGGTACACTTGTACATGATTAAAACAAAAAGCTTTTGGGACATTAAACCCCCTGGTCAATGTTCTTGGTATTGGAGAAAGCTATTGAAATTAAGGGGAGTTGTTAGGCCTTTACTTTGTCATTTTATTGGTAATGGTCAACATACTTCTCTTTGGTTTGATAACTGGCTTCCTTGTGGCCCTTTGTTTGAAAAGTATACCAACAGAATTTCTTACGATGCCTCTATTGAGCCTTATGCAAAAGTGTCAGCCATCATAAGGGGTCAGGATTGGAATTGGCCTAGGTCCAATTCTATTGGGTTGAATGAAGTTCGAAATCTTTTATCTAATATGTATAAGACAAATGGGTCATCTGATAGTTTATCATGGACTACGTCTCCCAACAGGAAATATACCTTTGTTCATATTTGGGAACACCTTAGAGAGGTGTCCCCTGAGGTTCCATGGCACAAACTTGTTTGGTCTTCAGGTTGCACTCCTAGGCAAAAGATTATATTATGGTTTACTGTTCAGAAAAAACTTGCGACCCATGATAGAATTTTTACTTTTACGCCTGGTCCTCTTGTTTGTGTTTTTTGTCAGAGCAACATGGAAACCCATAATCATTTATTTTTTGATTGTAACTTTTCCTCCTTTGTTTGGCAGGATTTGATGAATAGATGTGGACTTATTTGGAACAACACAGATTGGGATACTACGGTACTTTGGATGGCACAACATTGGAAAGGGAGAGAGGTTCATCTTGCTATACCTAAAATTTGCCTCGGTGTTGCGATCTATGGTTTATGGAGGGAGAGGAACAATAGAACGTTTGCATATTCTTACACTCCAAAAGAACAGTTGCTACTAAATCTGGTGTCTCAAATTAATACTCAAATTAGAGATCAATGGAAGGACCATCCCCAACTTGATTTAATTGCTATTCCATGGACTTAAGTTGGTAGAGTTGGTAGTGTTATTGGTAGTGTTATTGTTATTTTTAGTGTGACTCTCTTTGTAGTGTTATTGTTGGTAGTGTTTTTGTTGCTTTCTCTTTGCTTTGATTTGTTGTCTTTTCTGATTTGAGTTTGATTAGCTCTTAGTTGATCAGTGTTTTTATTTTGATCCTGGCTTGATGTAGCCTTTTTTTTTTTGGTGGTTTGCTATGCCACTTGTCCTTATGCTGCGTGCTTTTTGAATATCCTGGGGTATGCCCCTTGTACATTTGTACATCCCTTTTTTTGGAATCTATTTACCAATTTCCGAAAAAAAAAAAAAAATAAACAGCCTAAATGAAGAATTTGAGACTATTCAACGAATTTAAAGTATATTCAAGAAAAACAATTCGAATTTATTGTGATAAGTCCCTCAGAATTGGAGTTTGGGCTCAAAAGCTCACTAAGGGTCATTAGTTTCCACTATTTATTCCTTAAAGCATAACAATCGTATTGACTCTTATTTATGTTTTCAGCATAGCTATTAACGCGTGCCAATGGATGTTGGATACTAGAATAATCAACATATGCATTCGTCTTAGTGACATTAGAAAAACGCGTGAATGTAATTCATAAAAGGATGAGATTAACAGGAATGTATCATCGCTTGATAACAGCTAAACAGAAGTGAACATTTAAAAATATTCTACCAATTTAATTCAAAAATTTTGTTAATAGTTTGAAACTTTGAAAATTTGTTTGAAAATTTGTTGTATTGTCAACTTTAATAAAAATGGAGATTGTATGATGTTTGCAATAGAAAGAGTGATCCAGATTGCTAAGTAAATAATATGCATAGGTGATTATCTATCTATATCCCACCCCCAACTGAAAATAGCGATGACCTCAGAAGTGGATTTTCAAAAATAAATAGAGAGATAGCACCTGAAATAGCATCAATAACTGCAAGCGTAACAATTTGTAAAGAAACATACCCTCTCCAAGCAACCAAGATCAAATGAAAGATATACAAACGGAAATAAGCATATGATCTATAAATAATAACAAAACATCACTGGGAAGATAAGACAATAAAAATGACGGAGGAGTGATAATAAAATGCACACAAACCAAACCAACTAACCAAAAACAAATATCCACATAGAGTACCACCGTACCACAATCCAAAAGACATAACAGGAGAGCAGAGAGATAGAAATAAGAAAAAGAAAATACAACAAAACTCTCCAAACACTCCCAACGTCAAGACCTAACCATCCTCAGCAACATCTGATAATATCTCTATCGGCGCATCGGGGGTATCCTCAACTCCACCCTCAGCAACAGTGCTAGCCGTCGCCGGGTCACTCGCAGTCATGACTGGAGGTGGTGGAAGTGGGGGCTCTGCAGAAGGTGGTACCGCTGAGGACGATGGTGCAGTAGGATCAGCAGGTGGTGGTGGGGGATCAGCTGTGGATAGATCGGCGGTAGTATGCGCAGTGGGGGGGGGGTAGTGGTAGATGGGGGAGTACGTAATGACTGGTCAACCCCCAACTGAATAAGAATGGCCACGAGCAATGTCGTCATGTGGTCCACTCGGCCCTCGAGTCTGATCCGAGCTTCCCGCTCCTCCAGTAACAACTCATGAACAGTCGGGAGAGGCACGGATGACGAAGACTCTCCCTGGGCCCGAGTTTGAGCCTGAGATCGCTATCTCAGCTCAAACTGTGCAACCTCCACCAGAGGATCAACCTCATCATTAGAATCAAGCTCCTTAGTCTCTATCGGCGTCCCTGAAGCTGCACCCTCAGTATCGGTGCCATCGGCTCTCCTCCTCTTCTCTCCAACTTTTGCCTTCCCTTTACCCTTCCTCTTCCTCTTCTGTGCATCCGATCGGCGAGAAGCTGTCTCGCCAAACCGACTGCGAGCCTGAGAGTACGCGTCATCAGGTAAGGGAACGAGGCCAGCCTGCTCGATCACCCTATGAATGGCCCAAGCACCTTTCAGGTGCTTCTTGGCAGCAATGTAGCGAGTGGGATGCCTCATGAAATCAATATATAGGCGCGGCAAACAGACTGGTAACCCTGTCCCTATGGCATATAACACGTGTGCGTACCAGGGTGCAATCTTCTCCCAGTAGGAGGTCACCAACAAGCAATTGCTTAGGGCCAGGTGGAGCGAGTCTCCGTGACAAAGTGAAGATTGAGTTGAATCACTTCGAGTCTCCGTGACAAAGTGAATATTAAGTTGAATCAATTCGAGTCTCCGTGATGCAGTGATGATTGAGTTGAATCACTTCGTTTCTACGTGACGAAGTGAAGAATTAGTTGAATCACTTCAATCCTCCGTGAGGAAGTGAAGACTGAATTGAATCACTTTAAGTCTCTATGACAAAGTTATGATTGAGTTGAATCACTTCGATCCTTCGTGATGAAGTGAAGATTGAGTTAATTGACTTTGAATCTCCGTGACGAATTGAAGATTGAGTTGAATCACTTCAAGTATCTGTGACAAAGTGTAGACTTAGTTAAATCACTTCGAGTCTTCATGGCGAAGTGAAGATTGAGTTCAATCACTTCGAGTCTCGTTCGCCATGAAGTGAAGAATGAGTCGAATCACTTCGAGTCTACATAACAAAGTGAAGATTGAGTTGAATCACTTCGAGTCTCCGTGCCGAAGTGAAGATTGAATTGAATCACTTCGAGTCTCTATGATGAAGTGAAGATTATGTTAATCACTTTGATCCTTCGTGATGTAGTGAAGATTGAGTTAATTGACTTTGAGTCTCCGTGACGAAGTGAAGATTGAGTTGAATCAATTCGAGTATCTGTGAAAAAGTGTAGACTTAGTAGAATCACTTCGAGTCTTCATGGCGAAGTGAAGATTGAGTTGAATCACTTCGAGTCTACATAACAAAGTGAAGATTGAGTTGAATCACTTCGAGACTCCGTGACGAAGTGATGATTTAGTTGAATCACTTCGAGTTTCTGTGACGAAGTGAAGATTGAGTTAATCACTTTGATCCTTCGTGAAGAAGTGAAGATTGAGTTGATTGACTTCGAGTCTCCGTAACAAAGTGAAGATTGAGTTGAATCACTTCGAGTCTCTGTGACGAAGTGACGATTAAGTTCAATCTCTTCGATCCTTCGTCTCAAAGTGATGATTGAGTCGAATCTCTTCGATCCTCCGTGACGAAGTGAAGATTGAGTTGAATCACTTCGAGTATCTGTGCGAAGTGAAGACTGAGTCGAATCACTTCGAGTCTACATAACAAGGTGAAGATTGAGTTGAATCACTTCGAGTCTCCGTGACAAAGTGAAGATTGAGTTGAATCACTTCGAGTCTCTGTGACAAAGTGAAGATTGAGTTGAATCACATTAAGTATTCGTAAATAGTGAAGGTTGAGTTGAATAACTTTGATCCTTCATGACGAAGTGAATATTGAGTTTATTGACTTCGAGTCTACGTGATGAAGTGAAGATTGAGTTGAATCACTTCGAGTCTCCGTGATGCAGTGATGATTGAGTTGAATCACTTCGTTTCTACATGACGAAGTGAAGAATCATTTCGATCCTCCGTGAGGAAGTGAAGACTGAATTGAATCACTTTAAGTCTCTATGACAAAGTGATGATTGAGTTTAATCACTTCGATCCTTCGTGATGAAGTGAAGATTGAGTTAATTGACTTTGAGTCTCCGTGACGAATTGAAGATTGAGTTGAATCACTTCAAGTATCTGTGGCAAAGTGTAGACTTAGTTGAATCACTTCGAGTCTTCATGGCGAAGTGAAGATTGAGTTGTATGACTTCGAGTCTCGTTAGCCATGAAGTGAAGAATGAGTCGAATCACTTCGAGTCTACATAACAAAGTGAAGATTGAGTTGAATAACTTCGAGTCTCGGTGATGAAGTGAAGACTTAGTTGAATCACTTCGAGTCTCCATGACGAAGAGAAGATTGAGTTGAATCACTTCGATCCTTCACGACGAAGTGAAGATTCAGTTGAATCACTTCGAGTCTCTGTGATGAAGTGAAGACTTAGTTGAATCACTTCGAGTCTTCATGGCGAAGTTAAGATTGAGTTAAATCACTTCGAGACTCCTTCGCCATGAAGTGATGATTGAGTTGAATCACTTCGAGTCTATATGACGAAGTGAAGATTGAGTTGAATCACTTCGAGTCTCCGTGGCGAAGTGAAGATTGAGTTGAATCACTTCGAGTCTCTGTGAAAAAATGAAGACTTCGTTGAATCACTTCGAGTCTTCATGGATAAGTGAAGATTGAGTTCAATCATTTCGAGTCTCGTTCGCCATGAAGTGAAGAATGAGTCGAATCACTTCGAGTCTACATAACAAAGTGAAGATTGAGTTGAATCACTTTGAGTCTCCGTGACGAAGTGAAGATTGAGTTGAATCACTTCGAGTCTCTATGATGAAGTGAAGATTAAGTTAATCACTTTGATCCTTCGTGATGTAGTGAAGATTGAGTAAATTGACTTTGAGTCTCCGTGACGAAGTGAAGATTGAGTTGAATCAATTCGAGTATCTGTGAAAAAGTGTAGACTTAGTTGAATCACTTCGAGTCTTCATGGCGAAGTGAAGAATGAGTTGAATCACTTCGAGTCTACTTAACAAAGTGAAGATTGAGTTGAATCACTTCGAGACTCCGTGACGAAGTGAAGATTTAGTTGAATCACTTCGAGTTTCTGTGACGAAGTGAAGATTGAGTTAATCACTTTGATCCTTCGTGAAGAAGTGAAGATTGAGTTGATTGACTTCGAGTCTCCGTAGTAAAGTGAAGATTGAGTTGAATCACTTCGAGTCTCCGTGACGAAGTGACGATTGAGTTCAATCTCTTCGATCCTTCGTCTCGAAGTGATGATTGAGTCGAATCTCTTCGATCCTCCGTGACGAAGTGAAGATTGAGTTGAATCACTTCGAGTATCCGTGCGAAGCGAAGACTGAGTCGAATCACTTCGAGTCTACATAACAAGGTGAAGATTGAGTTGAATCACTTCGAGTCTCCGTGACAAAGTGAAGATTGAGTTGAATCACTTCGAGTCTCCGTGACAAAGTGAAGATTGAGTTGAATCACATTAAGTATTCGTAAATAGTGAAGGTTGAGTTGAATAACTTTGATCCTTCATGACGAAGTGAATATTGAGTTTATTGACTTCGAGTCTACGTGATGAAGTGAAGATTGAGTTGAATCACTTCGAGTCTCCGTGATGCAGTGATGATTGAGTTGAATCACTTCGTTTCTACATGACGAAGTGAAGAATCACTTCGATCCTCCGTGAGGAAGTGAAGACTGAATTGAATCACTTTAAGTCTCTATGACAAAGTGATGATTGAGTTTAATCACTTCGATCCTTCGTGATGAAGTGAAGATTGAGTTAATTGACTTTGAGTCTCCGTGACGAATTGAAGATTGAGTTGAATCACTTCAAGTATCTGTGGCAAAGTGTAGACTTAGTTGAATCACTTCGAGTCTTCATGGCGAAGTGAAGATTGAGTTGTATGACTTCGAGTCTCGTTCGCCATGAAGTGAAGAATGAGTCGAATCACTTCGAGTCTACATAACAAAGTGAAGATTGAGTTGAATAACTTCGAGTCTCGGTGATGAAGTGAAGACTTAGTTGAATCACTTCGAGTCTCCATGACGAAGAGAAGATTGAGTTGAATCACTTCGATCCTTCACGACGAAGTGAAGATTCAGTTGAATCACTTCGAGTCTCTGTGATGAAGTGAAGACTTAGTTGAATCACTTCGAGTCTTCATGGCGAAGTTAAGATTGAGTTAAATCACTTCGAGACTCCTTCGCCATGAAGTGATGATTGAGTTGAATCACTTCGAGTCTATATGACGAAGTGAAGATTGAGTTGAATCACTTCGAGTCTCCGTGGCGAAGTGAAGATTGAGTTGAATCACTTCGAGTCTCTGTGAAAAAATGAAGATTTCGTTGAATCACTTCGAGTCTTCATGGATAAGTGAAGATTGAGTTCAATCATTTCGAGTCTCGTTCGCCATGAAGTGAAGAATGAGTCGAATCACTTCGAGTCTACATAACAAAGTGAAGATTGAGTTGAATCACTTTGAGTCTCCGTGACGAAGTGAAGATTGAGTTGAATCACTTCGAGTCTCTATGATGAAGTGAAGATTAAGTTAATCACTTTGATCCTTCGTGATGTAGTGAAGATTGAGTAAATTGACTTTGAGTCTCCGTGACGAAGTGAAGATTGAGTTGAATCAATTCGAGTATCTGTGAAAAAGTGTAGACTTAGTTGAATCACTTCGAGTCTTCATGGCGAAGTGAAGAATGAGTTGAATCACTTCGAGTCTACTTAACAAAGTGAAGATTGAGTTGAATCACTTCGAGACTCCGTGACGAAGTGAAGATTTAGTTGAATCACTTCGAGTTTCTGTGACGAAGTGAAGATTGAGTTAATCACTTTGATCCTTCGTGAAGAAGTGAAGATTGAGTTGATTGACTTCGAGTCTCCGTAGTAAAGTGAAGATTGAGTTGAATCACTTCGAGTCTCCGTGACGAAGTGACGATTGAGTTCAATCTCTTCGATCCTTCGTCTCGAAGTGATGATTGAGTCGAATCTCTTCGATCCTCCGTGACAAAGTGAAGATTGAGTTGAATCACGTCGAGTATCCGTGCGAAGCGAAGACTGAGTCGAATCACTTCGAGTCTACATAACAAAGTGAAGATTGAGTTGAATCACTTCGAGTCTCCGTGACAAAGTGAAGATTGAGTTGAATCACTTCGAGTCTCCGTGACAAAGTGAAGATTGAGTTGAATCACATTAAGTATTCGTAATGAAGTGAAGGTTGAGTTGAATCACTTTGATCCTTCATGACAAAGTGAATATTGAGTTTATTGACTTCGAGTCTACGTGATGAAGTGAAGATTGAGTTGAATCACTTTGAGTCTCCATGATGCAGTGATGATTGAGTTGAATCACTTCCTTTCTACGTGACGAAGTGAAGAATTAGTTGAATCACTTCGATCCTCCGTGAGGAAGTGAAGACTGCTTTGAATCACTTTAAGTCTCTATGACAAAGTGATGATTGAGTTGAATAACTTCGATCCTTCGTGATGAAGTGAAGATTGAGTTAATTGACTTTGAGTCTCCGTGACGAATTGAAGATTGAGTTGAATCACTTCGAGTCTCTGTGATGAAGTGAAGACTTAGTTGAATCACTTCGAGTCTTCATGGCGAAGTTAAGATTGAGTTGAATCACTTCGAGACTCCTTCGCCATGAAGTGATGATTGAGTTGAATCACTTCGAGTCTATATGACGAAGTGAAGATTGAGTTGAATCACTTCAAGTCTCCGTGGCGAAGTGAAGATTGAGTTGAATCACTTCGAGTCTCTGTGAAAAAATGAACACTTCGTTGAATCACTTCGAGTCTTCATGGCGAAGTGAAGATTGAGTTCAATTACTTCGAGTCTCGTTCGCCATGAAGTGAAGAATGAGTCGAATCACTTCGAGTCTACATAACAAAGTGAAGATTGAGTTGAATCACTTCGTGTCTCCATGACGAAGTGAAGATTGAGTTGAATAACTTCGAGTCTCTATAATGAAGTGAAGATTAAGTTAACAACAATGCTACACACACTCTGAAAAATACACTAAAATGCACAACTTTGTTTTAAAAAGTTGTACCTTGTGCTGAAAAGTTTACACACACAAAAGTGGGTATTTTGTGTGTTTATGCTTTTCAGCACAAAGTCTAACATTTTTAAGCAAGGTTGTGCATTTTGATGTGCTTTTCAAAGTGTGTGTAGCATTATTCTTAAGTTAATCACTTTGATCCTTCGTGATGAAGTGAAGATTGAGTTAATTGACTTTAAGTCTCCGTGATGAAGTGAAGATTGAGTTGAATCACTTTGAGTATCTGTGACAAAGTGTAGACATAGTTGAATCACTTCGAGTCTTCATGGCGAAGTGAAGATTGAGTTGAATCACTTCGAGTCTCATTCGCCATGAAGTGAAGATTGAGTTGAATCACTTCGAGTCTACATAACAAAGTGAAGATTGAGTTGAATCACTTCGAGTCTCTGTGACAAAGTGAAGATTGAATTGAATCACTTCGAGTCTCCGTGATGCAGTGATGAATGAGTTAAAACACTTCGTTTCTACGTGACGAAGTGAAGAATTAGTTGAATCACTTCGATCCTCAGTGAGGAAGTGAAGACTGAATTGATTCACTTTAAGTCTCTATGACAAAGTTATGATTGAGTTGAATCACTTTGATCCTTCGTGATGACGTGAAGATCGAGTTAATTGACTTTGAGTCTCCGTGACGAATTGAAGATTGAGTTGAATCACTTCAAGTATCTGTGACAAAGTGTAGACTTAGTTGAATCACTTCGAGTCTTCATGGCGAAGTAAAGATTGAGTTCAATCACTTCGATTCTCGTTCGCCATGAAGTGAAGAATGAGTCGAATCACTTCGAGTCTACATAACAAAGTGAAGATTGAGTTGAATCACTTCGAGTCTCCGTGACGAAGTGAAGATTGAGTTGAATCACTTTGAGTCTCTATGATGAAGTGAAGATTAAGTTACTCACTTTGATCCTTCGTGATGTAGTGAAGATTGAGTTAATTGACTTTGAGTCTCCGTGACGAAGTGAAGATTGAGTTGAATCAATTCGAGTATCTGTGAAAAAGTGTAGACTTAGTTGAATCACTTCGAGTCTTCATGGCGAAGTGAAGATTGAGTTGAATCACTTCGAGTCTACGTAACAAAGTGAAGATTGAGTTGAATCACTTCGACACTCCGTGATGAAGTGAAGATTTAGTTGAATCACTTCGAGTTTCTGTGACGAAGTGAAGATTGAGTTAATCACTTTGATCCTTCGTGAAGAAGTGAAGATTGAGTTGATTGACTTCGAGTCTCCGTAACAAAGTGAAGATTGAGTTGAATCACTTCGAGTCTCCGTGACGAAGTGACGATTGAGTTCAATCTCTTCGATCCTTCGTCTCGAAGTGATGATTGAGTCGAATCTCTTTGATCCTCCGTGACGAAGTGAAGATTGAGTTGAATCACTTCGAGTATCCGTGCGAAGCGAAGACTGAGTCGAATCACTTCGACTCTACATAACAAAGTGAAGATTGAGTTGAATCACTTCGAGTCTCCGTGACAAAGTGAAGATTGAGTTGAATCACTTCGAGTCTCTGTGATGAAGTGAAGACTTTGTTGAATCACTTCAAGTCTTCATGGCGAAGTTAAGATTGAGTTGAATCACTACGAGACTCCTTCGCCATGAAGTGATGATTGAGTTGAATCACTTCGAGTCTATATGACGAAGTGAAGATTGAGTTGAATCACTTCGAGTCTCCGTGGCGAAGTGAAGATTGAGTTGAATCACTTCGAGTCTGTGTGAAAAAATGAACACTTCGTTGAATCACTTCGAGTCTTCATGGCGAAGTGAAGATTGAGTTCAATCACTTCGAGTCTCGTTCGCCATGAAGTGAAGAATGAATCGAATCACTTCGAGTCTACATAACAAAGTGAAGATTGAGTTGAATCACTTCGCGTCTCCGTGACGAAGTGAAGATTGATTTGAATAACTTCGAGTCTCTATGATGAAGTGAAGATTAAGTTAACAACAATGCTACACACACTCTAAAAAATACACTAAAATGCACAACTTTGTTTTAAAAAGTTGTACCTTGTTCTGAAAAGTTTACACACACAAAAGTGGGTGTTTTGTGTGTGTATGCTTTTTAGCACAAAGTCTAACATTTTTAAGCAAGGTTGTGCATTTTGATGTGCTTTTCAAAGTGTGTGTAGCATTATTCTTAAGTTAATCACTTTGATCCTTCGTGATGAAGTGAAGATAGAGTTAATTGACTTTAAGTCTCCGTGATGAAGTGAAGATTGAGTTGAATCACTTCGAGTATCTGTGACAAAGTGTAGACATAGTTGAATCACTTCGAGTCTTCATGGCGAAGTGAAGATTGAGTTGAATCACTTCGAGTCTCATTCGCCATGAAGTGAAGATTGAGTTGAATCACTTCGAGTCTACATAACAAAGTGAAGATTGAGCTGAATCACTTCGAGTCTCCGTGACAAAGTGAAGATTGAGTTGAATCACTTCGAGTCACCGTGACAAAGTGAAGATTGAGTTGAATCACTTCGAGTCTCCGTGATGCAGTGATGATTGAGTTAAATCACTTCGTTTCTACGTGACGAAGTGAAGAATTAGTTGAATCACTTCGATCCTCAGTGAGGAAGTGAAGACTGAATTGATTCACTTTAAGTCTCTATGACAAAGTTATGATTGAGTTGAATCACTTCGATCCTTCGTGATGATGTGAAGATCGAGTTAATTGACTTTGAGTCTCCATGACGAATTGAAGATTGAGTTGAATCACTTCAAGTATCTGTGACAAAGTGTAGACTTAGTTGAATCACTTCGAGTCTTCATGGCGAAGTAAAGATTGAGTTCAATCACTTCGATTCTCGTTCGCCATGAAGTGAAGAATGAGTCGAATCACTTCGAGTCTACATAACAAAGTGAAGATTGAGTTGAATCACTTCGAGTCTCCGTGACGAAGTGAAGATTGAGTTGAATCACTTCGAGTCTCTATGATGAAGTGAAGATTAAGTTACTCACTTTGATCCTTCGTGATGTAGTGAAGATTGAGTTAACTGACTTTGAGTCTCCGTGACGAAGTGAAGATTGAGTTGAATCAATTCGAGTATCTGTGAAAAAGTGTAGACTTAGTTGAATCACTTCGAGTCTTCATGGCGAAGTGAAGATTGAGTTGAATCACTTCGAGTCTACATAACAAAGTGAAGATTGAGTTGAATCACTTCGAGACTCCGTGACGAAGTGAAGATTTAGTTGAATCACTTCGAGTTTCTGTGACGAAGTGAAGATTGAGTTAATCACTTTGATCCTTCGTGAAGAAGTGGAGATTGAGTTGATTGACTTCGAGTCTCCGTAACAAAGTGAAGATTGAGTTGAATCACTTCGAGTCTCCGTGACGAAGTGACGATTGAGTTCAATCTCTTCGATCCTTCGTCTCGAAGTGATGATTGAGTCGAATCTCTTCGATCCTCCGTGACGAAGTGAAGATTGAGTTGAATCACTTCGAGTATCCGTGCGAAGCGAAGACTGAGTCGAATCACTTCGAGTCTACATAACAAAGTGAAGATTGAGTTGAATCACTTCGAGTCTCCATGACAAAGTGAAGTTTGAGTTGAATCACTTCGAGTCTCCGTGACAAAATGAAGATTGAGTTGAATCACATTAAGTATTCGTAACGAAGTGAAGGTTGAGTTGAATCATTTCGAGTCTCCGTTACAAAATGAAGATTGAGTTGAATCACATTAAGTATTCGTAACGAAGTGAAGGTTGAGTTGAATCACTTTGATCCTTCATGACAAAGTGAATATTTAGTTTATTGACTTCGAGTCTACGTGATGAAGTGAAGATTGAGTTGAATCACTTCGAGTCTCCATGATGCAGTGATGATTGAGTTGAATCACTTCCTTTCTACGTGACGAAGTGAAGAATTAGTTGAATCACTTCGATCCTCCGTGAGGAAGTGAAGACTGCTTTGAATCACTTTAAGTCTCTATGACAAAGTGATGATTGAGTTGAATCACTTCGATCCTTCGTGATGAAGTGAAGATTGAGTTAATTGACTTTGAGTCTCCGTGACGAATTGAAGATTGAGTTGAATCACTTCAAGTATCTGTGACAAAGTGTAGACTTAGTTGAATCACTTCGAGTCTTCATGGCGAAGTGAAGATTGAGTTCAATCACTTCGAGTCTACATAACAAAGTGAAGATTGAGTTGAATCACTTCGAGACTCCGTGATGAAGTGAAGATTTAGTTGAATCACTTCGAGTTTCTGTGTCTAAGTGAAGATTGAGTTAATCACTTTGATCCTTCGTGAAGAAGTGAAGATTGAGTTGATTGACTTCGAGTCTCCGTAACAAAGTGAAGATTGATTTGAATCACTTCGAGTCTCCGTGACGAAGTGACGATTGAGTTCAATCTCTTCGATCCTTCGTCTCGAAGTGATGATTGAGTCGAATCTCTTCGATCCTCCGTGACGAAGTGAAGATTGAGTTGAATCACTTCGAGTATCCGTGCGAAGTGAAGACTGAGTCGAATCACTTCGACTCTACATAACAAAGTGAAGATTGAGTTGAATCACTTCGAGTCTCCGTGACAAAGTGAAGATTGAGTTGAATCACTTCGAGTCTCTGTGATGAAGTGAAGACTTAGTTGAATCACTTCGAGTCTTCATGGCGAAGTTAAGATTGAGTTGAATCCGTGGGATATTTTAATGGAGCCAAGGGTCTTAGACAAGGTGATCCTATTTCCCCTTATTTGTTTGTTCTTGTCATGGAGGTGTTGAGCCAACTTCTTGTCCACAACACCCAAAATGGCCAGTTTACCTACCATTGGAAATGCGACAAGTTAAAAATCTCTCATCTTTGTTTTGCAGATGATTTAATTATACTTCTTAATGGTGACATCGATTCTGCAAAAACGATTAGGAAAACTTTAAATCTATTTCATGATTTCTCTGGCCTTCAAGCCAATGACACTAAAAGCTGTATTTTTGTCTCTGGGCTTGAAGACCAGCTGGCAAACGATATACAGATGGAACTCCAATTCTCCAAAGGATCCCTTCCCATGAGGTATCTTGGAGTTCCTCTGATTACCACTAAATTGAAAAAATGCCATTGTGAAGATCTTGTTAATAAAATCTGTTATAGAATCAATTCCTGGAAGTCTAAGTTCTTGTCTTATGCTGGAAGAGCTCAACTTATTCAATCTGTTTTGGCAGGAATTCAACAGTATTGGTCTGGGATGTTCATTCTCCCCAAAAGTGTGCTTAAACAGGTGGAGCAAGCTTTTAGGAGATTCCTTTGGTCTGGAAATACAGAGAATGGACATGGAGCCAAAATTGCTTGGGTCAATGTTTGTAAACCCAAGAAGGAGGGCGGCCTGGGCTTCAAGGATATTTTTCTCACTAACACCATTCTTAATCTAAAGCATATTGGCAATCTCCTTGACCCAAAAAATAACTCTTATTGGAAAGCTTGGGTACACTTGTACATGATTAAAACAAAAAGCTTTTGGGACATTAAACCCCCTGGTCAATGTTCTTGGTATTGGAGAAAGCTGTTGAAATTAAGGGGAGTTGTTAGGCCTTTACTTTGTCATTCTATTGGTAATGGTCAACATACTTCTCTTTGGTTTGATAACTGGCTTCCTTGTGGCCCTTTGTTTGAAAAGTATACCAACAGAATTTCTTACGATGCCGCTATTGAGCCTTATGCAAAAGTGTCAGCCATCATAAGGGGTCAGGATTGGAATTGGCCTAGGTCCAATTCTATTGGGTTGAATGAAGTTCGAAATCTTTTATCTAATATGTATAAGCCAAATGGGTCATCTGATAGTTTATCATGGACTACGTCTCCCAACAGGAAATATACCTTTGTTCATATTTGGGAACACCTTAGAGAGGTGTCCCCTGAGGTTCCATGGCACAAACTTGTTTGGTCTTCAGATTGCACTCCTAGGCAAAAGATTATATTATGGTTTACTGTTCAGAAAAAACTTGCGACCCATGATAGAATTTTTACTTTTACGCCTGGTCCTCTTGTTTGTGTTTTTTGTCAGAGCAACATGGAAACCCATAATCATTTATTTTTTGATTGTAACTTTTCCTCCTTTGTTTGGCAGGATTTGATGAATAGATGTGGACTTATTTGGAACAACACAGATTGGGATACTACGGTACTTTGGATGGCACAACATTGGAAAGGGAGAGAGGTTCATCTTGCTATACCTAAAATTTGCCTCGGTGTTGCGATCTATGGTTTATGGAGGGAGAGGAACAATAGAACGTTTGCATATTCTTACACTCCAAAAGAACAGTTGCTACTAAATCTGGTGTCTCAAATTAATACTCAAATTAGAGATCAATGGAAGGACCATCCCCAACTTGATTTAATTGCTATTCCATGGACTTAAGTTGGTAGAGTTGGTAGTGTTATTGGTAGTGTTATTGTTATTTTTAGTGTGACTCTCTTTGTAGTGTTATTGTTGGTAGTGTTTTTGTTGCTTTCTCTTTGCTTTGATTTGTTGTCTTTTCTGATTTGAGTTTGATTAGCTCTTAGTTGATCAGTGTTTTTATTTTGATCCTGGCTTGATGTAGCCTTTTTTTTTTTTGGTGGTTTGCTATGCCACTTGTCCTTATGCTGCGTGCTTTTTGAATATCCTGGGGTATGCCCCTTGTACATTTGTACATCCCTTTTTTTGGAATCTATTTACCAATTTCCGAAAAAAAAAAGATTGAGTTGAATCACTTCGAGACTCCTTCGCCATGAAGTGATGATTGAGTTGAATCACTTCGAGTCTATATGACGAAGTGAAGATTGAGTTGAATCACTTCGAGTCTCCGTGGCGAAGTGAAGATTGAGTTGAATCACTTCGAGTCTCTGTGAAAAAATGAACACTTCGTTGAATCACTTCGAGTCTTCATGGCGAAGTGAAGATTGAGTTCAATCACTTCGAGTCTCGTTCGCCATGAAGTGAAGAATGAGTCGAATCACTTCGAGTCTACATAACAAAGTGAAGATTGAGTTGAATCACTTCGCGTCTCCGTGACGAAGTGAAGATTGAGTTGAATAACTTCGAGTCTCTATAATGAAGTGAAGATTAAGTTAACAACAATGCTACACACACTCTGAAAAATACACTAAAATGCACAACTTTGTTTTAAAAAGTTGTACCTTGTGCTGAAAAGTTTACACACACAAAAGTGGGTGTTTTGTGTGTGTATGCTTTTCAGTACAAAGTCTAACATTTTTAAGCAAGGTTGTGCATTTTGAAGATTGAGTTGACAAAGTGAAGACTGAGTCGAATCACTTTGAGTCTACATAACAAAGTGAATATTAAGTTGAATCACTTCGAGTCTCCGTGACAAAGTGAAGATTGAGTTGAATCACTTCGAGTCTCTGTGACAAAGTGAAGATTGAGTTGAATCACATTAAGTATTCGTAACGAAGTGAAGGTTGAGTTGAATCACTTTGATCCTTCATGACAAGGTGAATATTGAGTTTATTGACTTCGAGTCTACGTGATGAAGTGAAGATTGAGTTGAATCACTTCGAGTCTCCGTGACAAAATGAAGATTGAGTTGAATCACATTAAGTATTCATAACGAAGTGAAGGTTGAGTTGAATCACTTTGATCCTTCATGACAAAGTGAATATTGAGTTTATTGACTTCGAGTCTACGTGATGAAGTGAAGATTGAGTTGAATCACTTCGAGTCTCCGTGATGTAGTGATGATTGAGTTGAATCACTTCGTTTCTACGTGACGAAGTGAAGAATTAGTTGAATCACTTCGATTCTCCGTGAGGAAGTGAAGACTGCTTTGAATCACTTTAAGTCTCTATGACAAAGTGATGATTGAGTTGAATCACTTCGATCCTTCGTGATGAAGTGAAGATTGAGTTAATTGACTTTGAGTCTCCGTGACGAATTGAAGATTGAGTTGAATCACTTCAAGTATCTGTGACAAAGTGTAGACTTAGTTGAATCACTTCGAGTCTTCATGGCGAAGTGAAGATTGAGTTGAATTACTTCGAGTCTACATAACAATGTGAAGATTGAGTTGAATCACTTCGAGACTCCGTGATGAAGTGAAGATTTAGTTGAATCACTTCGAGTTTCTGTGACGAAGTGAAGATTGAGTTAATCACTTTGATCCTTCGTGAAGAAGTGAAGATTGAGTTGATTGACTTCGAGTCTCCGTAACAAAGTGAAGATTGAGTTGAATCACTTCGAGTCTCCGTGACGAAGTGACGATTGAGTTCAATCTCTTCGAACCTTCGTCTCGAAGTGATGATTGAGTCGAATCTCTTCGATCCTCCGTGACGAAGTGAAGATTGAGTTGAATCACTTCGAGTATCCGTGCGAAGCGAAGACTGAGTCGAATCACTTCGACTCTACATGACAAAGTGAAGATTGAGTTGAATCACTTCGAGTCTCCGTGACAAAGTGAAGATTGAGTTGAATCACTTCGAGTCTCCGTGACAAAGTGAAGATTGAGTTGAATCACTTCGACACTCCGTGATGAAGTGAAGATTTAGTTGAATCACTTCGAGTTTCTGTGACGAAGTGAAGATTGAGTTTAATCACTACGAGACTCCTTCGCCATGAAGTGATGATTGAGTTGAATCACTTCGAGTCTATATGACGAAGTGAAGATTGAGTTGAATCACTTTGAGTCTCCGTGGCGAAGTGAAGATTGAGTTGAATCACTTCGAGTCTCTGTGAAAAAATGAACACTTCGTTGAATCACTTCGAGTCTTCATGGCGAAGTGAAGATTGAGTTCAATCACTTCGAGTCTCGTTCACCATGAAGTGAAGAATGAATCGAATCACTTCGAGTCTACATAACAAAGTGAAGATTGAGTTGAATCACTTCGCGTCTCCGTGACGAAGTGAAGATTGAGTTGAATAACTTCGAGTCTCTATGATGAAGTGAAGATTAAGTTAACAACAATGCTACACACACTCTGAAAAATACACTAAAATGCACAACTTTGTTTTAAAAAGTTGTACCTTGTGCTGAAAAGTTTACACACACAAAAGTGGGTGTTTTGTGTGTGTATGCTTTTCAGCACAAAGTCTAACATTTTTAAGCAAGGTTGTGCATTTTGATGTGCTTTTCAAAGTGTGTGTAGCATTATTCTTAAGTTAATCACTTTGATCCTTCGTGATGAAGTGAAGATTGAGTTAATTGACTTTAAGTCTCCGTGATGAAGTGAAGATTGAGTTGAATCACTTCGAGTATCTGTGACAAATTGTAGACATAGTTGAATCACTTCGAGTCTTCATGGCGAAGTGAAGATTGAGTTGAATCACTTCGAGTCTCATTCGCCATGAAGTGAAGATTGAGTTGAATCACTTCGAGTCTACATAACAAAGTGAAGATTGAGTTGAATCACTTCGAGTCTCCGTGACAAAGTGAAGATTGAGTTGAATCACTTCGAGTCTCCGTGACAAAGTGAAGATTGAGTTGAATCACTTCGAGTCTCCGTGATGCAGTGATGATTGAGTTAAATCACTTCGTTTCTACGTGGCGAAGTGAAGAATTAGTTGAATCACTTCGATCCTCAGTGAGGAAGTGAAGACTGAATTGATTCACTTTAAGTCTCTATGACAAAGTTATGATTGAGTTGAATCACTTCGATCCTTCGTGATGACGTGAAGATCGAGTTAATTGACTTTGAGTCTCCGTGACGAATTGAAGATTGAGTTGAATCACTTCAAGTATCTGTGACAAAGTGTAGACTTAGTTGAATCACTTCGAGTCTTCATGGCGAAGTAAAGATTGAGTTCAATCACTTCGATTCTCGTTCGCCATGAAGTGAAGAATGAGTCGAATCACTTCGAGTCTACATAACAAAGTGAAGATTGAGTTGAATCACTTCGAGTCTCCGTGACGAAGTGAAGATTGAGTTGAATCACTTCGAGTCTCTATGATGAAGTGAAGATTAAGTTACTCACTTTGATCCTTCGTGATGTAGTGAAGATTGAGTTAATTGACTTTGAGTCTCCGTGACGAAGTGAAGATTGAGTTGAATCAATTCGAGTATCTGTGAAAAAGTGTAGACTTAGTTGAATCACTTCCAGTCTTCATGGCGAAGTGAAGATTGAGTTGAATCACTTCGAGTCTACATAACAAAGTGAAGATTGAGTAGAATCACTTCGAGACTCCGTGACGAAGTGAAGATTTAGTTGAATCACTTCGAGTTTCTGTGACGAAGTGAAGATTGAGTTAATCACTTTGATCCTTCGTGAAGAAGTGAAGATTGAGTTGATTGACTTCGAGTCTCCGTAACAAAGTGAAGATTGAGTTGAATCACTTCGAGTCTCCGTGACGAAGTGACGATTGAGTTCAATCTCTTCGATCCTTCGTCTCAAAGTGATGATTGAGTCGAATCTCTTCGATCCTCCGTGACGAAGTGAAGATTGAGTTGAATCACTTCGAGTATCCGTGCGAAGCGAAGACTGAGTCGAATCACTTCGAGTCTACATAACAAAGTGAAGATTGAGTTGAATCACTACGAGTCTCCATGACAAAGTGAAGATTGAGTTGAATCACTTCGAGTCTCCGTGACAAAATGAAGATTGAGTTGAATCACATTAAGTATTCGTAACGAAGTGAAGGTTGAGTTGAATCACTTTGATCCTTCATGACAAAGTGAATATTTAGTTTATTGACTTCGAGTCTACGTGATGAAGTGAAGATTGAGTTGAATCACTTCGAGTCTTCGTGATGCAGTGATGATTGAGTTGAATCACTTCGTTTCTACGTGACGAAGTGAAGAATTAGTTGAATCACTTCGATCCTCCGTGAGGAAGTGAAGACTGCTTTGAATCACTTTAAGTCTCTATGACAAAGTGATGATTGAGTTGAATCACTTTGATCCTTCGTGATGAAGTGAAGATTGAGTTAATTGACTTTGAGTCTCCGTGACGAATTGAAGATTGAGTTGAATCACTTCAAGTATCTGTGACAAAGTGTAGACTTAGTTGAATCACTTCGAGTCTTCATGGCGAAATGAAGATTGAGTTGAATCACTTCGAGTCTACATAACAAAGTGAAGATTGAGTTGAATCACTTCGAGACTCCGTGATGAAGTGAAGATTGAGTTAATCACTTTGATCCTTCGTGAAGAAGTGAAGATTGAGTTGATTGACTTCGAGTCTCCGTAACAAAGTGAAGATTGAGTTGAATCACTTCGAGTCTCCGTGACGAAGTGATGATTGAGTTCAATCTCTTTGATCCTTCGTCTCGAAGTGATGATTGAGTCGAATCTCTTCGATCCTCCGTGACGAAGTGAAGATTGAGTTGAATCACTTCGAGTATCCGTGCGAAGCGAAGACTGAGTCGAATCACTTCGAGTCTACATAACAAAGTGAAGATTGAGTTGAATCACTTCGAGTCTCCGTGACAAAGTGAAGATTGAGTTGAATCACTTCGAGTCTCCGTGACAAAATGAAGATTGAGTTGAATCACATTAAGTATTCGTAACGAAGTGAAGGTTGAGTTGAATCACTTTGATCCATCATGACAAAGTGAATATTGAGTTTATTGACTTCGAGTCTACGTGATGAAGTGAAGATTGAGTTGAATCACTTTGAGTCTCCGTGATGCAGTGATGATTGAGTTGAATCACTTCGTTTCTACGTGACAAAGTGAAGAATTAGTTGAATCACTTCGATCCTCCGTGAGGAAGTGAAGACTGCTTTGAATCACTTTAAGTCTCTATGACAAAGTGATGATTGAGTTGAATCACTTTGATCCTTCGTGATGAAGTGAAGATTGAGTTAATTGACTTTGAGTCTCCGTGACGAATTGAAGATTGAGTTGAATCACTTCAAGTATCTGTGACAAAGTGTAGACTTAGTTGAATCACTTCGAGTCTTCATGGCGAAGTGAAGATTGAGTTGAATCACTTCGAGTCTACATAACAAAGTGAAGATTGAGTTGAATGACTTCGAGACTCCGTGATGAAGTGAAGATTGAGTTAATCACTTTGATCCTTCGTGAAGAAGTGAAGATTGAGTTGATTGACTTCGAGTCTCCGTAACAAAGTGAAGATTGAGTTGAATCACTTCGAGTCTCCGTGACGAAGTGACGATTGAGTTCAATCTCTTTGATCCTTCGTCTCGAAGTGATGATTGAGTCGAATCTCTTCGATCCTCCGTGACGAAGTGAAGATTGAGTTGAATCACTTTGAGTATCCGTGCGAAGCGAAGACTGAGTCGAATCACTTCGAGTCTACATAACAAAGTGAAGATTGAGTTGAATCACTTCGAGTCTCCGTGACAAAGTGAAGATTGAGTTGAATCACTTCGAGTCTCCGTGACAAAATGAAGATTGAGTTGAATCACATTAAGTATTCGTAACGAAGTGAAGGTTGAGTTGAATCACTTTGATCCATCATGACAAAGTGAATATTGAGTTTATTGACTTCGAGTCTACGTGATGAAGTGAAGATTGAGTTGAATCACTTTGAGTCTCCGTGATGCAGTGATGATTGAGTTGAATCACTTCGTTTCTACGTGACAAAGTGAAGAATTAGTTGAATCACTTCGATCCTCCGTGAGGAAGTGAAGACTGCTTTGAATCACTTTAAGTCTCTATGACAAAGTGATGATTGAGTTGAATCACTTTGATCCTTCGTGATGAAGTGAAGATTGAGTTAATTGACTTTGAGTCTCCGTGACGAATTGAAGATTGAGTTGAATCACTTCAAGTATCTGTGACAAAGTGTAGACTTAGTTGAATCACTTTGAGTCTTCATGGCGAAGTGAAGATTGAGTTGAATCACTTCGAGTCTACATAACAAAGTGAAGATTGAGTTGAATGACTTCGAGACTCCGTGATGAAGTGAAGATTGAGTTAATCACTTTGATCCTTCGTGAAGAAGTGAAGATTGAGTTGATTGACTTCGAGTCTCCGTAACAAAGTGAAGATTGAGTTGAATCACTTCGAGTCTCCATGACGAAGTGACGATTGAGTTCAATCTCTTTGATCCTTCGTCTCGAAGTGATGATTGAGTCGAATCTCTTCGATCCTCCGTGACGAAGTGAAGATTGAGTTGAATCACTTTGAGTATCCGTGCGAAGCGAAGACTGAGTCGAATCACTTCGAGTCTACATAACAAAGTGAAGATTGAGTTGAATCACTTCGAGTCTCCGTGACAAAGTGAAGATTGAGTTGAATCACTTCGAGTCTCCGTGACAAAATGAAGATTGAGTTGAATCACATTAAGTATTCGTAACGAAGTGAAGGTTGAGTTGAATCACTTTGATCCATCATGACAAAGTGAATATTGAGTTTATTGACTTCGAGTCTACGTGATGAAGTGAAGATTGAGTTGAATCACTTTGAGTCTCCGTGATGCAGTGATGATTGAGTTGAATCACTTCGTTTCTACGTGACAAAGTGAAGAATTAGTTGAATCACTTCGATCCTCCGTGAGGAAGTGAAGACTGCTTTGAATCACTTTAAGTCTCTATGACAAAGTGATGATTGAGTTGAATCACTTTGATCCTTCGTGATGAAGTGAAGATTGAGTTAATTGACTTTGAGTCTCCGTGACGAATTGAAGATTGAGTTGAATCACTTCAAGTATCTGTGACAAAGTGTAGACTTAGTTGAATCACTTCGAGTCTTCATGGCGAAGTGAAGATTGAGTTGAATCACTTCGAGTCTACATAACAAAGTGAAGATTGAGTTGAATCACTTCGAGACTCCGTGATGAAGTGAAGATTGAGTTAATCACTTTGATCCTTCGTGAAGAAGTGAAGATTGAGTTGAATCACTTCGAGTCTCCGTGACGAAGTGACGATTGAGTTCAATCTCTTTGATCCTTCGTCTCGAAGTGATGATTGAGTCGAATCTCTTCGATCCTCCGTGACGAAGTGAAGATTGAGTTGAATCACTTCGAGTATCCGTGCGAAGCGAAGACTGAGTCGAATCACTTCGAGTCTACATAACAAAGTGAAGATTGAGTTGAATCACTTCGAGTCTCCGTGACAAAGTGAAGATTGAGTTGAATCACTTCGAGTTTCCGTGACAAAATGAAGATTGAGTTGAATCACATTAAGTATTCGTAACGAAGTGAAGGTTGAGTTGAATCACTTTGATCCATCATGACAAAGTGAATATTGAGTTTATTGACTTCGAGTCTACGTGATGAAGTGAAGATTGAGTTGAATCACTTTGAGTCTCCGTGATGCAGTGATGATTGAGTTGAATCACTTCGTTTCTACGTGATAAAGTGAAGAATTAGTTGAATCACTTCGATCCTCCGTGAGGAAGTGAAGACTGCTTTGAATCACTTTAAGTCTCTATGACAAAGTGATGATTGAGTTAAATCACTTTGATCCTTCGTGATGAAGTGAAGATTGAGTTAATTGTCTTTGAGTCTCCGTGACGAATTGAAGATTGAGTTGAATCACTTCAAGTATCTGTGACAAAGTGTAGACTTAGTTGAATCACTTCGAGTCTTCATGGCGAAGTGAAGATTGAGTTGCATCATTTCGAGTCTACATAACAAAGTGAAGATTGAGTTGAATCACTTCGAGACTCCGTGATGAAGTGAAGATTTAGTTGAATCACTTCGAGTTTCTGTGACGAAGTGAAGATTGAGTTAATCACTTTGATCCTTCGTGAAGAAGTGAAGATTGAGTTGATTGACTTCGAGTCTCCGTAACAAAGTGAAGATTGAGTTGAATCACTTCGAGTCTCCGTGACGAAGTGACGATTGAGTTCAATCTCTTCGTTCCTTCGTCTCGAAGTGATGATTGAGTCGAATCTCTTCGATCCTCCGTGACGAAGTGAAGATTGAGTTGAATCACTTCGAGTATCCGTGCGAAGCGAAGACTGAGTCGAATCACTTCGAGTCTACATAACAAAGTGAAGATTGAGTTGAATCACTTCGAGTCTCTGTGACAAAGTGAAGATTGAGTTGAATCACTTCGAGTCTCCGTGACAAAGTGAAGATTGAGTTGAATCACATTAAGTATTCGTAACGAAGTGAAGGTTGAGTTGAATCACTTTGATCCTTCATGACAAAGTGAATATTGAGTTTATTTATTTTTTCCGAAAAAAAAAAAAATTGAGTTTATTGACTTCGAGTCTACGTGATGAAGTGAAGATTGAGTTGAATCACTTCGAGTCTCCGTGATGCAGTGATGATTGAGTTGAATCACTTCGTTTCTACGTGACGAAATGAAGAATTGTTTGGGACTATATCTCCCTTTGGGAGCTATAGAATTGCACACATTTGGGAGCATTTTTAAGACTCTGCTCCTGTGGTCCCTTGGCACAAAATTGTTTGGTTCTCAGGGTGCACCCCGAGACAGAACTTCGTTCTTTGGATAGCTGTTCAGAATAGACTTGCTACTCATGATAGAATCTATGCCTATACCTCAGGGCCTCTTGCTTGTGTGTTTTGTAAGTGCCAGATGGAAACGCATAACTATTTGTTTTTTGAGTGTGCTTATGCTTCTTTTATTTGGCAGGGTTTGATGCAAAGATGTGAGCTAAGATGGAATAGAATAGACTGGGATGCTACTGTCCTTTGGATGGCTCAATATTGGAAGGGGAAGAGGATTCAACATGCCATCCCTATTGTTTGCCTTGGTATAGCAGTATATGGAATATGGAAGGAAAGGAACGCAAGGACATTTAAAGGGATTTCCACTCCAAAAGATCAGTTGCTGCAAAGTTTGATATCCCAAGTCAACATGCAAATTAGAGCCCAATGGAAACAACATCCCCAACTTGAATTATTTGCTAGATATTGGACCTGAAAGGAACTATTTGTTTGGTGGTTGATGTTCTTTTCTTGCCAGTTTGGTAGTTTCTTGGTTAACTTGCTTTTGTTTTGAGCTCAATTAGCATTTCTTTTTGCATTCCTGTTTGGAATCCTTTGTTTGCTTGACTGCTTCATCCTTGGGATGACAGGGTATCTTTGGTTTCTCCTTTGATATTGCGTCATCCCTTCTGCTTGTGTTGGTTTGTGGTAGGTTACCAATTTTTTTTTGCGCTCATTGTATATCCTGGGGTATGCCCCTTGTACTTTTGTACTCCCCCCTTTTTTCGTTTAATTTACCTATTTTCCAAAAAAAAAGACGAAGTGAAGAATTAGTTGAATCACTTCGATCCTCCGTGAGGAAGTGAAGACTGCTTTGAATCACTTTAAGTCTCTATGACAAAGTGATGATTGAGTTGAATCACTTTGATCCTTCGTGATGAAGTGAAGATTGAGTTAATTGACTTTGAGTCTCCGTGACGAATTGAAGATTGAGTTGAATCACTTCAAGTATCTGTGACAAAGTGTAGACTTAGTTGAATCACTTCGAGTCTTCATGGCGAAGTGAAGATTGAGTTGAATCACTTCGAGTCTACATAACAAAGTGAAGATTGAGTTGAATCACTTCGAGACTCCCGTGATGAAGTGAAGATTTAGTTGAATCACTTCGAGTTTCTGTGACGAAGTGAAGATTGAGTTAATCACTTTGATCCTTCGTGAAGAAGTGAAGATTGAGTTGATTGACTTCGAGTCTCCGTAACAAAGTGAAGATTGAGTTGAATCACTTCGAGTCTCCGTGACGAAGTGACGATTGAGTTCAATCTCTTCGATCCTTCGTCTCGAAGTGATGATTGAGTCGAATCTCTTCGATCCTCTGTGACGAAGTGAAGATTGAGTTGAATCACTTCGAGTATCCGTGCGAAGCGAAGACTGAGTCGAATCACTTCGACTCTACATAACAAAGTGAAGATTGAGTTGAATCACTTCGAGTCTCCGTGACAAAGTGAAGATTGAGTTGAATCACTTCGAGTCTCTGTGATGAAGTGAAGACTTAGTTGAATCACTTCAAGTCTTCATGGCGAAGTTAAGATTGAGTTGAATCACTTCGAGACTCCTTCGCCATGAAGTGATGATTGAGTTGAATCACTTCGAGTCTATATGACGAAGTGAAGATTGAGTTGAATCACTTCGAGTCTCCGTGGCGAAGTGAAGATTGAGTTGAATCACTTCGAGTCTCTGTGAAAAAATGAACACTTCGTTGAATCACTTCGAGTCTTCATGGCGAAGTGAAGATTGAGTTCTATCACTTCGAGTCTCGTTCGCCATGAAGTGAAGAATGAGTCGAATCACTTCGAGTCTACATAACAAAGTGAAGATTGAGTTGAATCACTTCGAGTCTCCGTGACGAAGTGAAGATTGAGTTAAATAACTTCGAGTCTCTATGATGAAGTGAAGATTAAGTTAACAACAATGCTACACACACTCTGAAAAATACACTAAAATGCACTACTTTGTTTTAAAAAGTTGTACCTTGTGCTGAAAAGTTTACACACACAAAAGTGGGTGTTTTGTGTGTGTATGCTTTTCAGCACAAAGTCTAACATTTTTAAGCAAGGTTGTGCATTTTGATATTCTTTTCAAAGTGTGTGTAGCATTATTCTTAAGTTAATCACTTTGATCCTTTGTGATGAAGTGAAGATTGAGTTAATTGACTTTAAGTCTCCGTGATGAAGTGAAGATTGAGTTGATTCACTTCGAGTATCTGTGACAAAGTGTAGACATAGTTGAATCACTTCGAGTCTTCATGGCGAAGTGAAGATTGAGTTGAATCACTTAGAGTCTCATTCGCCATGAAGTGAAGATTGAGTTGAATCACTTCGAGGCTACATAACAAAGTGAAGATTGAGTTGAATCACTTCGAGTCTCCGTGACAAAGTGAAGATTGAGTTGAATCACTTCGAGTCTCCGTGACAAAGTGAAGATTGAGTTGAATCACTTCGAGTCTCCGTGATGCAGTGATGATTGAGTTGAATCACTTCGTTTCTAAGTGACGAAGTGAAGAATTAGTTGAATCACTTCGATCCTCCGTGAGGAAGTGAAGACTGAATTGAATCACTTTAAGTCTCTATGACACAGTTATGATTGAGTTGAATCACTTCCATCCTTCGTGATGAAGTGAAGATTGAGTTAATTGACTTTGAGTCTCCGTGACGAATTGAAGATTGAGTTGAATCACTTCAAGTATCTGTGACAAAGTGTAGACTTAGTTGAATCACTTCGAGTCTTCATGGCGAAGTAAAGATTGAGTTCAATCACTTCGATTCTCGTTCACCATGAAGTGAAGAATGAGTCGAATCACTTCGAGTCTACATAACAAAGTGAAGATTGAGTTGAATCACTTCGAGTCTCCGTGACGAAGTGAAGATTGAGTTGAATCACTTCGAGTCTCTATGATGAAATGAAGATTAAGTTACTCACTTTGATCCTTCGTGATGTAGTGAAGATTGAGTTAATTGACTTTGAGTCTCCGTGACGAAGTGAAGATTGAGTTGAATCAATTCGAGTATCTGTGAAAAAGTGTAGACTTAGTTGAATCACTTCGAGTCTTCATGGCGAAGTGAAGATTGAGTTGAATCACTTCGAGTCTACATAACAAAGTGAAGATTGAGTTGAATCACTTCGAGACTCCGTGACGAAGTGAAGATTTAGTTGAATCACTTCGAGTTTCTGTGACGAAGTGAAGATTGAGTTAATCACTTTGATCCTTCGTGAAGAAGTGAAGATTGAGTTGATTGACTTCGAGTCTCCGTAACAAAGTGAAGATTGAGTTGAATCACTTCGAGTCTCCGTGACGAAGTGACGATTGAGTTCAATCTCTTCGATCCTTCGTCTCGAAGTGATGATTGAGTCGAATCTCTTCGATCCTCCGTGACGAAGTGAAGATTGAGTTGAATCACTTCGAGTATCCGTGCGAAGCGAAGACTGAGTGGAATCACTTCGAGTCTACATAACAAAGTGAAGATTGAGTTGAATCACTTCGTGTCTCCGTGACAAAGTGAAGATTGAGTTGAATCACTTCGAGTCTCCGTGACAAAATGAAGATTGAGTTGAATCACATTAAGTATTCGTAACGAAGTGAAGGTTGAGTTGAATCACTTTGATCCTTCATGACAAAGTGAATATTGAGTTTATTGACTTCGAGTCTACGTGATGAAGTGAAGATTGAGTTGAATCACTTCGAGTCTCCGTGATGCAGTGATGATTGAGTTGAATCACTTCGTTTCTACGTGACGAAGTGAAGAATTAGTTGAATCACTTCGATCCTCCGTGAGGAAGTGAAGACTGCTTTGAATCACTTTAAGTCTCTATGACAAAGTGATGATTGAGTTGAATCACTTTGATCCTTCGTGATGAAGTGAAGATTGAGTTAATTGACTTTGAGTCTCCGTGACGAATTGAAGATTGAGTTGAATCACTTCAAGTATCTTTGACAAAGTGTAGACTTAGTTGAATCACTTCGAGTCTTCATGGCGAAGTGAAGATTGAGTTGATTCACTTCGAGTCTACATAACAAAGTGAAGATTGAGTTGAATCACTTCGAGACTCCGTGATGAAGTGAAGATTGAGTTAATCACTTTGATCCTTCGTGAAGAAGTGAAGATTGAGTTGATTGACTTCGAGTCTCCGTAACATAGTGAAGATTGATTTGAATCACTTCGAGTCTCCGTGACGAAGTGACGATTGAGTTCAATCTCTTCGATCCTTCGTCTCGAAGTGATGATTGAGTCGAATCTCTTCGATCCTCCGTGACGAAGTGAAGATTGAGTTGAATCACTTCGAGTATCCGTGCGAAGCGAAGACTGAGTCGAATCACTTCGAGTCTACATAACAAAGGTAAGATTGAGTTGAATCACTTCGAGTCTCAGTGACAAAGTGAAGATTGAGTTGAATCACTTCGAGTCTCCGTGATAAAATGAAGATTGAGTTGATTCACATTAAGTATTCGTAACGAAGTGAAGGTTGAGTTGAATCACTTTGATCCTTCATGACAAAGTGAATATTGAGTTTATTGACTTCGAGTCTACGTGATGAAGTGAAGATTGAGTTGAATCACTTCGAGTCTCCGTGATACAGTGATGATTGAGTTGAATCACTTCGTTTCTACGTGACGAAGTGAAGAATTAGTTGAATCACTTCGATCCTCCGTGAGGAAGTGAAGACTGCTTTGAATCACTTTAAGTCTCTATGACAAAGTGATGATTGAGTTGAATCACTTTGATCCTTCGTGATGAAGTGAAGATTGAGTTAATTGACTTTGAGTCTCCGTGACGAATTGAAGATTGAGTTGAATCACTTCAAGTATCTGTGACAAAGTGTAGACTTAGTTGAATCACTTCGAGTCTTCATGGCGAAGTGAAGATTGAGTTGAATCACTTCGAGTCTACATAACAAAGTGAAGATTGAGTTGAATCACTTCGAGACTCCCGTGATGAAGTGAAGATTTAGTTGAATCACTTCGAGTTTCTGTGACGAAGTGAAGATTGAGTTAATCACTTTGATCCTTCGTGAAGAAGTGAAGATTGAGTTGATTGACTTCGAGTCTCCGTAACAAAGTGAAGATTGAGTTGAATCACTTCGAGTCTCCGTGACGAAGTGACGATTGAGTTCAATCTCTTCGATCCTTCGTCTCGAAGTGATGATTGAGTCGAATCTCTTCGATCCTCTGTGACGAAGTGAAGATTGAGTTGAATCACTTCGAGTATCCGTGCGAAGCGAAGACTGAGTCGAATCACTTCGACTCTACATAACAAAGTGAAGATTGAGTTGAATCACTTCGAGTCTCCGTGACAAAGTGAAGATTGAGTTGAATCACTTCGAGTCTCTGTGATGAAGTGAAGACTTAGTTGAATCACTTCAAGTCTTCATGGCGAAGTTAAGATTGAGTTGAATCACTTCGAGACTCCTTCGCCATGAAGTGATGATTGAGTTGAATCACTTCGAGTCTATATGACGAAGTGAAGATTGAGTTGAATCACTTCGAGTCTCCGTGGCGAAGTGAAGATTGAGTTGAATCACTTCGAGTCTCTGTGAAAAAATGAACACTTCGTTGAATCACTTCGAGTCTTCATGGCGAAGTGAAGATTGAGTTCTATCACTTCGAGTCTCGTTCGCCATGAAGTGAAGAATGAGTCGAATCACTTCGAGTCTACATAACAAAGTGAAGATTGAGTTGAATCACTTCGAGTCTCCGTGACGAAGTGAAGATTGAGTTAAATAACTTCGAGTCTCTATGATGAAGTGAAGATTAAGTTAACAACAATGCTACACACACTCTGAAAAATACACTAAAATGCACTACTTTGTTTTAAAAAGTTGTACCTTGTGCTGAAAAGTTTACACACACAAAAGTGGGTGTTTTGTGTGTGTATGCTTTTCAGCACAAAGTCTAACATTTTTAAGCAAGGTTGTGCATTTTGATATTCTTTTCAAAGTGTGTGTAGCATTATTCTTAAGTTAATCACTTTGATCCTTTGTGATGAAGTGAAGATTGAGTTAATTGACTTTAAGTCTCCGTGATGAAGTGAAGATTGAGTTGATTCACTTCGAGTATCTGTGACAAAGTGTAGACATAGTTGAATCACTTCGAGTCTTCATGGCGAAGTGAAGATTGAGTTGAATCACTTAGAGTCTCATTCGCCATGAAGTGAAGATTGAGTTGAATCACTTCGAGGCTACATAACAAAGTGAAGATTGAGTTGAATCACTTCGAGTCTCCGTGACAAAGTGAAGATTGAGTTGAATCACTTCGAGTCTGTAGGAAAAACAGGTTTAAAGTTAAATCTAAACGCGCAGCGGAAAACAAAGTTCAAAACTTTTATTGGTAGCCTTGGATCTACTACTTATTAACTCTATAGATGCGCATAACAAGATGGAGAAGATTCTATACCTTAGGTCTTGAACCCAATTCTGATTTTTGTCCTTCTCCTTGTGTGTGCAGCAGCAACCTCTAGGAAATCTTCA
Source organism: Hydrangea macrophylla (assembly GCA_033977485.1). Taxonomy (NCBI): domain Eukaryota; kingdom Viridiplantae; phylum Streptophyta; class Magnoliopsida; order Cornales; family Hydrangeaceae; genus Hydrangea; species Hydrangea macrophylla. The sequence goes on from CM066985.1 coordinate 23,371,574, forward strand.
CCCTTATGTCTCCTCGAATGCTCCCAGAGTGGCTAGGGTTGGTGGGAACCCTAATAGTGAGAATAGGGAAGGTTTGGGAACTCTAAACAGGTTCTGCAGCAACTGGTACGTCAAAACGACGAACTTCAAATTTCTGGACGTAGCTGCCCTATTTATAGATTCCCAGAACCGACCTAACTTTCGATCGATCGAAGTGACTTCGATCGATCGAACTGTCGATCGATCGAACCTCGTTCGATCGATCGAACCTGTCTAGACTTCAATCGATCGAAACAACTTCGATCGATCGAACCAGTCTTGACAGCATTCTCATTTGCCTTTCCAAGCATTCTGGCGGAGCTAAGAGTGGGACCTCCTAGGTTCTTAATTACTGGCTCCGATTAATTATTATTCCATCTAGTCAGTACTCTTGACTAAGGAATCAATAATTAATCAATTATCATTAATGCCACTATAAAATGATAATTGCACTCTAGTGCATAAGAACATAATCACACATACATAAGTGATTGCTAGACTTGTATAATATGATACGCATGTCCCTCTACCAGGCAGTATTTGTATCTATCATTGGGATGTATGTCTTAAGATACTGTCGACCCAATAGATAGTACATCTTATATTCCTCAAGTATCATTCACTACTCTTGGATTACTAAACATGTCAACAACAACACTTTGTTGACAAGGCTGGCCAGCTCTCAGTAATCACTCCTAGTGACATTCTCGAGGGAATACTTACTCTTCGTTTTATTGAAGAGGGTAGAATTCCATCTTGACAATATATGTTCCCAACGTTGCATACTTGATTTACCCAAGATACCCAGGTGTTGATCTTGCAAGACCTCACTGATTGGTAAGTCAAAGCAACCAAGCATACAACTTGCGTCCATAACTGTCTCAGGATTAAGGACATGTATCCCTATACAAGTTTTGAGTTCCTATTGACGGTGACAGCGTTTAGGTGTCAATAGGTTTAACTCAGGTCCGTCAATGCACCGAGTGCACTAGCATATTAACCAAGAGTCAAAGACTCTTATGAATGAGATTCATCATTCTACCCCGTAGACGTTAATCATGCTACAGTGTATACCTGATAAGTTATCCAGACTTATCATCCACTGTGACTTATTTGAAACAACAAGGATTTGTGATTCATATCTCACATGTGTAATCACATACACAAATGAACCACATACAATGTTGTTTAAGGATTCCAGTCTAATATTCATCTCATGAACTAACATGCATAAATGCATTATGATATTCCATTGTCCAACTAACTGGTTTGAGGGCATATTCCCAACAAACTCCCACTTGCACTCATAACCATATAGCGTTAGTACTAACACTAGCATAGTCTCTGTGACTTGTCAAAATCCTTAACCCGTAAGGTTTTGCATAGGGACTGATGATCATCGACTGAAACAATCCATAGTAAAACATCTTCATGTTATACTATATCCCTAGACAAAAGACGTCACATGACATGTATCCAGTAAAGCTAATTTGAACATTGTCCAAAACACCATCACCCTGCATATATCCGCTAGTTCTTTCTCAAGCCCTAGAGAATATATACTTTATGATAGTTCAGAAAAACTGAACATTCATTTGGACTGATATCTGTGAACAACCTCAACGGTATAACTGATATCCATACCTAACATCACATACAAAGTTTATCAATAGCGAAGGCTTATGATATACCTTTCATGTGATCTCTTTCATCTTGTATCCCTAGATACAAATCTTGAAAGAGCAATAGGTTATGTTAAAAGGTGAAAAACCTTTATCGAAACGTTCCACGTTGAATCTAGCCAGCAACTTTATGATATAGAAGTTTGAGACAATCTCATTATCTTAACTTTCTGATCTTGAATGAGCAAAAATCATAAGATTATAGCTCGCCTCACCGAGATCATAAATATCAAGTATACTGTAGAAACTTAACCTTAATCATTGATGATACTACTTTAACATATCGCAATGATAAAGATGTCATCAATATATGGAACCATAATCACCACCACACTTCCTTTGCGCAAGGATCCTTTCATCCACTTAAGCTACATCCACACTTTAGATGAATCCAAAGTATTTTGACGAATATGTCAAAACAGATGTCCTTATCTCTGGATGATTGCTTTAGTCCATAGACTTATGCAAATCACATACCAGAGCTTCCTTATCACAAAACTTCAATGCACCAGGGAATTTCAACAATGTTGAGAATTCTCCCACTGCAATGAAGTACCAATGTAGGAATGGATGAAGAGGTAGTAGATTTTAGTTCTAGATGATTTATAGATTGCTTTAAGATATAAATTACTTTACTCTTTTATATTATCTTTCCTTTGCAAAATTTGGTCTCCAACCAACTTTTGTTTTCTCTGGAAACACTACAAAAGTATTATACTTCTAATCTAGATTCAAAAGGCTCATCATTTCTTTACACCAAAGTGCTAGACATCCTTATCCAAAGTTACCATGAGAAAGAAGTCGCATTCTTTTCACAACTTTGGGGATGTCTATCGAAAAGATTTGCTTTTGAATAAGATCCAGTATATACATTGTAGTTCCATCGAGAAAAATAAGGAATAGTAGTAACTCTAAATAACTCATCCCATGACCCAGTCATATCTAAAAGAAGATAGTTCCTTCTACCTGCTACACCATCCCGTGGAGGCGCACTAGGTGTAGACTGTCGAGAAAGAATCTCATTCTTATCTCCTTTGGACAATAAATACATTAGATAGATACTCACCATTTTGAACAAATCAAAAGGCAATGATATTCTTTTACCAATTACTCTTCATTCCAAAACTTTTGAATTTCTTCAAAATTGAGGATGAAGATGCAATAAGTAAATGTATATCAGTATCCAAAGTAGTCGAAACTACTTTTCAACTCTAATGTTTATTGCCCTACATACATGAGTATGTCCTAATTCTAATAAGTCCTTGGTCGTGTGATTTTCAAAAGAAAAGTCACCTGATCATATTAACCTCTAAATAGGATTGACAAACAGGTAGTGGTTTCAACAACCAAAAAAGTTTTAGGATCCAATCCTTTACTCCCCATTTATCCTAATTTAGATTAATATGATCTGATCACATTTACTCTCTAAATAGGATTGACAAATAGGCAATGGTCTTAGCAACCGAAAGAGTTTAGGATCCTATCCTTTACTCCCCATTTATCCTATTTAGATTAAATATGATCTAACCTCAAAACCAAAAAGTCATAGAATTAGTTGAGGGTGCTATCCTTTTAGATGGTAAAATACCCATGAGTCATTTAAATACTACATTAGATAATATATGAGAAACAAGAGTAAATTGGTGAGATACTTGCTTGACAAGTTATTTAGATCACATAAAAGAACGCTTTCTTTTAATCAAGAATTTCAGTACCAAAATCAAAAGAATAAATATTATTCATTAATTCAAAACTGAAATCCATCTAATAACTCCAAAGTTTTATTACAATATAAAACTATTAAAAGACTGCCAATACCAAGAGCAAGACCTATGCTTAAACATAGGATTGGTAGAAATGTGAAGGGAGACTAGGATGGTGAGGGCTGACCCCCCATGGGTGGTGGTTCCGAGTGCTAGTGCTAAGAAAAGGAAGGAAAAGCTCTTCCCTACTCCTAGGAAGAGAGATAAACTTAATCTCATTTCTCAATCTACTTCTAAACTGCCATTTAGAGAGCTTATTGAATTTATTTCAGTTCTTCCCACATCCAACTTGGATGATAAGTCTACGGATTGTGAGTTTGAATTTGAATCTGATGAAGAAGGTAACCAACCTAGGGTCCCTAAACTTCACAAGGCCAAGTCTGAATCATTGGTGGAGAGGTTGCTGGTGAAAGGGAAGTATCAAAGAAGGGCTGCCGGAGCTTCTGTAATGAATCCCATTGAAGCTATTACAAACAATTATGAGATCCCTACAGTTTCTATCAAATGTGAGGGAGACCAAGATCAAGGCTCTTCTTTTGTTGATAGGCTTTCTGTTGATTCCCAGGAAAATTCTCCCTTTATGATCCCTGAGCCTCTGGATGAGGTCCAGGTAATCCAACATAATGATAAGCTTAAAGTTGCTGCTACTCTTGTAGATCTCTCGAGTGATACTCAGGTAAGTAATACACTGGATACCTCTTCTCCTATGCTTGGGGTATTTAAAAATGGCCATTATCCTAAAGTTCATGTCCATAGTGGCGCTGTTACTCAAGGATTTGAGGCTGTTCAAATTCTTGAATACCCTAAAGTTGTTGAAGATAAGGACCCTGCAAGTGATAGGTTTGGTCATTTTGATCTGTCTTGTTTCCAAGATGAGAACCACGAGATGTTGGTGATTGGGAGTGGTTGCGACGCGCCTTTGCTTACTGGGCCGCCTGTTGCATCCAGTGGTCACGTGGTGGCAAATCAAAAAGCTGATTTTCTTCAGCTTGGCACGCAAGGTGCTACCTCTCAAGCTAAGGTTCACGCGCCCAATACTGAGGAAGGTGCTCAAGGATATGCGGATAAGACACCCAATGGAACCCACGCGCATCAACAGTATCCTAGGCAAAGTCTGAGTAACGGTCATAATGTGGGTACACTATGCAGCGAAAAGCCCCAATATCCGGCTATAGTTGTCATTTCTGAAAAGGGGAACACGCAAAGTTTGGGGTACACTGCAGGTGGTGGGGCCCAGGGATCACAATGTAAGATTGCTTGTTCAAATGATCCGGTGCATGTTCAAGTTGGTGGGGCCCTGGCGTCTCTAAGTGGAACTGTTTGTTCCTCTGGTCATGAACATGCTAGTGGGACCCACGCGATTGATGGTGTCCAAAACTTTAATGAAAACCGTGGGGTCAATACCATCACGAAGGGGCCCACTGAAACTTCATTGCCGAATCAAAATTGCCACAAAACAAGCGTTGCTTTACACAACGGTCATCTTTTTGAGAATGGGTCCCGTGCGTTGTCAAGGGCAGTAGCTGAGGACCAGCACGTGAAGGATGCTCCCGGGTCCCACTATTTTCATCCGGTTTTTACAAGGGCAGTAGGCCCCATTATTTATAGCCCTATTCAGGATCAGGGTACACAAGCTGCGCAAAGCCAGAGGAATGTTGAAAGTGGTGGGGCCCAGGCGAGGTACACGCTAAATCAGAGGACCATTGAAGGAGGTGGGGCCCAGGCGTCACACTGTGATAATGCTACGCAGTTTGATGACTGTGGGACCCATGCCCTGATGGTAAGTCATTTCCTTTTAAATGCTACGCAAGTCACAGCCTTCGGAGCCACGTGCCCTTCTCTTACGGATCCCATTACCCTGCCGTTGAGGCTCCAAGCTGGCCACGATCTGGTGGACCCCGCGTGCACGTCCACTCCGTTTCAGCCTAATGATGCTGTCCTTGCTGCTATTCAAGACAAGACAACTCCTCTTGATGTCAAATCGGCAATACCAAGTGGAGCCCACGCGCTTCATTTGCTCCCTAGACAAAATCTTATTAATCCGATGAACGTTGAAGGTGGTGGGGCCCAAACGTCAGCACCCAGTTTGACTCCTGATGATTGTGGGACCCAAGCCCTGCCGCTCCAAGCAGGCCACAATTTTGGGGACCCCGGTTGCATGTCCAATCCCGCTAAGACTTTTTCTCTTATTAACGGACAAATTGATGAGCTAGCCATTGCTAATCTGGACAAGTTTGATCTTTATCAATTGGAGGTTACTCAAGGGAAGGTGCCCAATGTAGCTGGTGGGACCCAAAGTAAATCATGGGCTGGATTATTTAAAACTGAGGGTCAGAATGGCAGTTTAGCCCAAATTGAGCTGGGATCAAATTTGGAAATCACTCACGGATCCACAGTTTGTAGCAACGATTTTAATTTGGAGTTTGTGGACCATGGAGAGACTGAAGATAATCTTGTTCTGAAAATTCCAAAGGACTTAACTGTAGCTGGGAAAGATGAATGGACGAATTCCTTGGTTGGCCGGTTTCTCGGTAGGAAGCTTCCTTTTTCCCTTGTCACAACCGTTACTGATCGACTTTGGGCTAGTGAAGGACTTATTGATACGTTGGCCACTGATTCTGGAGTTTTCTTTTTTTCTTTCTCTAGTACGGAAGCTAGGGATGCAGTTTTAGACGGAGGTCCATGGTTTGTGGCAGGTCAACCTCTCCTTCTTAGGCCATGGAAGCCAAATTTCTCATTTGAAAACGAGGAGGTTCGCTCCATTCCAATATGGATAAACTTCTATGGTATACCGCTTGAGTACTGGAATCCAAAGGGAATCAGTTTTATCTCTAGTTTCATTGGGAAACCGATTCGAGTTGATCGCATAACTGCATGTAGAAGGCGTATAACCTATGCTCGTGTTTGCATTGAAGTTTCTGCTGATTTTGACTTCTTCAATGAATTCTATATTGAAGCAGAAGATGAGGAGACTGGCAATACTATTAGAACAAAGATCAATTTGGAATATCAATGGACCCCAGTTCGATGCAAAAAGTGCTCCCAGTTTGGTCATGATTGTTCTCGGATTGTGTCTTCGGGTCTGAGCCGTCCAGATCGCCACCCACTCAAGAGGAATGGTAAGGATAAGGGGACTTGGCAAGTTGTTTCAGGCAAAGAAAGAGGAAAACAGACTGTTGTTGACCACAAGTCTGATCTTACTAAAAGGACGAATGGCTCGGTAAATCCGATAGCGAGTGGTAACCGATTTGATGCCCTCAATCAGATTTTAGAAGATCCTGATCCTGAACCTGTCAAAGTTGAGTCCATCGTCTCTCCATCCACCCGGACATCCTGTCCCGTAGCTAGCCCTTCTAACCATACAGATGTTCCCCGAGGAGAGACCAGAGAGAATACCAATCCCCCGGTTAGTGTGGATGACATTGATGATTGTAATAGTGATTTTGACCAAGCTAGTGAGGTCGGGACCCCTACTAGGGGTAGTCCCCTCTCCAACAGACAAAAAGAAGGAAGCTAAGATGAAATTCAGCGGGAGTCGGCCCAAGGGACGACAACGATCCTGAGGAGGCCCTTGCTTTGGGTTGTTGGGTTGTCTCATGTTTTTTGTTTCAATCCATGTTGCTATGTGTGTTTGCTTGTTGATTTTCTTTTCTTATGTTTGGCCTGGCTCTCATAGCATGTTTTTGCGCTTATTGTAATATCCTAGGGTATGGCCCTTTTTTGGAATCGATTTACCTTTTTCCGAGAAAAAAAAAAAAATATAAAACTATTAATCTAATAGCAACTCTTGCATCAGATCCCAAAAGGCAATCAAGATCTTCTAATCACTGCACATTCTTATTTTCCAATTCCCTGCAACAATTACAAATATAATTTAGAAAATATAGAATTAGTGCCCATAGTAGTTGAAGTATCAGTTTTTCAACTTACTTCAAAAACTAGTGAAAGGATCGTACCTTGCCTTTTGGCAGTCAAGTATTCCATACAGTTCCTTTTCCAATGCCCTCTCATGCCACAATGGAAACACTTTCCTTTTGGCACGGCACCAGCCTTTCCCTTTCCAAGTCTTGCCTTCTTCCCAACAGTTGGCTTAGGCTCACCTATCCTTGAGTCTTGCTTCTCCTTCTCTGAACTTATGCTCTTAGGCTTAGTTCCAGAAGATGAAGCCATTCCAATGTTCTGAACATTTGACTCCTCTTTGACTATATCCATCGTTGCCTCAAGAGAGCTCATCAACTCACTTGTTGAAAAAACTGTTTTACTCATTTTAAAAACCTTTTTAAATTGAGTGAATGATGAAGGCAACGAATGCAAGATTATGTCAACTTGAGTCTCACCATCAATGTCGGAACCAAGAACTTCCATTACTTTGAAATAAGTAATCATTTTAAAAACATGCTCTCTTATTGAAGTTCCTTCCAACATTCTGGTGTCCATGACTAACTCCAAGGCTCTAAGCCTTGCAGTACGGCTCAGATCCCCAAACATCTCCTCAAGGTTCAATATTATAGCACGGGCAGTGTTCAAAGGTTGATGTTGCTGCTTCAACACATCAGACAAAGAGTCTAAGATGCTAGAGCGAGCTATACCATCAAATTTTATCCACTGCCAATATTGATCCGCAAGATCAGTTGGGGTGTCATGGTATGGAATAGGTGGACAGGGAATGGTAAGAACGTATTTACATCCATTAGCAGTTAACAATTCATCCAGTTCCAGTTTCCATTCAACGTAGTTATTTCCAATTAGCTTATTCTGGATCATGGTTATAGCAAGTGGGCTAGACATTATGAATCTGAAATACAAATAATGTAACAGAATTACAATATGGAAATCATGAATATGACAATTTATATGATACATTGGAATTCCCTTAACCAACTCATTAATTGTCTTCAGGATGTCAAGCCTATGAAATTAAGTCTCCGTGTGGCGATCATAACCTCATAGCCTGATTGGGAAACCCATCATGAATGTCATGCAACTCTTACAAAACAATTCATGACTCCTGAACTTTTGGTCTCTAAGTTTCTGGATAATGCTCCGTGTGGAATCCCTTACCCATAGCTCAGCTAGTGTTTACCATTAACTAGAATCCAATGACAACCGCCTCAAGTAGTGCCTCAGTGTAGTGGTCACCCTCTAACGCGTCTCATTGATTCTATCCAAAGGAAGTTCATATCTAGTAACCAATGAATAGTCTATCCTCCGTATGGAATGATCACCCATGGCTGGGTGACACAGAATATACTACCCACCTTACAACGAACCGTTTATGGAAGACCGTGGGAGTTATAAAATAAGTCCCTCTCCCACTAGATTTTTATAAGAAGTTCATATCTAGTAATCAATAAGAAATACCCTCCGTATGGAATGATCACCCATGGCTGGGTGACACAGAGTAATTCTCATACTTACAATGAACTAATAGGAATTTTTCAATTTGATCAAAAAATTTCTTCACATTGCCCATAAACATCAAGTGTTTGCTAATGTGTTGGAAAAAAGGTTTTTGAATTTCATTTTAGAAAACCTGTTTTACGTGCATGCAAGTAGTAACAATATATAAAATTCCAATCACAACTAAGCACATAAAACAAAAACTAAAATGAAATAAAAGCATTCAACAATGCCTCTATCTCCCATGACTCTATCTCCATAGAACCTTCTTCTTGGTTTGATTGCCTCCGACTCCATCTTCATGGACAACGGCTTGCTCCTCCATCTTCATGGATTTTCTAATTCTATTACATTGGTCCTATACTTCTCTCGAAGCTTACAATTTATCTAGAAATAGAAATAACAACAATAAAATAAAAGGCTAGGGAAACCGGTGCGACTTTCCTTTTCATAGGATTGAAGTCGCAGCGCCCTTTACATAAGCCTTAAATCCAAACCAACAATTAAATACAAAATTTAAAAGTCTTGGTGCCATGGGAGATAGCGGACTAAGCTTGCTGCAAAAGGGTTAGTCACACGCACAACCACGCATATATATAACAAATATATGTACCATTGGAACCCCTAATTGATTCACACAGTATATAAACTCTTTACATACTGAATTAGAACTTAAAACAGCATCACTGCTCTGTCACACTTCGATCGAACGAAAAAGTTAGATCGATTGAACCTTCGATCGATTGAACATAGTTCAATTGATTGAACTTTCAGTTTCACAGAATGTTTTGAAAAACTTACAACATAAATAAAATTTTAAAGTAAATATTTTTAAAACCTTTAAATCTGTAAACTGAAAACCTGGACAGAAAAGCAGTCTCGATCGATCGAACACCATTCGATCGATCGAACAGAACCAACGTTCGATCGATCGAAACTAGTTAGATCGCTTGAGAACAGATGATGTTCGATCGATCGAGACTACTTCGATCGATCGAACCCACCTTGCATCCAATGCAATCACAGATTTGTATTCTGCTGCATAAACACTGCAGAAACGGATCTGTGACGATGCAGTTTTGAAAACAGTCCTAAAATCAACATGCAAATCAAAACTAGTGTTCCAAAACGCATCTATAGATCCAAATAAGCGAGGCTCTGATACCAATTGTAGGAAAAACAGGTTTAAAGTTAAATCTAAACGCGCAGCGGAAAACAAAGTTCAAAACTTTTATTGGTAGCCTTGGATTTACTACTTATTAACTCTATAGATGCGCATAACAAGATGGAGAAGATTCTATACCTTAGGTCTTGAACCCAATTCTGATTTTTGTCCTTCTCCTTGTGTGTGCGTGCAGCAGCAACCTCTAGGAAATCTTCACCCTTATGTCTCCTCGAATGCTCCCAGAGTGGCTAGGGTTGGTGGGAACCCTAATAGTGAGAATAGGGAAGGTTTGGGAACTCTAAACAGGTTCTGCAGCAACTGGTACGTCAAAACGACGAACTTCAAATTTCTGGACGTAGCTGCCCTATTTATAGATTCCCAGAACCGACCTAACTTTCGATCGATCGAAGTGACTTCGATCGATCGAACTGTCGATCGATCGAACCTCGTTCGATCGATCGAACCTGTCTAGACTTCAATCGATCGAAACAACTTCGATCGATCGAACCAGTCTTGACAGCATTCTCATTTGCCTTTCCAAGCATTCTGGCGGAGCTAAGAGTGGGACCTCCTAGGTTCTTAATTACTGGCTCCGATTAATTATTATTCCATCTAGTCAGTACTCTTGACTAAGGAATCAATAATTAATCAATTATCATTAATGCCACTATAAAATGATAATTGCACTCCAGTGCATAAGAACATAATCACACATACATAAGTGATTGCTAGACTTGTATAATATGATACGGATGTCCCTCTACCAGGCAGTATTCGTATCTATCATTGGGATGTATGTCTTAAGATACTGTCGACCCAATAGATAGTACATCTTATATTCCTCAAGTATCATTCACTACGCTTGGATTACTAAACATGTCAACAACAACACTTTGTTGACAAGGCTGGCCAGCTCTCAGTAATCACTCCTAGTGACATTCTCGAGGGAATACTTACTCTTCGTTTTATTGAAGAGGGTAGAATTCCATCTTGACAATATATGTTCCCAACGTTGCATACTTGATTTACCCAAGATACCCAGGTGTTGATCTTGCAAGACCTCACTGATTGGTAAGTCAAAGCAACCAAGCATACAACTTGCGTCCATAACTGTCTCAGGATTAAGGACATGTATCCCTATACAAGTTTTGAGTTCCTATTGACGGTGACAGCGTTTAGGTGTCAATAGGTTTAACTCAGGTCCGTCAATGCACCGAGTGCACTAGCATATTAACCAAGAGTCAAAGACTCTTATGAATGAGATTCATCATTCTACCCCGTAGACGTTAATCATGCTACAGTGTATACCTGATAAGTTATCCAGACTTATCATCCACTGTGACTTATTTGAAACAACAAGGATTTGTGATTCATATCTCACATGTGTAATCACATACACAAATGAACCACATACAATGTTGTTTAAGGATTCCAGTCTAATATTCATCTCATGAACTAACATGCATAAATGCATTATGATATTCCATTGTCCAACTAACTGGTTTGAGGGCATATTCCCAACAGAGTCTCCGTGACAAAGTGAAGATTGAGTTGAATCACTTCGAGTCTCCGTGATGCAGTGATGATTGAGTTGAATCACTTCGTTTCTAAGTGACGAAGTGAAGAATTAGTTGAATCACTTCGATCCTCCGTGAGGAAGTGAAGACTGAATTGAATCACTTTAAGTCTCTATGACACAGTTATGATTGAGTTGAATCACTTCCATCCTTCGTGATGAAGTGAAGATTGAGTTAATTGACTTTGAGTCTCCGTGACGAATTGAAGATTGAGTTTAATCACTTCAAGTATCTGTGACAAAGTGTAGACTTAGTTGAATCACTTCGAGTCTTCATGGCGAAGTAAAGATTGAGTTCAATCACTTCGATTCTCGTTCACCATGAAGTGAAGAATGAGTCGAATCACTTCGAGTCTACATAACAAAGTGAAGATTGAGTTGAATCACTTCGAGTCTCCGTGACGAAGTGAAGATTGAGTTGAATCACTTCGAGTCTCTATGATGAAATGAAGATTAAGTTACTCACTTTGATCCTTCGTGATGTAGTGAAGATTGAGTTAATTGACTTTGAGTCTCCGTGACGAAGTGAAGATTGAGTTGAATCAATTCGAGTATCTGTGAAAAAGTGTAGACTTAGTTGAATCACTTCGAGTCTTCATGGCGAAGTGAAGATTGAGTTGAATCACTTCGAGTCTACATAACAAAGTGAAGATTGAGTTGAATCACTTCGAGACTCCGTGACGAAGTGAAGATTTAGTTGAATCACTTCGAGTTTCTGTGACGAAGTGAAGATTGAGTTAATCACTTTGATCCTTCGTGAAGAAGTGAAGATTGAGTTGATTGACTTCGAGTCTCCGTAACAAAGTGAAGATTGAGTTGAATCACTTCGAGTCTCCGTGACGAAGTGACGATTGAGTTCAATCTCTTCGATCCTTCGTCTCGAAGTGATGATTGAGTCGAATCTCTTCGATCCTCCGTGACGAAGTGAAGATTGAGTTGAATCACTTCGAGTATCCGTGCGAAGCGAAGACTGAGTGGAATCACTTCGAGTCTACATAACAAAGTGAAGATTGAGTTGAATCACTTCGTGTCTCCGTGACAAAGTGAAGATTGAGTTGAATCACTTCGAGTCTCCGTGACAAAATGAAGATTGAGTTGAATCACATTAAGTATTCGTAACGAAGTGAAGGTTGAGTTGAATCACTTTGATCCTTCATGACAAAGTGAATATTGAGTTGAATCACTTCGAGTCTCCGTGATGCAGTGATGATTGAGTTGAATCGCTTCGTTTCTACGTGACGAAGTGAAGAATTAGTTGAATCACTTCGATCCTCCGTGAGGAAGTGAAGACTGCTTTGAATCACTTTAAGTCTCTATGACAAAGTGATGATTGAGTTGAATCACTTTGATCCTTCGTGATGAAGTGAAGATTGAGTTAATTGACTTTGAGTCTCCGTGACGAATTGAAGATTGAGTTGAATCACTTCAAGTATCTTTGACAAAGTGTAGACTTAGTTGAATCACTTCGAGTCTTCATGGCGAAGTGAAGATTGAGTTGATTCACTTCGAGTCTACATAACAAAGTGAAGATTGAGTGGAATCACTTCGAGACTCCGTGATGAAGTGAAGATTGAGTTAATCACTTTGATCCTTCGTGAAGAAGTGAAGATTGAGTTGATTGACTTCGAGTCTCCGTAACATAGTGAAGATTGATTTGAATCACTTCGAGTCTCCGTGACGAAGTGACGATTGAGTTCAATCTCTTCGATCCTTCGTCTCGAAGTGATGATTGAGTCGAATCTCTCCGATCCTCCGTGACGAAGTGAAGATTGAGTTGAATCACTTCGAGTATCCGTGCGAAGCGAAGACTGAGTCGAATCACTTCGAGTCTACATAACAAAGGTAAGATTGAGTTGAATCACTTCGAGTCTCAGTGACAAAGTGAAGATTGAGTTGAATCACTTCGAGTCTCCGTGATAAAATGAAGATTGAGTTGATTCACATTAAGTATTCGTAACGAAGTGAAGGTTGAGTTGAATCACTTTGATCCTTCATGACAAAGTGAATATTGAGTTTATTGACTTCGAGTCTACGTGATGAAGTGAAGATTGAGTTGAATCACTTCGAGTCTCCGTGATACAGTGATGATTGAGTTGAATCACTTCGTTTCTACGTGACGAAGTGAAGAATTAGTTGAATCACTTCGATCCTCCGTGAGGAAGTGAAGACTGCTTTGAATCACTTTAAGTCTCTATGACAAAGTGATGATTGAGTTGAATCACTTTGATCCTTCGTGATGAAGTGAAGATTGAGTTAATTGACTTTGAGTCTCCGTGACGAATTAAAGATTGAGTTGAATCACTTCAAGTATCTGTGACAAAGTGTAGACTTAGTTGAATCACTTCGAGTCTTCATGGCGAAGTGAAGATTGAGTTGAATCACTTCGAGTCTACATAACAAAGTGAAGATTGAGTTGAATCACTTCGAGACTCCGTGATGAAGTGAAGATTTAGTTGAATCACTTCGAGTTTCTGTGACGAAGTGAAGATTGAGTTAATCACTTTGATCCTTCGTGAAGAAGTGAAGATTGAGTTGATTGACTTCGAGTCTCCGTAACAAAGTGAAGATTGAGTTGAATCACTTCGAGTCTCCGTGACGAAGTGACGATTGAGTTCAATCTCTTCGATCCTTCGTCTCGAAGTGATGATTGAGTCGAATCTCTTCGATCCTCTGTGACGAAGTGAAGATTGAGTTGAATCACTTCGAGTATCCGTGCGAAGCGAAGACTGAGTCGAATCACTTCGACTCTACATAACAAAGTGAAGATTGAGTTGAATCACTTCGAGTCTCCGTGACAAAGTGAAGATTGAGTTGAATCACTTCGAGTCTCTGTGATGAAGTGAAGACTTAGTTGAATCACTTCAAGTCTTCATGGCGAAGTTAAGATTGAGTTGAATCACTTCGAGACTCCTTCGCCATGAAGTGATGATTGAGTTGAATCACTTCGAGTCTATATGACGAAGTGAAGATTGAGTTGAATCACTTCGAGTCTCCGTGGCGAAGTGAAGATTGAGTTGAATCACTTCGAGTCTCTGTGAAAAAATGAACACTTCGTTGAATCACTTCGAGTCTTCATGGCGAAGTGAAGATTGAGTTCTATCACTTCGAGTCTCGTTCGCCATGAAGTGAAGAATGAGTCGAATCACTTCGAGTCTACATAACAAAGTGAAGATTGAGTTGAATCACTTCGAGTCTCCGTGACGAAGTGAAGATTGAGTTAAATAACTTCGAGTCTCTATGATGAAGTGAAGATTAAGTTAACAACAATGCTACACACACTCTGAAAAATACACTAAAATGCACTACTTTGTTTTAAAAAGTTGTACCTTGTGCTGAAAAGTTTACACACACAAAAGTGGGTGTTTTGTGTGTGTATGCTTTTCAGCACAAAGTCTAACATTTTTAAGCAAGGTTGTGCATTTTGATATTCTTTTCAAAGTGTGTGTAGCATTATTCTTAAGTTAATCACTTTGATCCTTTGTGATGAAGTGAAGATTGAGTTAATTGACTTTAAGTCTCCGTGATGAAGTGAAGATTGAGTTGATTCACTTCGAGTATCTGTGACAAAGTGTAGACATAGTTGAATCACTTCGAGTCTTCATGGCGAAGTGAAGATTGAGTTGAATCACTTAGAGTCTCATTCGCCATGAAGTGAAGATTGAGTTGAATCACTTCGAGGCTACATAACAAAGTGAAGATTGAGTTGAATCACTTCGAGTCTCCGTGACAAAGTGAAGATTGAGTTGAATCACTTCGAGTCTCCGTGACAAAGTGAAGATTGAGTTGAATCACTTCGAGTCTCCGTGATGCAGTGATGATTGAGTTGAATCACTTCGTTTCTAAGTGACGAAGTGAAGAATTAGTTGAATCACTTCGATCCTCCGTGAGGAAGTGAAGACTGAATTGAATCACTTTAAGTCTCTATGACACAGTTATGATTGAGTTGAATCACTTCCATCCTTCGTGATGAAGTGAAGATTGAGTTAATTGACTTTGAGTCTCCGTGACGAATTGAAGATTGAGTTTAATCACTTCAAGTATCTGTGACAAAGTGTAGACTTAGTTGAATCACTTCGAGTCTTCATGGCGAAGTAAAGATTGAGTTCAATCACTTCGATTCTCGTTCGCCATGAAGTGAAGAATGAGTCGAATCACTTCGAGTCTACATAACAAAGTGAAGATTGAGTTGAATCACTTCGAGTCTCCGTGACGAAGTGAAGATTGAGTTGAATCACTTCGAGTCTCTATGATGAAATGAAGATTAAGTTACTCACTTTGATCCTTCGTGATGTAGTGAAGATTGAGTTAATTGACTTTGAGTCTCCGTGACGAAGTGAAGATTGAGTTGAATCAATTCGAGTATCTGTGAAAAAGTGTAGACTTAGTTGAATCACTTCGAGTCTTCATGGCGAAGTGAAGATTGAGTTGAATCACTTCGAGTCTACATAACAAAGTGAAGATTGAGTTGAATCACTTCGAGACTCCGTGACGAAGTGAAGATTTAGTTGAATCACTTCGAGTTTCTGTGACGAAGTGAAGATTGAGTTAATCACTTTGATCCTTCGTGAAGAGGTGAAGATTGAGTTGATTGACTTCGAGTCTTCGTAATAAAGTGAAGATTGAGTTGAATCACTTCGAGTCTCCGTGACGAAGTGACGATTGAGTTCAATCTCTTCGATCCTTCGTCTCGAAGTGATGATTGAGTCGAATCTCTTCGATCCTCCGTGACGAAGTGAAGATTGAGTTGAATCACTTCGAGTATCCGTGCGAAGCGAAGACTGAGTGGAATCACTTCGAGTCTACATAACAAAGTGAAGATTGAGTTGAATCACTTCGTGTCTCCGTGACAAAGTGAAGATTGAGTTGAATCACTTCGAGTCTCTGTGACAAAATGAAGATTGAGTTGAATCACATTAAGTATTCGTAACGAAGTGAAGGTTGAGTTGAATCACTTTGATCCTTCATGACAAAGTGAATATTGAGTTTATTGACTTCGAGTCTACGTGATGAAGTGAAGATTGAGTTGAATCACTTCGAGTCTCCGTGATGCAGTGATGATTGAGTTGAATCACTTCGTTTCTACGTGACGAAGTGAAGAATTAGTTGAATCACTTCGATCCTCCGTGAGGAAGTGAAGACTGCTTTGAATCACTTTAAGTCTCTATGACAAAGTGATGATTGAGTTGAATCACTTCCATCCTTCGTGATGAAGTGAAGATTGAGTTAATTGACTTTGAGTCTCCGTGACGAATTGAATATTGAGTTGAATCACTTCAAGTATCTGTGACAAAGTGTAAAATTAGTTGAATCACTTCGAGTCTTCATGGCGAAGTAAAGATTGAGTTCAATCACTTCGATTCTCGTTCGCCATGAAGTGAAGAATGAGTCGAATCACTTCGAGTGTACATAACAAAGTGAAGATTGAGTTGAATCACTTCGAGTCTCCGTGACGAAGTGAAGATTGAGTTGAATCACTTCGAGTCTCTATGATGAAATGAAGATTAAGTTACTCACTTTGATCCTTCGTGATGTAGTGAAGATTGAGTTAATTGACTTTGAGTCTCCGTGACGAAGTGAAGATTGAGTTGAATCAATTCGAGTATCTGTGAAAAAGTGTAGACTTAGTTGAATCACTTCGAGTCTTCATGGCGAAGTGAAGATTGAGTTGAATCACTTCGAGTCTACATAACAAAGTGAAGATTGAGTTGAATCACTTCGAGACTCCGTGACGAAGTGAAGATTTAGTTGAATCACTTCGAGTTTCTGCGACGAAGTGAAGATTGAGTTAATCACTTTGATCCTTCGTGAAGAAGAGAAGATTGATTTGATTGACTTCGAGTCTCCGTAACAAAGTGAAGATTGAGTTGAATCACTTCGAGTCTCCGTGACGAAGTGACGATTGAGTTCAATCTCTTCGATCCTTCGTCTCGAAGTGATGATTGAGTCGAATCTCTTCGATCCTCCGTGACGAAGTGAAGATTGAGTTAAATCACTTCGAGTATCCGTGCGAAGCGAAGACTGAGTGGAATCACTTCGAGTCTACATAACAAAGTGAAGATTGAGTTGAATCACTTCGAGTCTCCGTGACAAAGTGAAGATTGAGTTGAATCACTTCGAGTCTCCGTGACAAAATGAAGATTGAGTTGAATCACATTAAGTATTCGTAACGAAGTGAAGGTTGAGTTGAATCACTTCGAGTATCCGTGCGTAGCGAAGACTGAGTCGAATCACTTCGAGTCTACATAACAAAGTGAAGATTGAGTTGAATCACTTCGAGTCTCCGTGACAAAGTGAAGATTGAGTTGAATCACTTCGAGTCTCCGTGACAAAATGAAGATTGAGTTGAATCACATTAAGTATTCGTAACGAAGTGAAGGTTGAGTTGAATCACTTTGATCCTTCATGACAAAGTGAATATTGA
Organism: Hydrangea macrophylla; assembly: GCA_033977485.1. Taxonomy (NCBI): domain Eukaryota; kingdom Viridiplantae; phylum Streptophyta; class Magnoliopsida; order Cornales; family Hydrangeaceae; genus Hydrangea; species Hydrangea macrophylla. The sequence continues at coordinate 23,389,599 of CM066985.1, forward strand.
GTTTATTGACTTCGAGTCTACGTGATGAAGTGAAGATTGAGTTGAATCACTTCGAGTCTCCGTGATGCAGTGATGATTGAGTTGAATCACTTCGTTTCTACGTGACGAAGTGAAGAATTACTTGAATCACTTCGATCCTCCGTGAGGAAGTGAAGACTGCTTTGAATCACTTTAAGTCTCTATGACAAAGTGATGATTGAGTTGAATCACTTTGATCCTTCGTGATGAAGTGAAGATTGAGTTAATTGACTTTGAGTCTCCGTGACGAATTGAAGATTGAGTTGAATCACTTCAAGTATCTTTGACAAAGTGTATACTTAGTTGAATCACTTCGAGTCTTCATGGCAAAGTGAAGATTGAGTTGAATCACTTCGAGTCTACATAACAAAGTGAAGATTGAGTTGAATCACTTCGAGACTCCGTGATGAAGTGAAGATTGAGTTAATCACTTTGATCCTTCGTGAAGAAGTGAAGATTGAGTTGATTGACTTCGAGTCTCCGTAACATAGTGAAGATTGATTTGAATCACTTCGAGTCTCCGTGACGAAGTGACGATTGAGTTCAATCTCTTCGATCCTTCGTCTCGAAGTGATGATTGAGTCGAATCTCTTCGATCCTCCGTGACGAAGTGAAGATTGAGTTGAATCACTTCGAGTATCCGTGCGAAGCGAAGACTGAGTCGAATCACTTCGAGTCTACATAACAAAGTGAAGATTGAGTTGAATCACTTCGAGTCTCCGTGACAAAGTGAAGATTGAGTTGAATCACTTCGAGTCTCCGTGACAAAATGAAGATTGAGTTGAATCACATTAAGTATTCGTAACGAAGTGAAGGTTGAGTTGAATCACTTTGATCCTTCATGACAAAGTGAATATTGAGTTTATTGACTTCGAGTCTACGTGATGAAGTGAAGATTGAGTTGAATCACTTCGAGTCTCCGTGATACAGTGATGATTGAGTTGAATCACTTCGTTTCTACGTGACGAAGTGAAGAATTAGTTGAATCACTTCGATCCTCCGGGAGGAAGTGAAGACTGCTTTGAATCACTTTAAGTCTCTATGACAAAGTGATGATTGAGTTGAATCACTTTGATCCTTCTTGATGAAGTGAAGATTGAGTTAATTGACTTTGAGTCTCCGTGACGAATTGAAGATTGAGTTGAATCACTTCAAGTATCTGTGACAAAGTGTAGACTTAGTTGAATCACTTCGAGTCTTCATGGCGAAGTGAAAATTGAGTTGTATCACTTCGAGTCTCGTTCGCCATGAAGTGAAGAATGAGTCGAATCACTTCGAGTCAACATAACAAAGTGAAGATTGAGTTGAACAACTTCGAGTCTCGGTGACGAAGTGAAGACTTAGTTGAATCACTTCGAGTCTCCATGACGAAGAGAAGATTGAGTTGAATCACTTCGATCCTTTACGACAAAGTGAAGATTCAGTTGAATCACTTCGAGTCTTCATGGCGAAGTGAAGATTGAGTTGAATCACTTCGAGTCTTCATGGCGAAGTGAAGATTGAGTTGAATCACTTCGAGTCTACATAATAAAGTGAAGATTGAGTTGAATCACTTCGAGACTCCGTGATGAAGTGAAGATTGAGTTGAATCACTTCGAGACTCCGTGATGAAGTGAAGATTGAGTTAATCACTTTGATCCTTCGTGAAGAAGTGAAGATTGAGTTGATTGACTTCGAGTCTCCGTAACATAGTGAAGATTGATTTGAATCACTTCGAGTCTCCGTGACGAAGTGACGATTGAGTTCAATCTCTTCGATCCTTCGTCTCGAAGTGATGATTGAGTCGAATCTCTTCGATCCTCCGTGAGGAAGTGAAGATTGAGTTGAATCACTTCGAGTATCCGTGCGAAGCGAAGACTGAGTCGAATCACTTCGAGTCTACATAACAAAGTGAAGATTGAGTGGAATCACTTCGAGTCTCCGTGACAAAGTGAAGATTGAGTTGAATCACTTCGAGTCTCCGTGACAAAATGAAGATTGAGTTGAATCACATTAAGTATTCGTAACGAAGTGAAGGTTGAGTTGAATCACTTTGATCCTTCGTGATGAAGTGAAGATTGAGTTAATTGACTTTGAGTCTCCGTGACGAATTGAAGATTGAGTTGAATCACTTCAAGTATCTGTGACAAAGTGTAGACTTAGTTGAATCACTTCGAGTCTTCATGGCGAAGTGAAAATTGAGTTGTATCACTTCGAGTCTCGTTCGCCATGAAGTGAAGAATGAGTCGAATCACTTCGAGTCAACATAACAAAGTGATGATTGAGTTGAACAACTTCGAGTCTCGGTGACGAAGTGAAGACTTAGTTGAATCACTTCGAGTCTCCATGACGAAGAGAAGATTGAGTTGAATCACTTCGATCCTTTACGACAAAGTGAAGATTCAGTTGAATCACTTCGAGTCTTCATGGCGAAGTGAAGATTGAGTTGAATCACTTCGAGTCTTCATGGCGAAGTGAAGATTGAGTTGAATCACTTCGAGTCTACATAACAAAGTGAAGATTGAGTTGAATCACTTCGAGACTCCGTGATGAAGTGAAGATTGAGTTGAATCACTTCGAGACTCCGTGATGAAGTGAAGATTGAGTTAATCACTTTGATCCTTCGTGAAGAAGTGAAGATTGAGTTGATTGACTTCGAGTCTCCGTAACATAGTGAAGATTGATTTGAATCACTTCGAGTCTCCGTGACGAAGTGACGATTGAGTTCAATCTCTTCGATCCTTCGTCTCGAAGTGATGATTGAGTCGAATCTCTTCGATCATCCGTGACGAAGTGAAGATTGAGTTGAATCACTTCGAGTATCCGTGCGAAGCGAAGACTGAGTGGAATCACTTCGAGTCTACATAACAAAGTGAAGATTGAGTTGAATCACTTCGAGTCTCCGTGACAAAGTGAAGATTGAGTTGAATCACTTCGAGTCTACATAACAAAGTGAAGATTGAGTTGAATCACTTCGAGACTCCGTGACGAAGTGAAGATTTAGTTGAATCACTTCGAGTTTCTGTGACGAAGTGAAGATTGAGTTAATCACTTTGATCCTTCGTGAAGAAGTGAAGATTGAGTTGATTGACTTCGAGTCTCCGTAACAAAGTGAAGATTGAGTTGAATCACTTCGAGTCTCCGTGACGAAGTGACGATTGAGTTCAATCTCTTCGATCCTTCGTCTCGAAGTGATGATTGAGTCGAATCTCTTCGATCCTCCGTGATGAAGTGAAGATTGAGTTAAATCACTTCGAGTATCCGTGCGAAGCGAAGACTGAGTGGAATCACTTCGAGTCTACATAACAAAGTGAAGATTGAGTTGAATCACTTCGAGTCTCCGTGACAAAGTGAAGATTGAGTTGAATCACTTCGAGTCTCCGTGACAAAATGAAGATTGAGTTGAATCACATTAAGTATTCGTAACGAAGTGAAGGTTGAGTTGAATCACTTTGATCCTTCATGACAAAGTGAATATTGAGTTTATTGACTTCGAGTCTACGTGATGAAGTGAAGATTGAGTTGAATCACTTCGAGTCACCGTGATGCAGTGATGATTGAGTTGAATCACTTCGTTTCTACGTGACGAAGTGAAGAATTACTTGAATCACTTCGATCCTCCGTGAGGAAGTGAAGACTGCTTTGAATCACTTTAAGTCTCTATGACAAAGTGATGATTGAGTTGAATCACTTTGATCCTTCGTGATGAAGTGAAGATTGAGTTAATTGACTTTGAGTCTCCGTGACGAATTGAAGATTGAGTTGAATCACTTCAAGTATCTTTGACAAAGTGTAGACTTAGTTGAATCACTTCGAGTCTTCATGGCGAAGTGAAGATTGAGTTGAATCACTTCGAGTCTACATAACAAAGTGAAGATTGAGTTGAATCACTTCGAGACTCCGTGATGAAGTGAAGATTGAGTTAATCACTTTGATCCTTCGTGAAGAAGTGAAGATTGAGTTGATTGACTTCGAGTCTCCGTAACATAGTGAAGATTGATTTGAATCACTTCGAGTCTCCGTGACGAAGTGACGATTGAGTTCAATCTCTTCGATCCTTCGTCTCGAAGTGATGATTGAGTCGAATCTCTTCGATCCTCCGTGACGAAGTGAAGATTGAGTTGAATCACTTCGAGTATCCGTGCGAAGCGAAGACTGAGTGGAATCACTTCGAGTCTACATAACAAAGTGAAGATTGAGTTGAATCACTTCGAGTCTCCGTGACAAAGTGAAGATTGAGTTGAATCACTTCGAGTCTCCGTGACAAAATGAAGATTGAGTTGAATCACATTAAGTATTCGTAACGAAGTGAAGGTTGAGTTGAATCACTTTGATCCTTCATGACAAAGTGAATATTGAGTTTATTGACTTCGAGTCTACGTGATGAAGTGAAGATTGAGTTGAATCACTTCGAGTCTCCGTGATACAGTGATGATTGAGTTGAATCACTTCGTTTCTACGTGACGAAGTGAAGAATTAGTTGAATCACTTCGATCCTCCGGGAGGAAGTGAAGACTGCTTTGAATCACTTTAAGTCTCTATGACAAAGTGATGATTGAGTTGAATCACTTTGATCCTTCGTGATGAAGTGAAGATTGAGTTAATTGACTTTGAGTCTCCGTGACGAATTGAAGATTGAGTTGAATCACTTCAAGTATCTGTGACAAAGTGTAGACTTAGTTGAATCACTTCGAGTCTTCATGGCGAAGTGAAAATTGAGTTGTATCACTTCGAGTCTCGTTCGCCATGAAGTGAAGAATGAGTCGAATCACTTCGAGTCAACATAACGAAGTGAAGATTGAGTTGAACAACTTCGAGTCTCGGTGACGAAGTGAAGACTTAGTTGAATCACTTCGAGTCTCCATGACGAAGAGAAGATTGAGTTGAATCACTTCGATCCTTTACGACAAAGTGAAGATTCAGTTGAATCACTTCGAGTCTTCATGGCGAAGTGAAGATTGAGTTGAATCACTACGAGTCTTCATGGCGAAGTGAAGATTGAGTTGAATCACTTCGAGTCTACATAATAAAGTGAAGATTGAGTTGAATCACTTCGAGACTCCGTGATGAAGTGAAGATTGAGTTGAATCACTTCGAGACTCCCTGATGAAGTAAAGATTGAGTTAATCACTTTGATCCTTCGTGAAGAAGTGAAGATTGAGTTGATTGACTTCGAGTCTTCGTAACATAGTGAAGATTGATTTGAATCACTTCGAGTCTCCGTGACGAAGTGAAGATTGAGTTCAATCTCTTCGATCCTTCGTCTCGAAGTGATGATTGAGTCGAATCTCTTCGATCCTCCGTGACGTAGTGAAGATTGAGTTGAATCACTTCGAGTATCCGTGCGAAGCGAAGACTGAGTCGAATCACTTCGAGTCTACATAACAAAGTGAAGATTGAGTTGAATCACTTCGAGTCTCCGTGACAAAGTGAAGATTGAGTTGAATCACTTCGAGTCTCCGTGACAAAATGAAGATCGAGTTGAATCACATTAAGTATTCGTAACGAAGTGAAGGTTGAGTTGAATCACTTTGATCCTTCATGACAAAGTGAATATTGAGTTTATTGACTTCGAGTCTACGTGATGAAGTGAAGATTGAGTTGAATCACTTCGAGTCTCCGTGATACAGTGATGATTGAGTTGAATCACTTCGTTTCTACGTGACGAAGTGAAGAATTAGTTGAATCACTTCGATCCTCCGGGAGGAAGTGAAGACTGCTTTGAATCACTTTAAGTCTCTATGACAAAGTGATGATTGAGTTGAATCACTTTGATCCTTCGTGATGAAGTGAAGATTGAGTTAATTGACTTTGAGTCTCCGTGACGAATTGAAGATTGAGTTGAATCACTTCAAGTATCTGTGACAAAGTGTAGACTTAGTTGAATCACTTCGAGTCTTCATGGCGAAGTGAAAATTGAGTTGTATCACTTCGAGTCTCGTTCGCCATGAAGTGAAGAATGAGTCGAATCACTTCGAGTCAACATAACGAAGTGAAGATTGAGTTGAACAACTTCGAGTCTCGGTGACGAAGTGAAGACTTAGTTGAATCACTTCGAGTCTCCATGACGAAGAGAAGATTGAGTTGAATCACTTCGATCCTTTACGACAAAGTGAAGATTCAGTTGAATCACTTCGAGTCTTCATGGCGAAGTGAAGATTGAGTTGAATCACTACGAGTCTTCATGGCGAAGTGAAGATTGAGTTGAATCACTTCGAGTCTACATAATAAAGTGAAGATTGAGTTGAATCACTTCGAGACTCCGTGATGAAGTGAAGATTGAGTTGAATCACTTCGAGACTCCGTGATGAAGTGAAGATTGAGTTAATCACTTTGATCCTTCGTGAAGAAGTGAAGATTGAGTTGATTGACTTCGAGTCTCCGTAACATAGTGAAGATTGATTTGAATCACTTCGAGTCTCCGTGACGAAGTGAAGATTGAGTTCAATCTCTTCGATCCTTCGTCTCGAAGTGATGATTGAGTCGAATCTCTTTGATCCTCCGTGACGAAGTGAAGATTGAGTTGAATCACTTCGAGTATCCGTGCGAAGCGAAGACTGAGTCGAATCACTTCGAGTCTACATAACAAAGTGAAGATTGAGTTGAATCACTTCGAGTCTCCGTGACAAAGTGAAGATTGAGTTGAATCACTTCGAGTCTCCGTGACAAAATGAAGATTGAGTTGAATCACATTAAGTATTCGTAACGAAGTGAAGGTTGAGTTGAATCACTTTGATCCTTCATGACAAAGTGAATATTGAGTTTATTGACTTCGAGTCTACGTGATGAAGTGAAGATTGAGTTGAATCACTTCGAGTCTCCGTGATACAGTGATGATTGAGTTGAATCACTTCGTTTCTACGTGACGAAGTGAAGAATTAGTTGAATCACTTCGATCCTCCGGGAGGAAGTGAAGACTGCTTTGAATCACTTTAAGTCTTTATGACAAAGTGATGATTGAGTTGAATCACTTTGATCCTTCGTGATGAAGTGAAGATTGAGTTAATTGACTTTGAGTCTCCGTGACGAATTGAAGATTGAGTTGAATCACTTCAAGTATCTGTGACAAAGTGTAGACTTAGTTGAATCACTTCGAGTCTTCATGGCGAAGTGAAAATTGAGTTGTATCACTTCGAGTCTCGTTCGCCATGAAGTGAAGAATGAGTCGAATCACTTCGAGTCAACATAACAAAGTGATGATTGAGTTGAACAACTTCGAGTCTCGGTGACGAAGTGAAGACTTAGTTGAATCACTTCGAGTCTCCATGACGAAGAGAAGATTGAGTTGAATCACTTCGATCCTTTACGACAAAGTGAAGATTCAGTTGAATCACTTCGAGTCTTCATGGCGAAGTGAAGACTTAGTTGAATCACTTCGAGTCTTCATGGCGAAGTGAAGATTGAGTTGAATCACTTCGAGTCTACATAACAAAGTGAAGATTGAGTTGAATCACTTCGAGACTCCGTGACGAAGTGAAGATTTAGTTGAATCACTTCGAGTTTCTGTGACGAAATGAAGATTGAGTTAATCACTTTGATCCTTCGTGAAGAAGTGAAGATTGAGTTGATTGACTTCGAGTCTCCGTAACAAAGTGAAGATTGAGTTGAATCACTTCGAGTCTCCGTGACGAAGTGACGATTGAGTTCAATCTCTTCGATCCTTCGTCTCGAAGTGATGATTGAGTCGAATCTCTTCGATCCTCCGTGACGAAGTGAAGATTGAGTTGAATCACTTCGAGTATCCGTGCGAAGCGAAGACTGAGTGGAATCACTTCGAGTCTACATAACAAAGTGAAGATTGAGTTGAATCACTTCGTGTCTCCGTGACAAAGTGAAGATTGAGTTGAATCACTTCGAGTCTCCGTGACAAAATGAAGATTGAGTTGAATCACATTAAGTATTCGTAACGAAGTGAAGGTTGAGTTGAATCACTTTGATCCTTCATGACAAAGTGAATATTGAGTTTATTGACTTCGAGTCTACGTGATGAAGTGAAGATTGAGTTGAATCACTTCGAGTCTCCGTGATGCAGTGATGATTGAGTTGAATCACTTCGTTTCTACGTGACGAAGTGAAGAATTAGTTGAATCACTTCGATCCTCCGTGAGGAAGTGAAGACTGCTTTGAATCACTTTAAGTCTCTATGACAAAGTGATGATTGAGTTGAATCACTTTGATCCTTCGTGATGAAGTGAAGATTGAGTTAATTGACTTTGAGTCTCCGTGACGAATTGAAGATTGAGTTGAATCACTTCAAGTATCTGTGACAAAGTGTAGACTTAGTTGAATCACTTCGAGTCTTCATGGCGAAGTGAAGATTGAGTTGAATCACTTCGAGTCTACATAACAAAGTGAAGATTGAGTTGAATCACTTCGAGACTCCGTGATGAAGTGAAGATTTAGTTGAATCACTTCGAGTTTCTGTGACGAAGTGAAGATTGAGTTAATCACTTTGATCCTTCGTGAAGAAGTGAAGATTGAGTTGATTGACTTCGAGTCTCCGTAACAAAGTGAAGATTGAGTTGAATCACTTCGAGTCTCCGTGATGAAGTGACGATTGAGTTCAATCTCTTCGATCCTTCGTCTCGAAGTGATGATTGAGTCGAATCTCTTCGATCCTCCATGACGAAGTGAAGATTGAGTTGAATCACTTCGAGTATCCGTGCGAAGTGAAGACTGAGTCGAATCACTTCGATTCTACATAACAAAGTGAAGATTGAGTTGAATCACTTCGAGTCTCCGTGACAAAGTGAAGATTGAGTTGAATCACTTCGAGTCTCTGTGATGAAGTTAAGACTTAGTTGAATCACTTCAAGTCTTCATGGCGAAGTTAAGATTGAGTTGAATCACTTCGAGACTCCTTCGCCATGAAGTGATGATTGAGTTGAATCACTTCGAGTCTATATGACGAAGTGAAGATTGAGTTGAATCACTTCGAGTCTCCGTGGCGAAGTGAAGATTGAGTTGAATCACTTCAAGTCTCTGTGAAAAAATGAACACTTCGTTGAATCACTTCGAGTCTTCATGGCGAAGTGAAGATTGAGTTGAATCACTTCGAGTCTACATAACAAAGTGAAGATTGAGTTGAATCACTTCGAGAATCCGTGACGAAGTGAAGATTTAGTTGAATCACTTCGAGTTTCTGTGACGAAGTGAAGATTGAGTTTAATCACTTTGATCCTTCGTGAAGAAGTGAAGATTGAGTTCAATCACTTCGAGTCTCGTTCGCCATGAAGTGAAGAATGAGTCGAATCACTTCGAGTCTACATAACAAAGTGAAGATTGAGTTGAATCACTTCGAGTCTCCGTGACGAAGTGAAGATTGAGTTAAATAACTTCGAGTCTCTATGATGAAGTGAAGATTAAGTTAACAACAATGCTACACACACTCTGAAAAATACACTAAAATGCACTACTTTGTTTTAAAAAGTTGTACCTTGTGCTGAAAAGTTTTCACACACAAAAGTGGGTGTTTTGTGTGTGTATGCTTTTCAGCACAAAGTCTAACATTTTTAAGCAAGGTTGTGCATTTTGATATTCTTTTCAAAGTGTGTGTAGCATTATTCCTAAGTTAATCACTTTGATCCTTCGTGATGAAGTGAAGATTGAGTTAATTGACTTTAAGTCTCCGTGTTGAAGTGAAGATTGAGTTGATTCACTTCGAGTATCTGTGACAAAGTGTAGACATAGTTGAATCACTTCGAGTCTTCATGGCGAAGTGAAGATTGAGTTGAATCACTTAGAGTCTCATTCGCCATGAAGTGAAGATTGAGTTGAATCACTTCGAGTCTCCGTGACAAAGTGAAGATTGAGTTGAATCACTTCGAGTTTCCGTGAAAAAGTGAAGATTGAGTTGAATCACTTCGAGTCTCCGTGATGTAGTGATGATTGAGTTGAATCACTTCGTTTCTAAGTGACGAAGTGAAGAATTAGTTGAATCACTTCGATCCTCCGTGAGGAAGTGAAGACTGAATTGAATCACTTTAAGTCTCTATGACACAGTTATGATTGAGTTGAATCACTTCCATCCTTCGTGATGAAGTGAAGATTGAGTTAATTGACTTTGAGTCTCCGTGACGAATTGAATATTGAGTTGAATCACTTCAAGTATCTGTGACAAAGTGTAGACTTAGTTGAATCACTTCGAGTCTTCATGGCGAAGTAAAGATTGAGTTCAATCACTTCGATTCTCGTTCGCCATGAAGTGAAGAATGAGTCGAATCACTTCGAGTCTACATAACAAAGTGAAGATTGAGTTGAATCACTTCGAGTCTCCGTGACGAAGTGAAGATTGAGTTGAATCACTTCGAGTCTCTATGATGAAATGAAGATTAAGTTACTCACTTTGATCCTTCGTGATGTAGTGAAGATTGAGTTAATTGACTTTGAGTCTCCGTGACGAAGTGAAGATTGAGTTGAATCAATTCGAGTATCTGTGAAAAAGTGTAGACTTAGTTGAATCACTTCGAGTCTTCATGGCGAAGTGAAGATTGAGTTGAATCACTTCGAGTCTACATAACAAAGTGAAGATTGAGTTGAATCACTTCGAGACTCCGTGACGAAGTGAAGATTTAGTTGAATCACTTCGAGTTTCTGTGACGAAATGAAGATTGAGTTAATCACTTTGATCCTTCGTGAAGAAGTGAAGATTGAGTTGATTGACTTCGAGTCTCCGTAACAAAGTGAAGATTGAGTTGAATCACTTCGAGTCTCCGTGACGAAGTGACGATTGAGTTCAATCTCTTCGATCCTTCGTCTCGAAGTGATGATTGAGTCGAATCTCTTCGATCCTCCGTGACGAAGTGAAGATTGAGTTGAATCACTTCGAGTATCCGTGCGAAGCGAAGACTGAGTGGAATCACTTCGAGTCTACATAACAAAGTGAAGATTGAGTTGAATCACTTCGTGTCTCCGTGACAAAGTGAAGATTGAGTTGAATCACTTCGAGTCTCCGTGACAAAATGAAGATTGAGTTGAATCACATTAAGTATTCGTAACGAAGTGAAGGTTGAGTTGAATCACTTTGATCCTTCATGACAAAGTGAATATTGAGTTTATTGACTTCGAGTCTACGTGATGAAGTGAAGATTGAGTTGAATCACTTCGAGTCTCCGTGATGCAGTGATGATTGAGTTGAATCACTTCGTTTCTACGTGACGAAGTGAAGAATTAGTTGAATCACTTCGATCCTCCGTGAGGAAGTGAAGACTGCTTTGAATCACTTTAAGTCTCTATGACAAAGTGATGATTGAGTTGAATCACTTTGATCCTTCGTGATGAAGTGAAGATTGAGTTAATTGACTTTGAGTCTCCGTGACGAATTGAAGATTGAGTTGAATCACTTCAAGTATCTTTGACAAAGTGTAGACTTAGTTGAATCACTTCGAGTCTTCATGGCGAAGTGAAGATTGAGTTGAATCACTTCGAGTCTACATAACAAAGTCAAGATTGAGTTGAATCACTTCGAGACTCCGTGATGAAGTGAAGATTGAGTTAATCACTTTGATCCTTCGTGAAGAAGTGAAGATTGAGTTGATTGACTTCGAGTCTCCGTAACATAGTGAAGATTGATTTGAATCACTTCGAGTCTCCGTGACGAAGTGACGATTGAGTTCAATCTCTTCGATCCTTCGTCTCGAAGTGATGATTGAGTCGAATCTCTTCGATCCTCCGTGACGAAGTGAAGATTGAGTTGAATCACTTCGAGTATCCGTGCGAAGCGAAGACTAAGTCGAATCACTTCGAGTCTACATAACAAAGTGAAGATTGAGTTGAATCACTTCGAGTCTCCGTGACAAAGTGAAGATTGAGTTGAATCACTTCGAGTCTCCGTGATAAAATGAAGATTGAGTTGATTCACATTAAGTATTCGTAACGAAGTGAAGTTTGAGTTGAATCACTTTGATCCTTCATGACAAAGTGAATATTGAGTTTATTGACTTCGAGTCTACGTGATGAAGTGAAGATTGAGTTGAATCACTTTGAGTCTCCGTGATACAGTGATGATTGAGTTGAATCACTTCGTTTCTACGTGACGAAGTGAAGAATTAGTTGAATCACTTCGATCCTCCGGGAGGAAGTGAAGACTGCTTTGAATCACTTTAAGTCTCTATGACAAAGTGATGATTGAGTTGAATCACTTTGATCCTTCGTGATGAAGTGAAGATTGAGTTAATTGACTTTGAGTCTCCGTGACGAATTGAAGATTGAGTTGAATCACTTCAAGTATCTGTGACAAAGTGTAGACTTAGTTGAATCACTTCGAGTCTTCATGGCGAAGTGAAAATTGAGTTGTATCACTTCGAGTCTCGTTCGCCATGAAGTGAAGAATGAGTCGAATCACTTCGAGTCAACATAACAAAGTGATGATTGAGTTGAACAACTTCGAGTCTCGGTGACGAAGTGAAGACTTAGTTGAATCACTTCGAGTCTCCATGACGAAGAGAAGATTGAGTTGAATCACTTCGATCCTTTACGACAAAGTGAAGATTCAGTTGAATCACTTCGAGTCTTCATGGCGAAGTGAAGATTGAGTTGAATCACTTCGAGTCTTCATGGCGAAGTGAAGATTGAGTTGAATCACTTCGAGTCTACATAACAAAGTGAAGATTGAGTTGAATCACTTCGAGACTCCGTGATGAAGTGAAGATTGAGTTGAATCACTTCGAGACTCCGTGATGAAGTGAAGATTGAGTTAATCACTTTGATCCTTCGTGAAGAAGTGAAGATTGAGTTGATTGACTTCGAGTCACCGTAACATAGTGAAGATTGATTTGAATCACTTCGAGTCTCCGTGACGAAGTGACGATTGAGTTCAATCTCTTCGATCCTTCGTCTCGAAGTGATGATTGAGTCGAATCTCTTCGATCATCCGTGACGAAGTGAAGATTGAGTTGAATCACTTCGAGTATCCGTGCGAAGCGAAGACTGAGTGGAATCACTTCGAGTCTACATAACAAAGTGAAGATTGAGTTGAATCACTTCGAGTCTCCGTGACAAAGTGAAGATTGAGTTGAATCACTTCGAATCTACATAACAAAGTGAAGATTGAGTTGAATCACTTCGAGACTCCGTGACGAAGTGAAGATTTAGTTAAATCACTTCGAGTTTCTGTGACGAAGTGAAGATTGAGTTAATCACTTTGATCCTTCGTGAAGAAGTGAAGATTGAGTTGATTGACTTCGAGTCTCCGTAACAAAGTGAAGATTGAGTTGAATCACTTCGAGTCTCCGTGACGAAGTGACGATTGAGTTCAATCTCTTCGATCCTTCGTCTCGAAGTGATGATTGAGTCGAATCTCTTCGATCCTCCGTGACGAAGTGAAGATTGAGTTAAATCACTTCGAGTATCCGTGCGAAGCGAAGACTGAGTGGAATCACTTCGAGTCTACATAACAAAGTGAAGATTGAGTTGAATCACTTCGAGTCTCCGTGACAAAGTGAAGATTGAGTTGAATCACTTCGAGTCTCCGTGACAAAATGAAGATTGAGTTGAATCACATTAAGTATTCGTAACGAAGTGAAGGTTGAGTTGAATCACTTTGATCCTTCATGACAAAGTGAATATTGAGTTTATTGACTTCGAGTCTACGTGATGAAGTGAAGATTGAGTTGAATCACTTCGAGTCTCCGTGATGCAGTGATGATTGAGTTGAATCACTTCGTTTCTACGTGACGAAGTGAAGAATTACTTGAATCACTTCGATCCTCCGTGAGGAAGTGAAGACTGCTTTGAATCACTTTAAGTCTCTATGACAAAGTGATGATTGAGTTGAATCACTTTGATCCTTCGTGATGAAGTGAAGATTGAGTTAATTGACTTTGAGTCTCCGTGACGAATTGAAGATTGAGTTGAATCACTTCAAGTATCTTTGACAAAGTGTAGACTTAGTTGAATCACTTCGATTCTTCATGGCGAAGTGAAGATTGAGTTGAATCACTTCGAGTCTACATAACAAAGTCAAGATTGAGTTGAATCACTTCGAGACTCCGTGATGAAGTGAAGATTGAGTTAATCACTTTGATCCTTCGTGAAGAAGTGAAGATTGAGTTGATTGACTTCGAGTCTCCGTAACATAGTGAAGATTGATTTGAATCACTTCGAGTCTCCGTGACGAAGTGACGATTGAGTTCAATCTCTTCGATCCTTCGTCTCGAAGTGATGATTGAGTCGAATCTCTTCGATCCTCCGTGACGAAGTGAAGATTGAGTTGAATCACTTCGAGTATCCGTGCGAAGCGAAGACTGAGTGGAATCACTTCGAGTCTACATAACAAAGTGAAGATTGAGTTGAATCACTTCGAGTCTCCGTGACAAAGTGAAGATTGAGTTGAATCACTTCGAGTCTCCGTGACAAAATGAAGATTGAGTTGAATCACATTAAGTATTCGTAACGAAGTGAAGGTTGAGTTGAATCACTTTGATCCTTCATGACAAAGTGAATATTGAGTTTATTGACTTCGAGTCTACGTGATGAAGTGAAGATTGAGTTGAATCACTTCGAGTCTCCGTGATACAGTGATGATTGAGTTGAATCACTTCATTTCTACGTGACGAAGTGAAGAATTAGTTGAATCACTTCGATCCTCCGGGAGGAAGTGAAGACTGCTTTGAATCACTTTAAGTCTCTATGACAAAGTGATGATTGAGTTGAATCACTTTGATCCTTCGTGATGAAGTGAAGATTGAGTTAATTGACTTTGAGTCTCCGTGACGAATTGAAGATTGAGTTGAATCACTTCAAGTATCTGTGACAAAGTGTAGACTTAGTTGAATCACTTCGAGTCTTCATGGCGAAGTGAAAATTGAGTTGTATCACTTCGAGTCTCGTTCGCCATGAAGTGAAGAATGAGTCGAATCACTTCGAGTCAACATAACAAAGTGAAGATTGAGTTGAACAACTTCGAGTCTCGGTGACGAAGTGAAGACTTAGTTGAATCACTTCGAGTCTCCATGACGAAGAGAAGATTGAGTTGAATCACTTCGATCCTTTACGACAAAGTGAAGATTCAGTTGAATCACTTCGAGTCTTCATGGCGAAATGAAGATTGAGATGAATCACTTCGAGTCTTCATGGCGAAGTGAAGATTGAGTTGAATCACTTCGAGTCTACATAATAAAGTGAAGATTGAGTTGAATCACTTCGAGACTCCGTGATGAAGTGAAGATTGAGTTGAATCACTTCGAGACTCCGTGATGAAGTGAAGATTGAGTTAATCACTTTGATCCTTCGTGAAGAAGTGAAGATTGAGTTGATTGACTTCGAGTCTCCGTAACATAGTGAAGATTGATTTGAATCACTTCGAGTCTCCGTGACGAAGTGACGATTGAGTTCAATCTCTTCGATCCTTCGTCTCGAAGTGATGATTGAGTCGAATCTCTTCGATCCTCCGTGACGAAGTGAAGATTGAGTTGAATCACTTCGAGTATCCGTGCGAAGCGAAGACTGAGTCGAATCACTTTGAGTCTACATAACAAAGTGAAGATTGAGTGGAATCACTTCGAGTCTCCGTGACAAAGTGAAGATTGAGTTGAATCACTTCGAGTCTCCGTGACAAAATGAAGATTGAGTTGAATCACATTAAGTATTCGTAACGAAGTGAAGGTTGAGTTGAATCACTTTGATCCTTCATGACAAAGTGAATATTGAGTTTATTGACTTCGAGTCTACGTGATGAAGTGAAGATTGAGTTGAATCACTTCGAGTCTCCGTGATACAGTGGTGATTGAGTTGAATCACTTCGTTTCTACGTGACGAAGTGAAGAATTAGTTGAATCACTTCGATCCTCCGGGAGGAAGTGAAGACTGCTTTGAATCACTTTAAGTCTCTATGACAAAGTGATGATTGAGTTGAATCACTTTGATCCTTCGTGATGAAGTGAAGATTGAGTTAATTGACTTTGAGTCTCCGTGACGAATTGAAGATTTAGTTGAATCACTTCAAGTATCTGTGACAAAGTGTAGACTTAGTTGAATCACTTCCAGTCTTCATGGCGAAGTGAAGATTGAGTTGAATCACTTCGAGTCTACATAACAAAGTGAAGATTGAGTTGAATCACTTCGAGACTCCGTGATGAAGTGAAGATTTAGTTGAATCACTTCGAGTTTCTGTGACGAAGTGAAGATTGAGTTAATCACTTTGATCCTTCGTGAAGAAGTGAAGATTGAGTTGATTGACTTCGAGTCTCCGTAACAAAGTGAAGATTGAGTTGAATCACTTCGAGTCTCCGTGATGAAGTGACGATTGAGTTCAATCTCTTCGATCCTTCGTCTCGAAGTGATGATTGAGTCGAATCTCTTCGATCCTCCATGACGAAGTGAAGATTGAGTTGAATCACTTCGAGTATCCGTGCGAAGCGAAGACTGAGTCGAATCACTTCGATTCTACATAACAAAGTGAAGATTGAGTTGAATCACTTCGAGTCTCCGTGACAAAGTGAAGATTGAGTTGAATCACTTCGAGTCTCTGTGATGAAGTTAAGACTTAGTTGAATCACTTCAAGTCTTCATGGCGAAGTTAAGATTGAGTTGAATCACTTCGAGACTCCTTCGCCATGAAGTGATGATTGAGTTGAATCACTTCGAGTCTATATGACGAAGTGAAGATTGAGTTGAATCACTTCGAGTCTCCGTGGCGAAGTGAAGATTGAGTTGAATCACTTCGAGTCTCTGTGAAAAAATGAACACTTCGTTGAATCACTTCGAGTCCTCATGGCGAAGTGAAGATTGAGTTGAATCACTTCGAGTCTACATAACAAAGTGAAGATTGAGTTGAATCACTTCGAGACTCCGTGACGAAGTGAAGATTTAGTTGAATCACTTCGAGTTTCTGTGACGAAGTGAAGATTGAGTTAATCACTTTGATCCTTCGTGAAGAAGTGAAGATTGAGTTCAATCACTTCGAGTCTCGTTCGCCATGAAGTGAAGAATGAGTCGAATCACTTCGAGTCTACATAACAAAGTGAAGATTGAGTTGAATCACTTCGAGTCTCCGTGACGAAGTGAAGATTGAGTTAAATAACTTCGAGTCTCTATGATGAAGTGAAGATTAAGTTAACAACAATGCTACACACACTCTGAAAAATACACTAAAATGCACTACTTTGTTTTAAAAAGTTGTACCTTGTGCTGAAAAGTTTACACACACAAAAGTGGGTGTTTTGTGTGTGTATGCTTTTCAGCACAAAGTCTAACATTTTTAAGCAAGGTTGTGCATTTTGATATTCTTTTCAAAGTGTGTGTAGCATTATTCTTAAGTTAATCACTTTGATCCTTCGTGATGAAGTGAAGATTGAGTTAATTGACTTTAAGTCTCCGTGTTGAAGTGAAGATTGAGTTGATTCACTTCGAGTATCTGTGACAAAGTGTAGACATAGTTGAATCACTTCGAGTCTTCATGGCGAAGTGAAGATTGAGTTGAATCACTTAGAGTCTCATTCGCCATGAAGTGAAGATTGAGTTGAATCACTTCGAGTCTCCGTGACAAAGTGAAGATTGAGTTGAATCACTTCGAGTTTCCGTGACAAAGTGAAGATTGAGTTGAATCACTTCGAGTCTCCGTGATGTAGTGATGATTGAGTTGAATCACTTCGTTTCTAAGTGACGAAGTGAAGAATTAGTTGAATCACTTCGATCCTCCGTGAGGAAGTGAAGACTGAATTGAATCACTTTAAGTCTCTATGACACAGTTATGATTGAGTTGAATCACTTCCATCCTTCGTGATGAAGTGAAGATTTAGTTAATTGACTTTGAGTCTCCGTGACGAATTGAATATTGAGTTGAATCACTTCAAGTATCTGTGACAAAGTGTAGACTTAGTTGAATCACTTCGAGTCTTCATGGCGAAGTAAAGATTGAGTTCAATCACTTCGATTCTCGTTCGCCATGAAGTGAAGAATGAGTCGAATCACTTCGAGTCTACATAACAAAGTGAAGATTGAGTTGAATCACTTCGAGTCTCCGTGACGAAGTGAAGATTGAGTTGAATCACTTCGAGTCTCTATGATGAAATGAAGATTAAGTTACTCACTTGGATCCTTCGTGATGTAGTGAAGATTGAGTTAATTGACTTTGAGTCTCCGTGACGAAGTGAAGATTGAGTTGAATCAATTCGAGTATCTGTGAAAAAGTGTAGACTTAGTTGAATCACTTCGAGTCTTCATGGCGAAGTGAAGATTGAGTTGAATCACTTCGAGTCTACATAACAAAGTGAAGATTGAGTTGAATCACTTCGAGACTCCGTGACGAAGTGAAGATTTAGTTGAATCACTTCGAGTTTCTGTGACGAAGTGAAGATTGAGTTAATCACTTTGATCCTTCGTGAAGAAGTGAAGATTGAGTTGATTGACTTCGAGTCTCCGTAACAAAGTGAAGATTGAGTTGAATCACTTCGAGTCTCCGTGACGAAGTGACGATTGAGTTCAATCTCTTCGATCCTTCGTCTCGAAGTGATGATTGAGTCGAATCTCTTCGATCCTCCGTGACGAAGTGAAGATTGAGTTGAATCACATTGAATCTCGGTCACAAAGTGAATACTTAGTTGAATCACTTCGAGTCTCCATGACGAAGAGAAGATTGAGTTGAATCACTTCGATCATTGGTGACGAAGTAAAGATTCAGTTGAATCACTTCGAGTCTCTGTGACGATGTGAAGACTTACTTGAATCACTTCGAGTCTTCATGGCGAAGTTTAGATTGAGTTGAATCACTTTGAGGCTCCTTCGCCATGAAGTGATGATTGAGTTGAATCACTTCGAGTCTATATGACAAAGTGAAGATTGAGTTGAATCACTTCGAGTCTCCGTGGAGAAGTGAAGATTGAGTTGAATCACTTCGAGTCTCTGTGCAAAAATGAAGACAAGTTGAATCACTTCGAGTCTCGTTCGCCATGAATTCAAGAATGAGTCGAATTACTTCGAGTCTACATAACAAAGTGAAGATTGAGTTGAATCACTTCGAGTCTCCGTGATGAAGTGAAGATTGAGTTTAATCACTTCGAGTCTCTATGATGAAGTGAAGATTAAGTTAATCACTTTGATCCTTCGTGATGTAGTGATGATTGAGTTAATTGACTTTGAGTCTCCGTGACGAAGTGAAGATTGAGTTGAATCAATTCGAGTATCTGTGAAAAAGTGTAGACTTAGTTGAATCACTTCGAGTCTTCATGGCGAAGTGAAGATTGAGTTGAATCAATTCGAGTCTACATAACAAAGTGAAGATTAAGTTGAATCACTTCGAGACTCCGTGACGAAGTGAAAATTTAGTTGAATCACTTCGAGTTTCTGTGACGAAGTGAAGATTGAGTTAATCACTTTGATCCTTCGTGAAGAAGTGAAGATTGAGTTGATTGACTTCGAGTCTCCGTAACAAAGTGAAGATTGAGTTGAATCAGTTCGAGTCTCCGTGACGAAGTGACGATTGAGTTCAATCTCTTCGATCCTTCATCTCGAAGTGATGATTGAGCCGAATCTCTTCGATCCTCCGTGACGAAGTGAAGATTGAGTTGAATCACTTCGAGTATCCGTGCGAAGCGAAGACTGAGTCGAATCACTTCGAGTCTACATAACAAAGTGATGATTGAGTTGAATCACTTCGAGTCACCGTGACAATGTGAAGATCGAGTTGAATCACTTCGAGTCTCCGTGACAAAGTGAAGATTGAGTTGAATCACATTAAGTATTCGTAACGAAGTGAAGGTTGAGTTGAATCACTTTGATCCTTCATGACGAAGTGAATATTGAGTTTATTGACTTCGAGTCTACGTGATGAAGTGAAGATTGAGTTGAATCACTTCGAGTCTCCGTGATGCAGTGATGATTGAGTTGAATCACTTCGTTTCTACGTGACGAAGTGAAGAATTAGTTGAATCACTTCGATCCTCCGTGAGGAAGTGAAGACTGAATTGAATCACTTTAGGTCTCTATGACAAAGTGATAATTGAGTTGAATCACTTCGATCCTTCGTGATGAAGTGAAGATTGAGTTAATTGACTTTGAGTCTCCGTGACGAATTGAAGATTGAAATGAATCACTTCAAGTATCTGTGACAAAGTGTAGACTTAGTTGAATCATTTCAAGTCTTCATGGCGAAGTGAAGATTGAGTTATATCACTTCGAGTCTCGTTCGCCATGAAGTGAAGAATGAGTCGAATCACTTCGAGTCTACATAACAAAGTGAAGATTGAGTTGAATAACTTCGAGTCTCGGTGACGAAGTGAAGACTTAGTTGAATCACTTCGAGTCTCCATGACGAAGAGAAGGTTGAGTTGAATCACTTCGATCCTTCACGACGAAGTGATGATTCAGTTGAATCACTTCGAGTCTCTGTGATGAAGTGAAGACTTAGTTGAATCACTTCGAGTCTTCATGGCGAAGTTAAGATTGAGTTAAATCACTTCGAGACTCCTTCGCCATGAAGTGATGATTTAGTTGAATCACTTCGAGTCTATATGTCGAAGTGAAGATTGAGTTGAATCACTTCGAGTCTCCGTGGCGAAGTGAAGATTGAGTTGAATCACTTCGAGTCTCTGTGAAAAAATGAAGACTTCGTTGAATCACTTCGAGTCTTCATGGCGAAGTGAAGATTGAGTTCAATCACTTCGAGTCTCGTTCGCCATGAAGTGAAGAATGAGTCGAATCACTTCGAGTCTACATAACAAAGTGAAGATTGAGTTGAATCACTTCGAGTCTCCGTGACGAAGTGAAGATTGAGTTGAATCACTTCGAGTCTCTATGATGAAGTGTAGACATAGTTGAATCACTTCGAGTCTTCCTCGCGAAGTGAAATTTGAGTTGAATCACTTCGAGTCTCGTTCGCCATGAAGTGAAGATTAAGTTAATCACTTTGATCCTTCGTGATGTAGTGAAGATTGAGTTAATTGACTTTGAGTCTCCGTGACGAAGTGAAGATTGAGTTGAATCAATTCGAGTATCTGTGAAAAAGTGTAGACTTAGTTGAATCACTTCGAGTCTTCAAGGCGAAGTGAAGATTGAGTTGAATCACTTCGAGTCTACATAACAAAGTGAAGATTGAGTTGAATCACTTCGAGTTTCGGTGACGAAGTGACGATTGAGTTCAATCTCTTCGATCCTTCGTCTCGAAGTGATGATTGAGTCGAATCCCTTCGATCCTCAGTGACGAAGTGAAGATTGAGTTGAATCACTTCGAGTAACCGTGTGAAGCGAAGACTGAGTGGAATCACTTCGAGTCTACATAACAAAGTGAAGATTGAGTTGAATCACTTCGAGTCTCCGTGACAAAGTGAAGATTGAGTTGAATCACTTCGAGTCTCCGTGACAAAATGAAGATTGAGTTGAATCACATTAAGTATTCGTAACGAAGTGAAGGTTGAGTTGAATCACTTTGATCCTTCATGACAAAGTGAATATTGAGTTTATTGACTTCGAGTCTACGTGATGAAGTGAAGATTGAGTTGAATCACTTCGAGTCTCCGTGATACAGTGATGATTGAGTTGAATCACTTCGTTTCTACGTGACGAAGTGAAGAATTAGTTGAATCACTTCGATCCTCCGGGAGGAAGTGAAGACTGCTTTGAATCACTTTAAGTCTCTATGACAAAGTGATGATTGAGTTGAATCACTTTGATCCTTCGTGATGAAGTGAAGATTGAGTTAATTGACTTTGAGTCTCCGTGACGAATTGAAGATTGAGTTGAATCACTTCGAGTCTACATAACAAAGTGAAGATTGAGTTGAATCACTTCGAGTCTCCGTGACGAAGTGAAGATTGAGTTGAATCACTTCGAGTCTCCGTGCGAAGCGAAGACTGAGTCGAATCACTTCGAGTCTACATAACAAAGTGAAGATTGAGTTGAATCACTTCGAGTCTCCGTGACAAAATGAAGATTGAGTTGAATCACTTCGAGTCTCCGTGACAAAGTGAAGATTGAGTTGAATCACATTAAGTATTCGTAACGAAGTGAAGGTTTAGTTGAATCACTTTGATCCTTCATGACGAAGTGAATATTGAGTTTATTGACTTCGAGTCTACGTGATGAAGTGAAGATTGAGTTGAATCACTTCAAGTCTCCGTGATGCAGTGATGATTGAGTTGAATCACTTCGTTTCTACGTGACGAAGTGAAGAATTAGTTGAATCACTTCGATCCTCCGTGAGGAAGTGAAGACTGAATTGAATCACTTTAAGTCTCTATGACAAAGTGATGATTGAGTTGAATCACTTCGATCCTTCGAGATGAAGTGAAGATTGAGTTAATTGACTTTGAGTCTCCGTGACGAATTGAAGATTGAGTTGAATCACTTCAAGTATCTGTGACAAAGTGTAGACTTAGTTGAATCACTTCGAGTCTTCATGGCGAAGTGAAAATTGAGTTGTATCACTTCGAGTCTCGTTCGCCATGAAGTGAAGAATGAGTCGAATCACTTCGAGTCAACATAACAAAGTGAAGATTGAGTTGAACAACTTCGAGTCTCGGTGACGAAGTGAAGACTTAGTTGAATCACTTCGAGTCTCCATGACGAAGAGAAGATTGAGTTGAATCACTTCGATCCTTTACGACAAAGTGAAGATTCAGTTGAATCACTTCGAGTCTTCATGGCGAAGTGAAGATTGAGTTGAATCACTTCGAGTCTTCATGGCGAAGTTAAGATTGAGTTAAATCACTTCGAGACTCCTTCGCCATAAAGTGAGGATTGAGCTGAATCACTTCTAGTCTATATGACGAAGTGAAGATTGAGTTGAATCACTTCGAGTCTCCGTGGCGAAGTGAAGATTGAGTTGAATCACTTCGAGTTTCGGTGACGAAGTGAAGATTGAGTCTATTGACTTCGAGTCTCCGTAACAAAGTGAAGATTGAGTTGAATCACTTCGAGTCTCCATGTCGAAGTGACGATTGAGTTCAATCTCTTCGATCCTTCGTCTCGAAGTGATGATTGAGTCGAATCTCTTCGATCCTCCGTGACGAAGTGAAGATTGAGTTGAATCACTTCGAGTATCCGTGCGAAGCGAAGACTGAGTCGAATCACTTCGAGTCTACATAACAAAGTGAAGATTGAGTTGAATCACTTCGAGTCTCCGTGACAAAATGAAGATTGAGTTGAATCACTTCGAGTATCCGTGACAAAGTGAAGATTGAGTTGAATCATATTAAGTATTCGTAACGAAGTGAAGGTTTAGTTGAATCACTTTGATCCTTTATGACGAAGTGAATATTGAGTTTATTGACTTCGAGTCTACGTGATGAAGTGAAGATTGAGTTGAATCACTTCGAGTCTCCGTGATGCAGTGATGATTGAGTTGAATCACTTCGTTTCTACGTGACGAAGTGAAGAATTAGTTGAATCACTTCGATCCTCCGTGAGGAAGTGAAGATTGAATTGAATCACTTTAGGTCTCTATGACAAAGTGATAATTGAGTTGAATCACTTCGATCCTTCGTGATGAAGTGAAGATTGAGTTAATTGACTTTGAGTCTCCGTGACGAATTGAAGATTGAAATGAATCACTTCAAGTATCTGTGACAAAGTGTAGACTTTTTTTTTTTCGGAAAACGAACAAAGTGTAGACTTAGTTGAATCACTTCAAGTCTTCATGGCGAAGTGAAGATTGAGTTATATCACTTCGAGTCTCGTTCGCCATGAAGTGAAGAATGAGTCGAATCACTTCGAGTCTACATAACAAAGTGAAGATTGAGTTGAATAACTTCGAGTCTCGGTGACGAAGTGAAGACTTAGTTGAATCACTTCGAGTCTCCATGACGAAGGGAAGGTTGAGTTGAATCACTTCGATCCTTCACGACGAAGTGATGATTCAGTTGAATCACTTCGAGTCTCTGTGATGAAGTGAAGACTTAGTTGAATCACTTCGAGTCTTCATGGCGAAGTTAAGATTGAGTTAAATCACTTCGAGACTCCTTCGCCATGAAGTGATGATTTAGTTGAATCACTTCGAGTCTATATGTCGAAGTGAAGATTAAGTTGAATCACTTCGAGTCTCCGTGGAGAAGTGAAGATTGAGTTGAATCACTTCGAGTCTCTGTGAAAAAATGAAGACTTCGTTGAATCACTTCGAGTCTTCATGGCGAAGTGAAGATTGAGTTCAATCACTTCGAGTCTCGTTCGCCATGAAGTGAAGAATGAGTCGAATCACTTCGAGTCTACATAACAAAGTGAAGATTGAGTTGAATCACTTCGAGTCTCCGTGACGAAGTGAAGATTGAGTTGAATCACTTCGAGTCTCCGTGCGAAGCGAAGACTGAGTCGAATCACTTCGAGTCTACATAACAAAGTGAAGATTGAGTTGAATCACTTCGAGTCTCCGTGACAAAATGAAGATTGAGTTGAATCACTTCGAGTCTCCGTGACAAAGTGAAGATTGAGTTGAATCACATTAAGTATTCGTAACGAAGTGAAGGTTTAGTTGAATCACTTTGATCCTTCATGACGAAGTGAATATTGAGTTTATTGACTTCGAGTCTACGTGATGAAGTGAAGATTGAGTTGAATCACTTCAAGTCTCCGTGATGCAGTGATGATTGAGTTGAATCACTTCGTTTCTACGTGACGAAGTGAAGAATTAGTTGAATCACTTCGATCCTCCGTGAGGAAGTGAAGACTGAATTGAATCACTTTAAGTCTCTATGACAAAGTGATGATTGAGTTGAATCACTTCGATCCTTCGAGATGAAGTGAAGATTGAGTTAATTGACTTTGAGTCTCCGTGACGAATTGAAGATTGAGTTGAATCACTTCAAGTATCTGTGACAAAGTGTAGACTTAGTTGAATCACTTCGAGTCTTCATGGCGAAGTGAAAATTGAGTTGTATCACTTCGAGTCTCGTTCGCCATGAAGTGAAGAATGAGTCGAATCACTTCGAGTCAACATAACAAAGTGAAGATTGAGTTGAACAACTTCGAGTCTCGGTGACGAAGTGAAGACTTAGTTGAATCACTTCGAGTCTCCATGACGAAGAGAAGATTGAGTTGAATCACTTCGATGCTTTACGACAAAGTGAAGATTCAGTTGAATCACTTCGAGTCTTCATGGCGAAGTGAAGATTGAGTTGCATCACTTCGAGTCTTCATGGCGAAGTTAAGATTGAGTTAAATCACTTCGAGACTCCTTCGCCATAAAGTGAGGATTGAGTTGAATCACTTCGAGTCTATATGACGAAGTGAAGTTTGAGTTGAATCACTTCGAGTCTCCGTGGCGAAGTGAAGATCGAGTTGAATCACTTCGAGTTTCGGTGACGAAGTGAAGATTGAGTCTATTGACTTCGAGTCTCCGTAGCAAAGTGAAGATTGAGTTGAATCACTTCGAGTCTCCATGACGAAGTGACGATTGAGTTCAATCTCTTCGATCCTTCGTCTCGAAGTGATGATTGAGTCGAATCTCTTCGATCCTCCGTGACGAAGTGAAGATTGAGTTGAATCACTTCGAGTATCCGTGCGAAGCGAAGACTGAGTCGAATCACTTCGAGTCTACATAACAAAGTGAAGATTGAGTTGAATCACTTCGAGTCTCCGTGACAAAATGAAGATTGAGTTGAATCACTTCGAGTATCCGTGACAAAGTGAAGATTGAGTTGAATCATATTAAGTATTCGTAACGAAGTGAAGGTTTAGTTGAATCACTTTGATCCTTTATGACGAAGTGAATATTGAGTTTATTGACTTCGAGTCTACGTGATGAAGTGAAGATTGAGTTGAATCACTTCGAGTCTCCGTGATGCAGTGATGATTGAGTTGAATCACTTCGTTTCTACGTGACGAAGTGAAGAATTAGTTGAATCACTTCGATCCTCCGTGAGGAAGTGAAGATTGAATTGAATCACTTTAGGTCTCTATGACAAAGTGATAATTGAGTTGAATCACTTCGATCCTTCGTGATGAAGTGAAGATTGAGTTAATTGACTTTGAGTCTCCGTGACGAATTGAAGATTGAAATGAATCACTTCAAGTATCTGTGACAAAGTGTAGACTTTTTTTTTTTCGGAAAACGAACAAAGTGTAGACTTAGTTGAATCACTTCAAGTCTTCATGGCGAAGTGAAGATTGAGTTATATCACTTCGAGTCTCGTTCGCCATGAAGTGAAGAATGAGTCGAATCACTTCGAGTCTACATAACAAAGTGAAGATTGAGTTGAATAACTTCGAGTCTCGGTGACGAAGTGAAGACTTAGTTGAATCACTTCGAGTCTCCATGACGAAGGGAAGGTTGAGTTGAATCACTTCGATCCTTCACGACGAAGTGATGATTCAGTTGAATCACTTCGAGTCTCTGTGATGAAGTGAAGACTTAGTTGAATCACTTCGAGTCTTCATGGCGAAGTTAAGATTGAGTTAAATCACTTCGAGACTCCTTCGCCATGAAGTGATGATTTAGTTGAATCACTTCGAGTCTATATGTCGAAGTGAAGATTAAGTTGAATCACTTCGAGTCTCCGTGGAGAAGTGAAGATTGAGTTGAATCACTTCGAGTCTCTGTGAAAAAATGAAGACTTCGTTGAATCACTTCGAGTCTTCATGGCGAAGTGAAGATTGAGTTCAATCACTTCGAGTCTCGTTCGCCATGAAGTGAAGAATGAGTCGAATCACTTCGAGTCTACATAACAAAGTGAAGATTGAGTTGAATCACTTCGAGTCTCCGTGACGAAGTGAAGATTGAGTTGAATCACTTCGAGTCTCCGTGACAAAATGAAGATTGAGTTGAATCACTTCGAGTCTCCGTGACAAAGTGAAGATTGAGTTGAATCACATTAAGTATTCGTAACGAAGTGAAGGTTTAGTTGAATCACTTTGATCCTTCATGACGAAGTGAATATTGAGTTTATTGACTTCGAGTCTACGTGATGAAGTGAAGATTGAGTTGAATCACTTCAAGTCTCCGTGATGCAGTGATGATTGAGTTGAATCACTTCGTTTCTACGTGA
This sequence comes from Hydrangea macrophylla, assembly GCA_033977485.1. Classification (NCBI taxonomy): domain Eukaryota; kingdom Viridiplantae; phylum Streptophyta; class Magnoliopsida; order Cornales; family Hydrangeaceae; genus Hydrangea; species Hydrangea macrophylla. The sequence goes on from CM066985.1 coordinate 23,416,505, forward strand.
CGAAGTGAAGAATTAGTTGAATCACTTCGATCCTCCGTGAGGAAGTGAAGACTGAATTGAATCACTTTAAGTCTCTATGACAAAGTGATGATTGAGTTGAATCACTTCGATCCTTCGAGATGAAGTGAAGATTGAGTTAATTGACTTTGAGTCTCCGTGACGAATTGAAGATTGAGTTGAATCACTTCAAGTATCTGTGACAAAGTGTAGACTTAGTTGAATCACTTCGAGTCTTCATGGCGAAGTGAAAATTGAGTTGTATCACTTCGAGTCTCGTTCGCCATGAAGTGAAGAATGAGTCGAATCACTTCGAGTCAACATAACAAAGTGAAGATTGAGTTGAACAACTTCGAGTCTCGGTGACGAAGTGAAGACTTAGTTGAATCACTTCGAGTCTCCATGACGAAGAGAAGATTGAGTTGAATCACTTCGATGCTTTACGACAAAGTGAAGATTCAGTTGAATCACTTCGAGTCTTCATGGCGAAGTGAAGATTGAGTTGCATCACTTCGAGTCTTCATGGCGAAGTTAAGATTGAGTTAAATCACTTCGAGACTCCTTCGCCATAAAGTGAGGATTGAGTTGAATCACTTCGAGTCTATATGACGAAGTGAAGATTGAGTTGAATCACTTCGAGTCTCCGTGGCGAAGTGAAGATTGAGTTGAATCACTTCGAGTTTCGGTGACGAAGTGAAGATTGAGTCTATTGACTTCGAGTCTCCGTAGCAAAGTGAAGATTGAGTTGAATCACTTCGAGTCTCCATGACGAAGTGACGATTGAGTTCAATCTCTTCGATCCTTCGTCTCGAAGTGATGATTGAGTCGAATCTCTTCGATCCTCCGTGACGAAGTGAAGATTGAGTTGAATCTCTTCGAGTATCCGTGCGAAGCGAAGACTGAGTCGAATCACTTCGAGTCTACATAACAAAGTGAAGATTGAGTTGAATCACTTCGAGTCTCCGTGACAAAATGAAGATTGAGTTGAATCACTTCGAGTCTCCGTGACAAAGTGAAGATTGAGTTGAATCACATTAAGTATTCGTAACGAAGTGAAGGTTTAGTTGAATCACTTTGATCCTTCATAACGAAGTGAATATTGAGTTTATTGACTTCGAGTCTACGTGATGAAGTGAAGATTGAGTTGAATCACTTCAAGTCTCCGTGATGCAGTGATGATTGAGTTGAATCACTTCGTTTCTACGTGACGAAGTGAAGAATTAGTTGAATCACTTCGATCCTCCGTGAGGAAGTGAAGACTGAATTGAATCACTTTGAGTCTCTATGACAAAGTGATGATTGAGTTGAATCACTTCGATCCTTCGTGATGAAGTGAAGATTGAGTTAATTGACTTTGAGTCTCCGTGACGAATTGAAGATTGAGTTGAATCACTTCAAGTATCTGTGACAAAGTGTAGAGTTTGTTGAATCACTTCGAGTCTTCATGGCGAAGTGAAAATTGAGTTGTATCACTTCGAGTCTCGTTCGCCATGAAGTGAAGAATGAGTCGAATCACTTCGAGTCAACATAACAAAGTGAAGATTGAGTTGAACAACTTCGAGTCTCGGTGACGAAGTGAAGACTTAGTTGAATCACTTCGAGTCTCCATGACGAAGAGAAGATTGAGTTGAATCACTTCGATCCTTTACGACAAAGTGAAGATTCAGTTGAATCACTTCGAGTCTTCATGGCGAAGTGAAGATTGAGTTGAATCACTTCGAGTCTTCATGGCGAAGTTAAGATTGAGTTAAATCACTTCGAGACTCCTTCGCCATAAAGTGAGGATTGAGTTGAATCACTTCGAGTCTATATGACGAAGTGAAGATTGAGTTGAATCACTTCGAGTCTCCGTGGCGAAGTGAAGATTGAGTTGAATCACTTCGAGTTTCGGTGACGAAGTGAAGATTGAGTCTATTGACTTCGAGTCTCCGTAACAAAGTGAAGATTGAGTTGAATCACTTCGAGTCTCCATGTCGAATTGACGATTGAGTTCAATCTCTTCGATCCTTCGTCTCGAAGTGATGATTGAGTCGAATCTCTTCGATCCTCCGTGACGAAGTGAAGATTGAGTTGAATCACTTCGAGTATCCGTGCGAAGCGAAGACTGAGTCGAATCACTTCGAGTCTACATAACAAAGTGAAGATTGAGTTGAATCACTTCGAGTCTCCGTGACAAAATGAAGATTGAGTTGAATCACTTCGAGTATCCGTGACAAAGTGAAGATTGAGTTGAATCATATTAAGTATTCGTAACGAAGTGAAGGTTTAGTTGAATCACTTTGATCCTTTATGACGAAGTGAATATTGAGTTTATTGACTTCGAGTCTACGTGATGAAGTGAAGATTGAGTTGAATCACTTCGAGTCTCCGTGATGCAGTGATGATTGAGTTGAATCACTTCGTTTCTACGTGACGAAGTGAAGAATTAGTTGAATCACTTCGATCCTCCGTGAGGAAGTGAAGATTGAATTGAATCACTTTAGGTCTCTATGACAAAGTGATAATTGAGTTGAATCACTTCGATCCTTCGTGATGAAGTGAAGATTGAGTTAATTGACTTTGAGTCTCCGTGACGAATTGAAGATTGAAATGAATCACTTCAAGTATCTGTGACAAAGTGTAGACTTTTTTTTTTTCGGAAAACGAACAAAGTGTAGACTTAGTTGAATCACTTCAAGTCTTCATGGCGAAGTGAAGATTGAGTTATATCACTTCGAGTCTCGTTCGCCATGAAGTGAAGAATGAGTCGAATCACTTCGAGTCTACATAACAAAGTGAAGATTGAGTTGAATAACTTCGAGTCTCGGTGACGAAGTGAAGACTTAGTTGAATCACTTCGAGTCTCCATGACGAAGGGAAGGTTGAGTTGAATCACTTCGATCCTTCACGACGAAGTGATGATTCAGTTGAATCACTTCGAGTCTCTGTGATGAAGTGAAGACTTAGTTGAATCACTTCGAGTCTTCATGGCGAAGTTAAGATTGAGTTAAATCACTTCGAGACTCCTTCGCCATGAAGTGATGATTTAGTTGAATCACTTCGAGTCTATATGTCGAAGTGAAGATTAAGTTGAATCACTTCGAGTCTCCGTGGAGAAGTGAAGATTGAGTTGAATCACTTCGAGTCTCTGTGAAAAAATGAAGACTTCGTTGAATCACTTCGAGTCTTCATGGCGAAGTGAAGATTGAGTTCAATCACTTCGAGTCTCGTTCGCCATGAAGTGAAGAATGAGTCGAATCACTTCGAGTCTACATAACAAAGTGAAGATTGAGTTGAATCACTTCGAGTCTCCGTGACGAAGTGAAGATTGAGTTGAATCACTTCGAGTCTCCGTGCGAAGCGAAGACTGAGTCGAATCACTTCGAGTCTACATAACAAAGTGAAGATTGAGTTGAATCACTTCGAGTCTCCGTGACAAAATGAAGATTGAGTTGAATCACTTCGAGTCTCCGTGACAAAGTGAAGATTGAGTTGAATCACATTAAGTATTCGTAACGAAGTGAAGGTTTAGTTGAATCACTTTGATCCTTCATGACGAAGTGAATATTGAGTTTATTGACTTCGAGTCTACGTGATGAAGTGAAGATTGAGTTGAATCACTTCAAGTCTCCGTGATGCAGTGATGATTGAGTTGAATCACTTCGTTTCTACGTGACGAAGTGAAGAATTAGTTGAATCACTTCGATCCTCCGTGAGGAAGTGAAGACTGAATTGAATCACTTTAAGTCTCTATGACAAAGTGATGATTGAGTTGAATCACTTCGATCCTTCGAGATGAAGTGAAGATTGAGTTAATTGACTTTGAGTCTCCGTGACGAATTGAAGATTGAGTTGAATCACTTCAAGTATCTGTGACAAAGTGTAGACTTAGTTGAATCACTTCGAGTCTTCATGGCGAAGTGAAAATTGAGTTGTATCACTTCGAGTCTCGTTCGCCATGAAGTGAAGAATGAGTCGAATCACTTCGAGTCAACATAACAAAGTGAAGATTGAGTTGAACAACTTCGAGTCTCGGTGACGAAGTGAAGACTTAGTTGAATCACTTCGAGTCTCCATGACGAAGAGAAGATTGAGTTGAATCACTTCGATGCTTTACGACAAAGTGAAGATTCAGTTGAATCACTTCGAGTCTTCATGGCGAAGTGAAGATTGAGTTGCATCACTTCGAGTCTTCATGGCGAAGTTAAGATTGAGTTAAATCACTTCGAGACTCCTTCGCCATAAAGTGAGGATTGAGTTGAATCACTTCGAGTCTATATGACGAAGTGAAGATTGAGTTGAATCACTTCGAGTCTCCGTGGCGAAGTGAAGATTGAGTTGAATCACTTCGAGTTTCGGTGACGAAGTGAAGATTGAGTCTATTGACTTCGAGTCTCCGTAGCAAAGTGAAGATTGAGTTGAATCACTTCGAGTCTCCATGACGAAGTGACGATTGAGTTCAATCTCTTCGATCCTTCGTCTCGAAGTGATGATTGAGTCGAATCTCTTCGATCCTCCGTGACGAAGTGAAGATTGAGTTGAATCTCTTCGAGTATCCGTGCGAAGCGAAGACTGAGTCGAATCACTTCGAGTCTACATAACAAAGTGAAGATTGAGTTGAATCACTTCGAGTCTCCGTGACAAAATGAAGATTGAGTTGAATCACTTCGAGTCTCCGTGACAAAGTGAAGATTGAGTTGAATCACATTAAGTATTCGTAACGAAGTGAAGGTTTAGTTGAATCACTTTGATCCTTCATAACGAAGTGAATATTGAGTTTATTGACTTCGAGTCTACGTGATGAAGTGAAGATTGAGTTGAATCACTTCAAGTCTCCGTGATGCAGTGATGATTGAGTTGAATCACTTCGTTTCTACGTGACGAAGTGAAGAATTAGTTGAATCACTTCGATCCTCCGTGAGGAAGTGAAGACTGAATTGAATCACTTTGAGTCTCTATGACAAAGTGATGATTGAGTTGAATCACTTCGATCCTTCGTGATGAAGTGAAGATTGAGTTAATTGACTTTGAGTCTCCGTGACGAATTGAAGATTGAGTTGAATCACTTCAAGTATCTGTGACAAAGTGTAGAGTTTGTTGAATCACTTCGAGTCTTCATGGCGAAGTGAAAATTGAGTTGTATCACTTCGAGTCTCGTTCGCCATGAAGTGAAGAATGAGTCGAATCACTTCGAGTCAACATAACAAAGTGAAGATTGAGTTGAACAACTTCGAGTCTCGGTGACGAAGTGAAGACTTAGTTGAATCACTTCGAGTCTCCATGACGAAGAGAAGATTGAGTTGAATCACTTCGATCCTTTACGACAAAGTGAAGATTCAGTTGAATCACTTCGAGTCTTCATGGCGAAGTGAAGATTGAGTTGAATCACTTCGAGTCTTCATGGCGAAGTTAAGATTGAGTTAAATCACTTCGAGACTCCTTCGCCATAAAGTGAGGATTGAGTTGAATCACTTCGAGTCTATATGACGAAGTGAAGATTGAGTTGAATCACTTCGAGTCTCCGTGGCGAAGTGAAGATTGAGTTGAATCACTTCGAGTTTCGGTGACGAAGTGAAGATTGAGTCTATTGACTTCGAGTCTCCGTAACAAAGTGAAGATTGAGTTGAATCACTTCGAGTCTCCATGACGAAGTGACGATTGAGTTCAATCTCTTCGATCCTTCGTCTCGAAGTGATGATTGAGTCGAATCTCTTCGATCCTCCGTGACGAAGTGAAGATTGAGTTGAATCACTTCGAGTATCTGTGCGAAGCGAAGACTGAGTCGAATCACTTCGAGTCTACATAACAAAGTGAAGATTGAGTTGAATCACTTCGAGTCTCCGTGACAAAATGAAGATTGAGTTGAATCACTTCGAGTATCCGTGACAAAGTGAAGATTGAGTTGAATCACATTAAGTATTCGTAACGAAGTGAAGGTTTAGTTGAATCACTTTGATCCTTCATAACGAAGTGAATATTGAGTTTATTGACTTCGAGTCTACGTGATGAAGTGAAGATTGAGTTGAATCACTTCAAGTCTCCGTGATGCAGTGATGATTGAGTTGAATCACTTCGTTTCTACGTGACGAAGTGAAGAATTAGTTGAATCACTTCGATCCTCCGTGAGGAAGTGAAGACTGAATTGAATCACTTTGAGTCTCTATGACAAAGTGATGATTGAGTTGAATCACTTCGATCCTTCGTGATGAAGTGAAGATTGAGTTAATTGACTTTGAGTCTCCGTGACGAATTGAAGATTGAGTTGAATCACTTCAAGTATCTGTGACAAAGTGTAGAGTTTGTTGAATCACTTCGAGTCTTCATGGCGAAGTGAAAATTGAGTTGTATCACTTCGAGTCTCGTTCGCCATGAAGTGAAGAATGAGTCGAATCACTTCGAGTCAACATAACAAAGTGAAGATTGAGTTGAACAACTTCGAGTCTCGGTGACGAAGTGAAGACTTAGTTGAATCACTTCGAGTCTCCATGACGAAGAGAAGATTGAGTTGAATCACTTCGATCCTTTACGACAAAGTGAAGATTCAGTTGAATCACTTCGAGTCTTCATGGCGAAGTGAAGATTGAGTTGAATCACTTCGAGTCTTCATGGCGAAGTTAAGATTGAGTTAAATCACTTCGAGACTCCTTCGCCATAAAGTGAGGATTGAGTTGAATCACTTCGAGTCTATATGACGAAGTGAAGATTGAGTTGAATCACTTCGAGTCTCCGTGGCGAAGTGAAGATTGAGTTGAATCACTTCGAGTTTCGGTGACGAAGTGAAGATTGAGTCTATTGACTTCGAGTCTCCGTAACAAAGTGAAGATTGAGTTGAATCACTTCGAGTCTCCATGACGAAGTGACGATTGAGTTCAATCTCTTCGATCCTTCGTCTCGAAGTGATGATTGAGTCGAATCTCTTCGATCCTCCGTGACGAAGTGAAGATTTAGTTGAATCACTTCGAGTATCTGTGCGAAGCGAAGACTGAGTCGAATCACTTCGAGTCTACATAACAAAGTGAAGATTGAGTTGAATCACTTCGAGTCTCCGTGACAAAATGAAGATTGAGTTGAATCACTTCGAGTATCCGTGACAAAGTGAAGATTGAGTTGAATCACATTAAGTATTCGTAACGAAGTGAAGGTTTAGTTGAATCACTTTGATCCTTCATGACGAAGTGAATATTGAGTTTATTGACTTCGAGTCTACGTGATGAAGTGAAGATTGAGTTGAATCACTTCGAGTCTCCGTGATGCAGTGATGATTGAGTTGAATCACTTCGTTTCTACGTGAAGAAGTGAAGAATTAGTTGAATCACTTCGATCCTCTGTGAGGAAGTGAAGACTGAATTGAATCACTTTAAGTCTCTATGACAAAGTGATGATTGAGTTGAATCACTTCGATCCTTCGTGATGAAGTGAAGATTGAGTTAATTGACTTTGAGTCTCCGTGACGAATTGAAGATTGAGTTGAATCACTTCAAATATCTGAGACAAAGTGTAGACTTAGTTGAATCACTTCGAGTCTTCATGGCGAAGTGAAAATTGAGTTGTATCACTTCGAGTCTCGTTCGCCATGAAGTGAAGAATGAGTCGAATCACTTCGAGTCAACATAACAAAGTGAAGATTGAGTTGAACAACTTCGAGTCTCGGTGACGAAGTGAAGACTTAGTTGAATCACTTCGAGTCTCCATGACGAAGAGAAGATTGAGTTGAATCACTTCGATCCTTTACGACAAAGTGAAGATTCAGTTGAATCACTTCGAGTCTTCATGGCGAAGTGAAGATTGAGTTGAATCACTTCGAGTCTTCATGGCGAAGTTAAGATTGAGTTAAATCACTTCGAGACTCCTTCGCCATAAATTGAGGATTGAGTTGAATCACTTCGAGTCTATATGACGAAGTGAAGATTGAGTTGAATCACTTCGAGTCTCCGTGGCGAAGTGAAGATTGAGTTGAATCACTTCGAGTCTCTGTGAAAAAATGAAGACTTCGTTGAATCACTTCGAGTCTTCACGGCGAAGTGAAGATTGAGTTCAATCACTTCGAGTCTCGTTCGCCATGAAGTGAAGAATGAGTTGAATCACTTCGAGTCTACATAATAAAGTGAAGAATTAGTTGAATCACTTCGATCCTCCGTGAGGAAGTGAAGACTGAATTGAATCACTTTAAGTCTCTATGACAAAGTGATGATTGAGTTGAATCACTTCGATCCTTCGTGATGAAGTGAAGATTGAGTTAATTGACTTTGAGTCTCCGTGACGAATTAAAGATTGAGTTGAATCACTTCAAGTATCTGTGACAAAGTGTAGACTTAGTTGAATCACTTCGAGTCTTCATGGCGAAGTGAAGATTGAGTTGAATCACTTCGAGTCTACATAACAAAGTGAAGATTGAGTTGAATCACTTCGAGACTCCGTGACGTAGTGAAGATTTAGTTGAATCACTTCGAGTTTCTGTGACGAATTGAAGATTCAGTTAATCACTTTGATCCTTCGTGAAGAAGTGAAGATTGAGTTGAATCACTTCGAGTCTCCGTGGCGAAGTGACGATTGAGTTCAATCTCTTCGATCCTTCGTCTCGAAGTGATGATTGAGTCGAATCTCTTCGATCCTCCGTGACGAAGTGAAGATTGAGTTGAATCACTTCGAGTATCCGTGCAAAGCGAAGACTGAGTCGAATCACTTCGAGTCTACATAACAAAGTGAAGATTGAGTTGAATCACTTCGAGTCTCCGTGACAAAGTGAAGATTGAGTTGAATCACTTCGAGTCTCCGTGACAAAGTGAAGATTGAGTTGAATTACATTAAGTATTCGAAACGAAGTGAAGGTTGAGTTGAATCACTTTGATCCTTCATGACGAAGTGAATATTGAGTTTATTGACTTCGAGTCTATGTGATGAAGTGAAGATTGAGTTGAATCACTTCGAGTCTCCGTGATGCAGTGATGATTGAGTTGAATCACTTCGTTTCTACGTGACGAAGTGAAGAATTAGTTGAATCACTTCGATCCTCCGTGAGGAAGTGAAGACTGAATTGAATCACTTTAAGTCTCTATGACAAAGTGATGATTGAGTTGAATCACTTCGATCCTTCGTGATGAAGTGAAGATTGAGTTAATTGACTTTGAGTCTCCGTGACGAATTAAAGATTGAGTTGAATCACTTCAAGTATCTGTGACAAAGTGTAGACTTAGTTGAATCAGTTCGAGTCTTCATGGCGAAGTGAAGATTGAGTTGTATCACTTCGAGTCTCGTTCGCCATGAAGTGAAGAATGAGTCGAATCACTTCGAGTCTACATAACAAAGTGAAGATTGAGTTGAATAACTTCGAGTCTCGGTGACGAAGTGAAGACTTAGTTGAATCACTTCAAGTCTCCATGACGAAGAGAAGATTGAGTTGAATCACTTCGATCCTTCACGACGAAGTGAAGATTCAGTTGAATCACTTCGAGTCTCTGTGATGAAGTGAAGACTTAGTTGAATCACTTCGAGTCTTTATGGCGAATTTAAGATTGAGTTGAATCACTTCGAGACTCCTTCGCCATGAAGTGATGATTGAGTTGAATTACTTCGAGTCTATATGACGAAGTGAAGATTGAGTTGAATCACTTCGAGTCTCCGTGGCGAAGTGAAGATTGAGTTGAATCACTTCGAGTCTCTGTGAAAAAATGAACACTTCGTTGAATCACTTCGAGTCTTCATGGCGAAGTGAAGATTGAGTTCAATCACTTCGAGTCTCGTTCGCCATGAAGTGAAGAATGAGTCGAATCACTTCGAGTCTATATAACAAAGTAAAGATTGAGTTGAATCACTTCGAGTCTCCGTGACGAAGTGAAGATTGAGTTGAATAACTTTGAGTCTCTATGATGAAGTGAAGATTAAGTTAACAACAATGCTACACACACTCTGAAAAATACACTAAAATGCACAACTTTGTTTTAAAAAGTTTTACCTTGTGCTGAAAAGTTTACACACACAAAAGTGGGTGTTTTGTGTGTGCATGCTTTTCAGCACAAAGTCTAACATTTTTAAGCAAGGTTGTGCATTTTGATGTGCTTTTCAAAGTGTGTGTAGCATTATTCTTAAGTTAATCACTTTGATCCTTCGTCATGAAGTGAAGATTGAGTTAATTGACTTTAAGTCTCCGTGACGAATTGAAGATTGAGTTGAATCACTTCAAGTATCTGTGACAAAGTGTAGAGTTTGTTGAATCACTTCGAGTCTTCATGGCGAAGTGAAAATTGAGTTGTATCACTTCGAGTCTCGTTCGCCATGAAGTGAAGAATGAGTCGAATCACTTCGAGTCAACATAACAAAGTGAAGATTGAGTTGAACAACTTCGAGTCTCGGTGACGAAGTGAAGACTTAGTTGAATCACTTCGAGTGATGAGAATCAACATGGGCCATTGCAAGATCCATTGCATGTTCCAAATGGGCCAATTACAAGAGCAAGGACCAAAAAGATCAAAGAAGCTTTCAATGGGCTGATTCAAGAAATTTGGGCTGATTTTAGCATTCCTAAGAGTGGCCCAAAGGGAAATGAAGACTATGTCAATTTAATTCATGCATGTGAAGATGTGGACTGAATATAACCTCTAAGATATAGCTATATATGTTTTATAGATAGTAGTTGAGAGTTAGTTCATGTTTTTAAGTGCATTTAATGAGTTAAACTACTTTTTTGTACTAGCCTTTACTAAAAAACGTGAATGCATTATTTCTTATGGTTGGAGGGTTGTTCCAACTACTTGCATTTATTCCTATGGTTGGAGGGATGTTCCAAGCCTATATATATCCTTGCTTATCTTTTGTAATGGACAGATTTTGATAAATTGATAAAAGTGAGTTTTTACTCCTTCTTCTTGGTTCTTCATTGAACTTCCAGAACTTATCAAGGTTTTCACCTTGTGGCGTTCAAAACTAAGAATACCTGTGGTTTGCGTCTCTTTATAGACGTTGGGTCTCAGGTTCACTAATTGGAATACCTGTGGTTTGCGTCTCTTTATAGGCGTTGGGTCACAGGTTCACTTTCACAACAATCTGATTTCTAGCTTTCTTGGGAAGATATTCAATCTTTGTTGTTGGGTCTCATTGCTAGTCTACTGAGGTTCGCATCATTTGGTATCAGAGCAAGGTTTCTAAAATCAGGTTATCTATCCTTTTAATTTTTCGTCTATTCTCTGTTTGTTCTTCGTATTTTCT